>JALIZH010015017.1:0-324999 GCA_030522465.1 Rhipicephalus appendiculatus
AATTAGCGCCGCCTCATGGCTGGTGCGAAGCTTGTTGGCCATTTTGTCTGCTTCTCGGTTGTGAGAGTAAACGGTGCTTGCATAGCTCGGTTTGCCATAACCACGGTCAGGGAGACTAATACCTCTGTCACACGGACAGCTTTACCTACGGTTATGCTTAACCGTGGTTTACAGAATTAACCGCAGTTAACGCGAACGCGGTTTGCCAGTGCTACACGGGCTCAGTTTAGCAAACCAATGCAATCACGTGGTCATCGTGTGAGCAAAATTTCGCACGCAATTTTCGTGGACGACAACAAATAATATACTACTAGAATGCACACATATGTCGTGCCAAGTTGTGCAATAACTGTTTGACTACTTTCAGCCTTCAATAAGGTGTAAATATCGAGAACGTCAGCCGTTTTTAAGGAGAGTCTTTCAACCTTGGCAATGTAGCCATCGCGAGAGCCAAGACTAGTCGGGACAATCCGTGTCATACGAACTGCTCAGGCTGTGCCGCTGTGCTGACAATTCGTCGTGTTGTGTTCTAGGTTATTTATATTTTGCGTATATGATCGATGAGTTACTGTGCGTGTACGTCCGTGAGTTCAATTGTTTGTGTGTGTGATCAATGAGTTAGTGTGCGTCTACGTCCGTGAGTTGCGCAAGGACCCGAAAGGCTTTGTTGCGCGGAGAATTCTTCACGTGGTGTTGTGCGTTTCTTTTTGTAATCGAGTCTGCGTGCGTGTACGTTTGTGATTTGTGCGACCCGAGAGGCTTGGATCTGCGGAGAATTCACGTCGTGTCATTTGTGTGTGTGTGTGTGTGTGTGTGTGTGTGTGTGTGTGTGTGTGTGTGTGTGTGTGTGTGTGTGTGTGTGTGTGTGTGTGTGTGTGTGTGTGTGTGTGTGTGTGTGTGTGTGTGTGTGTGTGTGTGTGTGTGTGTGTGTGTGTGTGTGTGTGATTGTTTTGTGTGTGAACGAGTAATTTGCGCGCTTGTTTGTGCGGTATACGTGAGGACAAGATGGCCCTTGGTGATGACAGGGATCGAGAATTTTGGGCAGCATTTGCCGTTTTCCAAGCGTCCGCGCAGCAGCGGCGCAGGCAGCAGCTGTGTGTCATCGCCGAATTATAGGGACTGGACGCTGAACTAGAACGTGCACGGCGCAGGAGCAGAGAGCTCTTAATGGCAGCTGCAGCGCGTTACTCGAGCGAACGTTCTGTTTGGGCATACCCCCGGGAGGTATCGTGGTACGAGACGACGCTTCCACACCTCCCCGACAACGTGTTTAAAGGAAACTTTCGCGTAAACCGCTGCACGTTCGACTATATAGTCAGTGTTTGCGGATCCATGAGGCGGCTGGACACGAATATGCGGATGGCCATTCCACTGAGGAAACGTGTTGCGATCGCACTCTACCGCCTCGCTACCTCTGCTGAAGACAGAAGTGTGGCCAATATCTTTGGTGTTGGCCGCTCCACGGTCAACCTTGTTTTCCGGGAGTTCTGCGCGACTGTTGTTCGCCGTCTGGAATCGCGCTACCTGAAATTTCCAAGGGAACGCGAAGTCGCCGAGCACATACGCAGATTTACGGCAGTCACAGGTTTTCCCCAAGGAATGGGTGCCTTGGACGGGTGCCATATCGAAGTCTCTCCCCCCAAAAGAGAATGCCACTAACTATATTAACTATAAGGGGTGGTACAGCGTCATATTATTAGCTGTTGTGGATCACACTTACAAGTTTCCATACACAAATGTGGGATCGCCTGGGCGAAATCATGATGCCAGCGTCTTCCAGCGGTCACGGCTTCCGAAAGTTTTGGCTGGGAACTGCTTCACAAAAGACAAGAGGCTGTTTAAGGATGTGTGTGTTGGCCCTGTGCTGCTTGCCGACCAGGCTTTCCCGTTGCAGTCAACCATAATGAAGCCTTATCCACACCCTGGACCTTGTGGTTCCCCTTCACAGATGTTCAACTACCGTCTGTCGAGTGCCAGGCGTGTAGTTGAAAATGCATTTGGTCGGCTGAAGGCACGCTTTCGCATATTGCATCACCTCGAGTGCGACATTGACAATGTGAACAGCATCATCCGTGCCTGTTGTGTTCTGCACAACATTTGTGAACAACTGAATGATCACTGTGACGTCACGTGGGTGGATGCTGTCGTAAATGAGGACAGAAGACAAGCGCAGCCAGTCTGCACAAAGTGGAACCATCTGGTGCTGCCATGCCCTTGCCGAACACTTGCACAGCAGTCAATGAACAGGTGGTGAAATGCTTCGAAAAGAAGGCATGCTGTGCTCTGTGTGTGCACTCTTTCACATTTTGCCTTACAGTTCTTTTGCTCTGTCTCTGTTGCCCTGGCATGATAGTAATTGATGGGTTCGAAGGTCCCAAAACCACAATATGATTATGAGAGACGCCGTATTGGATGGCTCTGTCAATTTCGACCACCTGGGGTTTTTAACGTGCACCTAAATCTAAGTGCACGGGCCTCAAGCATTTTCGCCTCCATCGAAAATGCTGCCACAGCAGCCCGACCTGCCGGTCACTGGTGAAGTACCATAACCACTGGACCACCGTGGTGCGTCGACCTGGCATGACCGCACACATAGTGCGAGTACATGACAGTCATGCCGCGCTCTTTACTCCTGCCTACAGAGTTCAGGTTTGGGTGTATGCATAACATATGCAAGGGTGTAAAGCATGCAGACACAGACATAAGCTAGAGAATCGTGATGCCCACAAGTTGCTGCACATGCATTTCATTTTTTTTTGGTAACGTAGCCAGTTGTGTTTACATTGTTGTCGTTCAGGCCGTGCCTTTCTCGGTTCTCCCTGAAATCGAACCTGTGGCTGGGCACTGCGAGAAACCTTGAGAAATTTTATTGCAAGAACTTACTGCAAAAAAAAGTTTATTTGTTAGTCTTTTTTGACTGAAAATATCCCTCCATCATTCTGCACATGCTTGAGTTTGTCATTTGCTTCTTCTTGAAGTTTCACGAGCTTTTGCAGGAGCTTCTGCCTTTTCTTTTCCGATTTTTTTATGTGCTTAACCTCTTCTTTGTGTTCATCTTACTAACTTCTTTAGCGCAAACAAACACACGGACAAAGAGAGGGAACGATTGTGTACTCTCCTTGTGCCACCACTGGCATTATGGGGTATGCTAGACTTGCTAGCGTCCCCCGACGTATCTGCGCAAGGCAAACACGTCTCCTCTGAGGTCTCAGTGTTCGTTGCAGCGTCGTCCTGGGGCGCCACATTTTCATCCTGTGAAGGGTCCCATGAGCCAATCACTTCCGCGCCTTCAGGCGTCTCCGTAACCTCTGAAACCTGGGCAGCAAAATGTACAAGAAAACATCCTGAAGAAAGCCCTCTATGCAGCTGGTTTTGAGATATTTTGACTAAGAAGCACTTTTGTGACACTTCAATGCATTGGACAGTGAAGTGAGGATACTGCACAATTTTCAACTCTTTGTTTTCGAACACAGCAATTGCTCTTGCTCGTGTTAGTTCAGTGCAATGAAAGCTCAAATAAAGCATCTGGGGATGATCCATGAGCTTAAATTGTCCACACAATATTTTCCGAGACATAGTACTGCTCAGTATAGACAGTGGGTGCCTGCCGGCCACATAGTCCTCGATGGAAATTTTTCTGTCATTTTATGTCCTGCACATAAAGCATTTGTCAATGCGCCATCTGCTTAATTTTTCCATACAATATTTTCCAGGACATAGTACTGCTCGGTACAGACCATGGGTGCCTGCCGCCTACATAGTCTTCCACGAAAATTTTTCAGTCAATTTATGTCCTGCACAGTGTCATATGAGTGAACTATAATGGCAAAAGTACGTGCTGTTTGGCAGCAGCACCTGATATCTCATGTTAAATGCAAGTTTCGTGTTTTACATTTAGGTACAGGTCGGCACTTAAATGTAATGTACCTCAATGTTTTGAAAGTTCTCCAAGACGTTCCTTACAGTGTCGCTCATAGCTACGATATCAGGTCATATTGTTAGTTACCTCCGTATCATAAATTCTTTGCTGTTGCCGTAACGGTATTTCATTCACTAGTGTTCATATTACCATGTGTGATATATATAACATCCTTTGTTATAATTGTTTGATTTATATAACAGGAAATAATTTTGATGCAGCAATATCAGCACTGTTTTGGGGACTCGAAGCGTGCTGGCACATAATGGTAATGTTTACTTGCTCAAAAGGAAATAAAAACTTGTGGGTAGCTTTCTAGGCTGAGCAGAAAGGGGAAATTCCTTACACAAGTGCAATTGCCTAATGATAGTAAAACTGTGTCTGGTATTCTCACTGTATTAGAGGAACCCCCAGAGAAGCTCCTTAAATATTGTTTTATGTTGCTTTGCCCTCTTTGTACTGTTTATGATCAAGATGACGGATTTCGGTTCTAGTGACTACTGTACATGTTTGACGTCAACAGCAATAAAAAAATTGTGTGCCATACATGTACTTTTTGAATGAAACCATCAGTCAAGCGTGTTCATAAACAGGATATTGCCAAGTCCTGCAAGAAGGAATTGGGAATTACCTCTATGCTTTCCTCCACCAGTTGTTCATCGTTCATCGGCAGGGATCCCAGAAAATTGTGGAGTAGCCAGTAGTATGGCCACTTTGAGCTGCTGGACCCCGTTCGCGTGCAAAGCTGTCGCTCCTTGCTAAATAGAAAAAAGTAATTTGAGTGAAAACATTTCGGAAGTATTTCACATGGCCACAATTTGACTGCATGCGCATTTCGACTACAGGCACGTTAATATACGTGCACCCTTTGGCTTTCTGCTACTCGCTGGGACTCTAATAACTACTTGATCTGGAACGCAGTGACAGTAAAAAACAAAAGCACCAAGGAATGTCTGATAACGTTGCGTCAACAGTACATTATATTTCGCATATAGAAAGGGTAGATATTTGCTACAGCAGGAGTGTTGAGAACCGTAATCGTAGCCACACATGTACGCAAGTTATCAACATTTTGATTCGCGGCCTTTTGGCTAAGATAAATTGCGTCTGATAATTAGCTTAACACGTGTTCTACGTGCTGAAATAACAAAAGCTTGTGTTTCAGAATTTTGGTTACTGCAAGGGCAGTAAGTTGCAGTAGAGCGCTATAGACAAGCACTGCAAAGTAATCAAAGCAGTCAGTAAAACCTTCTGGAGACCATAACGTAGATCTGCTGACATGTAGTTCATTCTGTGGAAGTTTCACCATCCATTGCGCGAAAGGCGGCAAGGACGGCCGTCTCAATTAATGCGACATGGGCCCTAAAGGCCACCCGCACACCGTGACGCAATAATGCAGGCATTAGTGCATACCGTACGTGTAACAGCTGCAGAAACGCAATATGAACATCAAAAACAGTGCGGAGGCGCAATCGCCCCGTTACGCGCACGCTAGTCCAGTGAACCGGCGACTTCGGTAGGCTTCGCAAGCAACTACTGTTGCGCTACCATATTTACTCTTGTCAGTGTTATATAGTATAATTATCTGAAAAGCTTCAGTGCTTACCGATAGCGCTTGCCGAGGTTGTCCATCTTCAGTCGCAGCTGTTTGATGGTGTATGGTCCTTCGCCATGTGGCAGCCCGGCGTTGAGTTCTTCTAGAATTCTGGCATAAATGCGGGAATTCCGCGTGTTCGAGCGCAGTGCAGCTAAATTGTCCTCCCACAAGCGTATTAGCGCTCGTGTTGTGGCGGCGGGCCAGTTGATGCGCCTTTGAAGTGTCATTTTCGCCGACGCAGATGCACAAGCCGCTGCAGTGGTGTCCGCCATCTTGCCTACTACTCGGTTTGCGGTTTGCGAGCATAAACCGTGGTTGCCTAGCTAGGTTTGCTATAACCAAGGTTAGGAGACTAACCGCGCTTACGTCCGCCGTGTAGCTAGCAGTAACCGCGGTTAGCCTTAACTGTAGTTAGCTTAACCGCGGTTAAGGCTGTCCGTGTGACAGGGGTATAACTGCTGTTACGTCTGCCGTGCAGCTACCCCTAACCACGGTTAGCCGTAACCGTCATGAGCTTAACCGTGGTTAAGCCTGACCGTGTGACAGGGGTATTACAATCTCTGATCACTGCGCAGTTTCGGTACTTGACATGCGAGAACTCTTGAATCCGAACAATTCGAGGGCTTTGGAATGATTGACATTGTTGCAAATAAAAGAAAATGAAGAGTCATGAGAATTCTTCGCTCGCCGAGATTGATAAGGTTAAGTATTTGCTGACGTACGTGACAGGACCAGCGAAAATTGCAATCACAATGCGGAGGCAAACTAAGACATCGTGGTTCAGCTGCCGTGCGATGGTTTCGGACGCCGCGAAATGCCGGTCGACGACCTCCTGGAGCACTTTCCATCTAGCACAAAGCGATATAAAACTGCTACGGAGCGGATTGGCCAAGATGAAACGGGTGCTTAAAATCCGTTCATTCGACTGTATCGGTCGTATTTCTCCGTTAATGTCCGGCCAGTATAACATTTCAAGAGGTTCTACAATCCTGCTTTAAAAAGGTCCCAAAAATGTGTTCTTCAAAGGGAATATTCAAAGACCCCCGCAAGCCTTGAAAAGTAGGTATAGAAACGTTCTACAATCCGTACTGTAATGTCTCTTTTTTATGCTCCTCAGTAGCCTTGTTTCTGTTTCCCGTGCCCCTAGTTTTGTCGTTCCCCTGCCCAGAATATGCGCTTTCTTTCTGGCACACATTCGGGGAAAGAGAAAGAGTGGCTGCCGGCAGGCAATTTCCACTTAAATGATGCGGGGGGGCACAAGTACAGCGACAATTTTGTTTTATTACATCACAAATGAAATTACAAGAACTGCCATGAAAAACACGCAAGTCTCGTGGGACCGCTGTTGACAGCAGGAAAATGTGTGTGGAGAGCAGAGATGTCTGGATTTATACATGTTGTAATAAGTTCGCATGTTGACTATTGTATAAAAGTGATACGACTGGACTGGCAAGCGAGCATGAACTGCTATTTGAGCTCACTGGCTACAAAGGCTTATCTCAAATGGTCGTGCACAGCTGTTTGTTCACACACACAAAATGCAAAAAAAGCGACAATCAACGAGAAATCAGCTGCACGAACGGGGCCCCATAAAATATTCCACTTTGGTAGAATAGCATCACAGAACTGAGTAAGGAAGCAAAATACAGAGCAAAGGCAGCAATTTTGATGCAGGAATCAGTTCCCCGAGAACGAACTTATAAATAGTGGCAGTAGAAACCTAGCTATGTACAAACATTACACAAAAGAGCAATGAAGAAGGTTAAAATGAGGAGCTTATTTAAGTGAGAAATGCCTCAATATATGCCCGAGCAACACAAATTAATCGCAGTAAAGCGCATGTTCTAACTCATAACACAAGAAATGTTGCACAGCTTAAAATCAGGTTCATAGTTCAGCGAGCACAGGTATGGCGACCACCTCGCTAGCACCCCTTGCGGATGACGTCACGTGAATACCTCCTAATGAATGACACATAACTTCTACGACAAATTATAAGGTGCGCCGATGATTGGCCGAAACGTCTCACCAGGGAGCCCGGCGGTGCGATTTGTTGACGGTGCCAACACACGCGGACACTCACAGAAGTTAAGAACTGCTTTAATAAGTTGTGCGACCTTTTCTTTGCTTTAAAGTCCTCAAGGAAAACAGAAAAACTAAAATGTCTTTGCATCTATCATCATTCGTACGAAAAACAGCCAACACCCCATGAGTAGACAAGTCATAATTTATATGCAGTAGCGCTTGTTTCTAAACATCTAGGATTATTACTACCTGTGAGAAATAGAAGAAAATAGAATTTTGTAACATGCATTAATACCTTTAGGCGACGGCGTGAAAAGGTAAAAACTCGATACACCGTACGGCGACAGAGAGCGAGCATGTTAAAATTAACCAGGCGCAAGCGACGTCCTACAGAACTTTTCAATTCTGCTACGAGGTGCCAGGTTTAAAGAGGAACGAACAGGTTAACAGAGAAGGGAAAATATAAGTCACAAGTTCCAACACGCGCGTCGAGACAGTCAAGGCAAAGTGTCATCACAACACTGAGAAAAAATACTGAACTACCCTTAAAACGCGCCTTTGACTATCATGCCCTGAGAAATTCGAAGCTAATAGAAAAGCGCACCCAGGCTTTCGTCATATGCATACCTGTAAAAGAAACGACGAACTAGTGCATAATCGTTATGAAGTAAGGAACATGAGAAAGAGGTTCAAACGGCTAAGCAGGTCATACAAGCGTCAAAGTTTCCGACACACTTCGAAACCAACAAACCTTTTGTGCGTGGATGTCCTGCCGTGTGCAGGCTGCGGTGATGCCTCCAGCGCAAACACTAAGTGTGGCGTTTTATTTTTTCTCAAAAAGAGCCAAATGCAGAAGCCCAAACTCGGCTAAATTTCACGGGAGCGTAAAGCGCGCCTAAGTATCTTTATCTTCTAAATTAGTTCGTGGTGCAATTCCTGAATGTAAGGTTGACTCAAAATGGCAGTTCCTAATAAAAATTTAGCCAAATGCTGCATCTGTTTCAATCAAACTCAGCCACATTCACTAAACCAGTGCTGTATCAACAATCGCGACCAAAACAATTAACATGGTCTCCTCCAATCTGTTTCATTTGTGTGCTAGTTGCTTTGCTATCGTCTTTACGTTCGTTCCACAATTAGTATTTCTAGGGTGAGTTGGCACTGACTGCAGGCAAAAATCAAATATAAAAAGTAAGAGGCTGACTTTCCTTCTTCTTTTTGCCTCTTAGAGTTTCTTTTCGAGTTTAGCGCAACAGCACCATGTCCTCTTTTCGCTCCAAGGCGGCATATTTGAAATAAAAGACGTATGAAATGAAGCTAGTCGGCTCCGATCTATTCCTTGAAGAAGAGGAAGTGATACGAAACTGCAAGGCATAAAACGAGCTCAGAAGAAGAAGAAAAGCTGGAGTACTTTTCAAGGCCTTCAATGGATTTGAAGACAAAAAAAAAAAAACTCTGCCGACAGTCCAGAATAGTGCGCCTTTTCCAGGAAGGAGCACTCGGTCTTCAAGTCTAGTAATCGCCTTACACCCATGCGATGAAGGACGGCACCGACGGAAGCACAATGATGATACCAATTTTATCGCAAAGGATTGCTATACCGTACATTGCAATCGTTTTAGACTTATTTTACGGGGTTATTCAAGTAAAAATATATTCCAATCTATACGAGCCAAATACAAATTTTACTTCTGAACACCGACGAAATTGGGCTATATAGATTTTAGCCGAAATATAGATTCGAGGTATCTAGGCGACAGGAACACACTGGCGAAAAATTGTTGGAGCATGCCCGACCATATTGTCAGTAGCAAAAATGGAAGGACAATTTGTACAATCCAAAGTGTGTACGGCGAAAGCGTGTGGCCATTCGGCTGACTATGCCATGCCTTTTTTTCTTTTACACTCTCAGTGGGATAACACACAAACCGAATGTGTGCCTGTTTTCTTTTTTAATTATTTACCGCGAATCGCACCGAGACGCGAGACTTATCTTCCTCCGTTCGCATGCGTTCGTATTTTCTCGCGCTTTGCGCATCGTACACACGCCATCCGCGTTCCAGCGCTTAAATTGACGGACCCTTTGTAGATTCCAATGTGTGTTCCGCGAACTCCTGTGTCCATTGAGACGGTGTCGGTCAGGATGATTCCAAACGCTGGGCACAGCGACGCTACGCAAGCAAAGCGCGAGCACTGTAGAGTCCGACGCGACCGGCGTCCGTTTGCGCACCCCGGCGGCCACCTGGCTCCGTGCGAGGGCTCGGACGGACGGACGGACGGACGGACGGACGGACGGACGGACGGATGGACGGATGGACGGATGGAAGCCAGACGGACGGAAGGACGGACGGACGGACGGACGGACGTGAACATGAGACATTAAAGGCTCTCGCCTTAAAAAAGTGCGTTTTAACGCGAGAGTGTTAAAGAGCTCGTTTCGCAAAATTCCGGCGTCGGTGTCGGCGTCGTTGGTTGTGAGCGAAAAATCATCATCTTGTCCGTGACCGAAAAATAGAGAAATATGCAAATAAAATAAATAAGAAAAATTTTCCGGTCCAAGTGAGGATCGAACCCAGGCTGTCTGGGTGGCAAGAAGGTGTTTTACCGCACAGCCACGCGTCTGGTTGGAAATACAGAGAAAATAACTTCCTCTGCTTGGAAATGCAGTGGAAAAAATTGGGTCCTGTATACAGGCGTCGCAACAGAACATGTAATAACGCAGTAATATTGCGTGGTACGAGCGGACATTGCCATCGGGCGTCAGAATATGTGATTATCATAACGACATCGTGGTTTCAAGCCGGCCACCCATCACAAAAGGCACACACGTTACTGCGCGTATTCCCTTGACACCACGTAGTGGGTGCGTAGCAAGTATGCACTAAGTGGTTGAAATACGCACTAGGGACAGGATATCGCTATCGCGTTCAACTCTTACAAGTGAAGCTTAAGGGTCCCCTAATTTTTTCTGTTTCAGCTGAAGTGCTTTTGGCTCTTTTAGAAAAAAAAACACCACGACTTGTTCCATGGTCCCCAAACAAGAGAAAAAATTAGACCATCTCCCGCTAAAGAGAACCATGTTTAGATGCGAAGCAGCGGACGCTAACGCTTACACTGGCGGCGGCGTTGACGCTGGCGCTCATCGCGGCGTTGCGCAGGAGAGAAACCTGGGGAGGCGCAATCACGCAGTGATAGACCGGTGTTTCCTGCTGGAACATGCTAATCGCTGCTAATGGGAAATGAGAGACAGAAGACTCCGACTGGACACAGAGACCCGCAGTCCGCTTTTAGTTAACGCGCACGCTGCGAATTTTTATTGTTCAACAACGCACAGGAGAAATCTCCCACCAGCACTACCTTGCAGGTCAAGATCCAGTGCCATATATACGCGGTGGCCAGTGAACGGTTGTGCAGCGCGAGCAGTCGTTTTTTTTCAGCCAAAAAACTCGCTTTTTTCAGCCAAAAAACTCGCTAGCAGACGCTGCCTGCGTCGGCGTCGCGAGGCGAGAGAGGGGGGACGCGCATGCGCAGTGGGGGGTGTGGAAGCTGCGGGAAGGGATGCCTAGAGGAGAGAGGGGGGAGCGTAGGAGGGGAGAGAGGGAGGGGACGCGCATGCGCAGTGAGTGTAGTCGCCGCGGGGAGGGATGCCTACAGGAGAGACAGGGGGGAGAGGAGGTTTTTATCTTTATTTTTTTTAAAAAGGGCTTGCGCATGCGCACTAAGGGTGGTCGGCCGCACACGACCACCACCACCCCCACCACCGGATTGAACAACGCCATCAGATGCTTCACATCTGAAAGGGAGCCGGTTGCACGATAAATGACGACAGCATCACCTACCTACGAGGCTCTTGCACTACCAGCATCCTTGCGGTTACCTTTGTAACCAGTTCAGTTTCCCGCAACTTTGACTGGTGTACCGACTTCGAAAAACGTGGGAGTGATCACTACCCAATTATCATATGAGCTGTTGGTGCGAAGATGTCACCAAGAAAATGCGTTACAAGATTTACATATTGGGATGCATGCAAAAACGCCGCAGGCAAGGGAATTACGACCGCAACCAAAGACGACGAATTAATCAGTACAATGGCTCATTGCCCAAGAGGATGCACATACGTTTCAGCTAAAAGTGACAAATTTCTGTGAAATGACTAGGAGTTTGCAAAACCGCGTGCTATTCGCAGGTGAGTTGAAAGGGGAGTTTTGCGCGCAAAGTGTAAGGTGGCGGTCCCACTCTGGCGGCCACCGCTCCGCATTTTAGGCATTGTTTGCTGACGCACTGTGCTCGCTGCGCTCTATGTATAAATTATAATTGTGCAAATTTGGAAAGCTTAAAATCTCGGCTTTCGAATGACACCGGCTATTATCGCCTGGTCCGAAGCGTTATTTAACCGAAATGAAAATAGCGTGAGCAACAAAAAACGTTTTCGCTCTACAAGCTTCCGTTCTACTGCGAGTACGGCGAAACTACTCAACATGACACAGCGAAATTTACTGTGCCTTTAGACGAAGTGTCATGCAAGGTTTCTATGAAGAGATATTGCGTATGAAGTGATCAGTTATTTATTTGCGCTCCAATAAAAATGGGGCAAAATAATGAAAGTTTGTCAGTGAATATCTTTTTTTCTTTTGAATGTAGAACTACAATATTTAGTGGTTCTCTAGACTAGAATATACTTATTTTCTACGCGAAGTCTTTTTGTGCTGTGATGAAAACTTAATGAATTATTATTACGTCAATGCGGCAGTTTATGGCTCTACTTGGTCACGCATTACGGAGGAAGTGACAAAACTATTCAAGCTGAAACTCTGAACTCCTATATAACCAAGCAGCAGGCCTCTGTCTAGGATTCTATGAAGAGAAAATTTTTTTATGTTGTTTAGGGATCCTACAGGACTGCAGTGAATTTAGGTAATTTTTCTGCTTGGCAGTTCCGTAGAAAGTGGCTTTTTTATTTCTTTTAGACGGTAATTCACAAAGAGTATTGCACATTAGTAGAGGTATATTGTGTCTTGTATCTACTTGTGCTCACTAACTCGACCACCCAGTGCTTGAAACAAAATATTTTCGACAAATCATACATCTCACAGGTGATTTTTAGGAGGTAGCGCCATCGGTGAAATAAAAATCAACTTGTTTTATGTGAGTTCCAACGTTCGTCAAACGTGGCACCACTAAACATAAGCAAAACCAGTCAAACGGGTATGGATTGTTTCTCCAGGCTTCATTGTTTGCCCCAGTAGCTAAGTGTAGTCGCAGCGCCTAACCAACATCAACTGTGAAAGGGGAAGGGCTTAGTTATGTACCCTTTCCACTCGCACGGCTCGCGCTACGTCAGCAGATGGGGCGGTCACATCCAGCCGCAAACGGTTGCGGTACAGTGCCTAGAATATACTTACTAGTGTGCCGACCGCCGAGAGTTTTCAATGGGAGACGCTGGCACCGCCGATGATGCCTTCCCGCGGAGACCACCAGACGGCGATACCGTTTGGGACCGTGCTATCCGAGTGGCGCGTCGCCCGCGCGTCGCTTGCGCTACGGACGCGCGTTCGTAAGCGCAGGCGGTTTCGGTCACTGAGTAAGAAATATTCCGTGGTTGCGGTAAACTTGTGGGCTTTGTTGCTTTCGAGCAAGTAATGTACGGTGTCTCCGCATTTCATTAGAAGGTTTTTTTTTCTGTGCGCACGCTTCGCACTTGTTTCATTTCGCGGAACCGCGATGTCGTCGTAGAAAACGAGGCGTAAAAACGGCAGCTGTTTTGTCCCATATTGTACGAGAGGATAGCGCTCAAACAACGATCGGGTCTTATTTTTCAGTGCGCCTGTTGACACGAACGTTTAGCCGAGCGGGAGAAGAATATCAAGAGGGCAAATTGAAGACCATCTCCGGTGGCTGTCGTTCGTGAGAGACACTTCAATAATTGCTGCGCTGAGCGTCGTTACGTGATTAAACAGATCACTGGTAAAATCTGTCTCGTTCGGTGATTATACAAATCATCAGTAAATTGATGGTAATTAGCTATAATTTGCTGCAAATTTAGCATTTGTGGATATGTGGCGCATATAATAGTTTGGAAAATGTTTGCTTCTTCTTCAGAAACCAGGCATTTATTTATTGGTATTTTTCGAAGAAACACGCGGTATCGTTCAGTGTATTAAGGATAACTGTGCGTGCGATCATTTGTTAGTGCTACGAAATCGCATTCTTTCGATTATGCTTTGCAACCCAAATGTCCGCAACGGGAAACGGGCTGGGACAGCCCACCGGCGTCTCTCACAAGCGCGCACGCTGGCTAGAGACGCCGCTCGGTTGGCTCGGTTATAGCGCGGTCCCTACGGCTGTCGCCGTCTGGTGGCCGCCGGTGGAAGGCATCATTCTCCGTGCCACCGCGACGCCCGCGGTCGGCACACTAGTAAGTATATTCTAGGCACTATAGTTGCGGTACGCCGGAGTATTGCGCGTTCGTCGCGCGTCCGCAGAACCGGCATTCCCTGGCGCGTCTTTATCGATGTGCATCTCTTCGCCTTTCAGCTGCTCGTTTTTTTTTGCGCGTTCGTTTGAGTGTTTTCGTGCCTGCGTGATTTGAAATTGTGCCCGATATGCTACGCTGGGCCCGACATTCTACGCTTACTTGCCGTGCAAATGCTATGTACTGGCGCTTCACCGGGGACACGATGGTGAACGGGCTCAAAGCTTATAATCGCCGAGAATTTCAGTGTAAGCCTCCAGAGCACCTTGCCGGCAACTTCCACTGACCAGTACTTTGAAGTTGTACCCAAGGAAGTAATTACATCCCAGCTGAAACGATGTTGTCAGAAGCGAGACTTTGTCGAAGATACAGGTCGTTCTGGTCAACGTGGCAGTATATGCAGTGTACGGGACCCTGAAAAAGTTGAATCGCGCTAAATGTAGAGACGCGCTCACTATGGATAAGACGATCACTGTTTCTGCCGCTCATGAGCGCTACGGTGTTGGGAAGCAGTTAGACCGAGGACACCGTGACCGAGGAGGACTACTCTATTCAGCGATAACGCTGTTGCTCACAGCTGCCCACAGTCCTACAGCTCGCTGCGCAGCCAGAACTGCTACTAATGCCCGAATAACAGCGGTTCTTACCGAAGCTGACAGTGCGATTGCTGGTCAACGAAGAATAATCTGACTTCGGCGCCCGTGAGAATGTCCACATGAAGAAAACAGTGATAAAACATATCCTGCGATACTGACGAACATTTTGCTGAAGAAATTTTGCGGCAACCTACTGGCAAACTAGTCGACGGTGCCTGTAAGTCAAAATAAAGGAAAGCCAGAACTCTCCACAAGAAATAGGTGTATTGCTGCGACAGCACAAGTACAAAAAGAAACTATATTCTGTAAATAAATGTTTCGCTCTCAGAGTAGTTTTGCGTTCATATTTCTTCCGAAATACATGCATGCAAATGCCTGCAAGAAAAAAAAAACGTTACGTATGGAACCTCTTTTCAAGAGCGCTCCATATCTTTACCGATCAGCCACCTCCTGTGACGTCACGTCATTTTTACAAACACACTACCCTACAACCACGCCTTCAATGTACAATAAAACCGTATGTCACTGATGGAGGAAGACAGAAAGACTTGTTGCACTTTAGATGATGAGTGCATGCCCACTAACCAGCGGGTTAGGCTGTTGTGCCAAGGAAAGCTGCAGATAACGTAAGATTCTAGAAAGTTCTTGAGTGCTCATCATTCTACACAGGGGACTGTATACAAGAATTTTTATATGCACAAAGAGCTTGCCCTCACCTTCCGTATTTTTGAGGTTCGTGGGACATTACCAGGAAACCCGCTCTCCCCACGCGGTGAGGTGACATGTGTTTGGCAGTGTAGCGTGGCGCCGGTGGAACCATAGGATTAGCAGCAAACAATTAGCGGGTCTTAGCTCGCCAACTGCATATGATTTCCAGTAGATTGTCATCTCATTGACTGGTGTATCTACCTACGTAATAATTACACACTCATATTGGTCACATTTTCACTTGGCTTATTTTTTTTTTTGTGGTCCTCATACCTGCGAAAATCACTGATGTAACTGCCTTTTGCTATTTGCAGTGGATGGCTACTGATCTAGCAGAGAGGTGGAAGAAATAAACCTTGGCTAACACGTAAAGTTAGGCAATACGTGCACAATTTACGCTACACGAACTCATAACCTGTACAATGAGGAAATTTAGCAAATAACTTGTTTATACAGCCCCTGCTTATGAAGACCATATGATATTTTATAAGCAACCTTCAGTGACCAGAGGGCGCGTTGTAACTATCATTGGCCGTCTTAGTATCGCCGGCATCGTGTGGCAGACATATAGCCGTGCGCAGGGTTCCCCTTCAGGGCAGGGCAATAGTTAGTCGCAGCGCCCCCCCTCCCTGTTAATTCATTGTATGAGGCAGACTTCCGCGCCCCTCCACCTCTTAGGTGACTAGGGGGAGGGACCTCTCCCTCCCCCCCCCCCCCCCCCGGTGCCCCTAGTGCGCGCGCCTATGCTGGCAGATAATACAGGCCTATAGGAAAATACGTTCGTAGAACACACAGACATGGCCTCAGGCGTGTCGCTCTTATGTAGATTTTCTGTGAAGGATCACTGGGGGCCGTGATAATCCTCAATGAGTTGCGAATATGCATAGCTCCCCGCTCCACCCTACCCCTAAGTGCGATGATGGGCCAGATTGTGCTGCTCGCTAATCTGTGTGTTCGTGCGCTTCTGTTGCATCTCGGAAACGACTGTCGGCGAAAATTGAAAAAAAAAATGCAGGTAACCCTTTTATTGTAGATCTATAGGGTGAAATTTAGCAAATAACTCCAGAATACTATGCTTATCTTGTGCTGAAATCTGCCCGTTTTTTATAAGCAAAAGTGCGCGAAACACGCCAAAAATGAAACAAGACATGCGCTCGCGCGACGCTACTCAAGCCTAGTCCAGTCAAACGCTTCAAAGCGTTTCATTGATGTTACGTTCAATTGTTATTTGATGGACGCGCATTATAGTGAACTAGAACATAACGCGCATGAAAGCACGCCGCTCCCGCGTTCATCGTCGAGTATGAAGCCCTGTAAACAAACAAACACACACACATACACGCACGCACGCAAACACACACACGAGTGTGTGTGTGTGTGTGTGTGCGTGTGTGTGTGTGTGTGTGTGTGTGTGTGTGTGTGTGTGTGTGTGTGTGTGTGTGTGTGTGTGTGTGTGTGTGTGTGTGTGTGTGTGTGTGTGTGTGTGTGTGTGTGTGTGTGTGTGTGTGTGTGTGTGTGTAACTCACACGGTGCACATGCGTTTGGCTACGACAGCTCGAACGCGTCGTCTCTTTCTTCTCAATCTACGCCGTGCACGCGCGGAGCTATCATCAGTCAGCGTTCCTGGAAGTAGTCGTCCTCGCGTACGAGCTCATATCAAGGTTAGCTTCGGCGATTGCAGGATGTGGCACGCTTGCACCACAGCATGGCCGATGTCACCCTAACACCTGTTGATATAACCATGTAACAAAAAAAAAAGCAGCGTCCCATATATCTGTATTGGGATGCATGAGGTATAATTATAGTGCTTTAGCTGGGAAAGAGGCAAAGCCTTTCCAAAATACTTTTTTCTTGCACTGCAAGGCGCAGGAAAGGGGCACCATATAATATTGTAGCAGAGAAACAATGGAAAGAAGCTTTATTGGGAGCTTCAGAATGGAGGAAAATAGATATCAGTTGAAGCGTCACTTGCTCAACGCCGGTACTACATTCACAGTTGAACCAAACTGTTGTCAGCGGTGATAACGATTCTAATTTCCATGCACGTGAACGTTGTGCGGGCTGTTCTACGCGACCCAACACCACCAGTGTTTGGGGCCAGTGACAAACTTTCTCAGGGAAGTCACTGCACAAACTATCTTCTTTCTTTTTTAGAGAGAGATCGCGGGGCGAGAATAAAAAAACCGTGCGGCAGCACGCCTCAGTGCCTAAAGGCGCGTTTCACTTGAGCGAAATGGCACCGTTTTCGGTCAGGCGACGGTCTCTGGGAGCGGCTTTCATCGTGTCGTTGTTGAAACGGCAGATTGTATGTGCCAGACGCTGTCCGCGTTTTGTCGCTCTCCTAACCTTTCGCCGACCGTGGTCGGCCGATTCTCTAGTCATGCAGGAGACGCGCGCTGCGACGCCGACTGTACCTTGCGCGAAGAAATTCAGACGAGCTGCGACGCTCATTTTTTCTACCTTTGTCTAAACGTGGATGAGTGGCGTCGCCTGGTGCCTCATTTGGAACTAAGGGCAAGATGGCGGCAGTGGGACCGCCACCTTGCCGCCGGACACAACGTCATATCCGAGGCTACCTAGATAAACGCTGTGGCGAAACAGCGCAAACGACGGGACGATAAAAATACAGGACAGAGCCCTGCCAGACTAATTATATTCGTCCTGTCGTTTGCGCTGTTTCGCCACAAAATTCATGAACCAACTAGTCCACCTAAGAACCCTTGAGTAGGTAAACGTAGCTGGCAATGATGGCGCGACTTTTGCTCAGCCTTGGATGTTCGTCTGCCGGCAACCAAAACCTGGCGGCCTTTAGTGGCATGCGCACGCCACTCCGACAGCTTCACCGTTTCGCCACACTCTCCCTGCACGAACGAAAATCCCTCAGAGAGCTTTCACAAGGGTACTGCACACTATCAGCAACTTCAACGCCTTGGACCTCTTCCGCAGATAATCAGGAACCTGTCTACGTACTAGGCGCCCCGAGGTGTGCACCTTTCACCAGAAAAAATATCACAGCATATCCGCGGAGTCAATGATGATGAGTGGGCGAAGCTCCTGAGGTACATCATCAAAGACGTGATGGTGGCTGGTTGCATGTGGTCAAACGATGCGCATGTGAGACCATATCGCGATGCCATGTGTTGTATGGCATCGCGATCGTCATCGTCATCACCCAGGTGACTACTACGTACTACAAACTACAAGGGACGCACGACCCACGGCATAAGGAGCTTCGCCCCTAAAATGGTACTGACATCGCTTTCACAAGAAAAAAATCACAGCATATCCACGGAGTGAACGATGATGAGTGGGCGAAGCTCCGGAGGTTCCTCCGAAACGTGCCTGTGTGCACGTTTCGCCGCCGCTTCGCGGGCTCGTAGCTCGGGGTCCTCTTGCCGGCGCTTTCATGCCGCTTCGGCAGCGAGAGCCCTCACCGTCTCTGGATCCTCCTGCCGACGCTTCCGTGCACTTCGGCTTCGCGGGCTCTCACATCCGGGTCTTGACGGCGAGCCCGAGCTGCAGCCGCATTCCGAGCCCTCCGCTCCGCCGCCTTGTATTCGTCGCTCATTGGCGCGCTGACTGCCGAGTGAAAAAGGGAGCGCGCCTAAAGTCCCTAGAATAACTAAAGTAGCGCCATACGTGTCAATGTGCAGGCTCTTCCTCTCCCCTATGCTTGGTAGTGCAAGCGCCATCTTGTCCGTCCTCTGTGCATACCCTCTCCCGCGCGTCGGGAGAGGGTATGCCTGTGAAAGGGTATGCTTTTCGCACGGCCGGCCGTGCGAAAAGCATACCCTTTCACAGGCATACGGTTGGCGCTACTTTAGTTTATCTAGGGACTTTAAGCGCGCCAAGAGCGCCGCGCCATCCAGCGGTCTCCTATCACCCTAGAGCACGCAGCGGAGCCGTCTCCTACGCATCGGAATGGAGCGAGCGCCGCAGCGCCATCTAGTGATCAATTCACGTACTGTCACAGCGCAGCGCCATCTAGTGAACATTGTGAGAAGCAGCCCGGATGGATGGATGGATGGATGCTATGAGCGTCCCCTTTATAACGGGGCGGTGACATGTCTGCCACCAGGCTCGAAAAAAAAACTTTCTTTTTATGTTGGTTTAATGCCTTATCTACATTGATTAAATCTATGTTATAATAGCAAAGAAAAATATAAGTTCACGGTCCATCTCTCTGCTTCTTAAGGCAGAATGACCTTATTTTCCCCCTTCTTCATTTTTGTCCTTTATCTCTACTTTTCTGCCACCAATACTCTAACCGTCTCTTACTTATTTCTATCGCGGACGTGTTCAGCTTTCCATTGTTGTCCCTAAAACCCAAGGCTTCATGTAGACTCGTGCCCACACGTATATCTGGGTGGATATCGCCACATTCAATCAGTACATGTTCCATCGTTTCCTTAGTTCCCCCACAGCATGTACATCGTTCTTCTTCGTTACAGAATCTCGCTTTATAGCTACGCGTTCTAAGGCAACCCGACCTTGCCTCAAACAGTAAAGCGCTTCCCCTTGAATTATCATAAAACCTCTCCCTCCTTATTTCGTTTTTTCCCTTTCGGTAGTCACTGAGAGCCGGCTTCTTTTCCATCGCTGTCATCCAATAAGTCCCTCTCCGCCTCTCTGACTTTTCGCTTAATGCTCCTTGTTGCCATGTCGCCCACACTGCTAGCCGTATATTTACTGGTGAGCCTCCTAGTTCTTTTTCTCCACTGCGTGTCGACGCTATTTCTATACAAATACCTGAAAACCTTCCCTGCCCATCTACTCTCCTTCATTTTCCGCAGCCTCTCTTCAAATCTAATTTTGCTCTGAGCTTCCCTCACTTCAAAACCTGTCCATCCCATATCACCCTTTACAGCCTCATTTGTCGTCTTCCCGTGAGCGCCCAACGTGAGGCGTCCCACAGTCCTTTGATTTACATCCATTCCAGATTGTACCTCTGACTTCATGCACACCACTGAGTTCCCAAATGTAAGCCCCGGAACCATCACACCCTTCCATAGCCCTCGAAGCACCGCGTACCTATTGTATCCCCATAACGCTCTGTGCTTCATGATTGCAGCATTCCTCTTTCCCTTTGTTACCGATGCTTTCTCTTGTACCTCCATATATCTATCCCCCCTCATTTACCCACACTCCGAGGTACTTGTATTCGCTTACCCTCGGTATTTCTTGGCCCTGTATTAAGACCGCATGGTCTTCGTGATCATTGAATACCATCAATCCACATTTTGTTGCACTAAAACCTAGTCCTAGAGCCTCGCCCTCCCTTCCGCATATATCTGCCAGCCGCTGTATATCATCTTGACTGTCCGCAAATAAGACAATATCGTCAGCATAAAATAGACCTGGAAGCCTCTGCTCAACCATCGCGCCTGCCTGTTTGTGTGACAGATTAAATCCAATGTTGCTCCCTTCTAGCGCTTTTTCCATCCTCACCATGTACAGCATGAATAACAGCGGGGACAAAGGACATCCCTGTCTCAGCCCCTTGCTAATGTCAACGCTGTCCTTGCTGCTTATTCCTTCCCATTCTACACAAACTGTATTTTCTCGGTATATCTCCCTCAAAAGCTGTATACAGTCGTCACCTATGCCCACTTCCTTCAATATATCCCACAAAATTTCCTGATTAACGTTGTCATATGCCCCGGTGATGTCTAGATAAGCTACGTATAAGGGCCTGTTTTCTATTTTTGATATTTCTATACACTGTGTAAGAACAAACAGGTTATCGTCTAACCGCCTGTCGATTCGGAATCCATTCTGGAGTTCTCCCAAAACATAATTTTGCTCTACCCACGTTTCTATTTTTAATTTTACTGCCTGCATCGCCAACCGGTATAGCACCGATGTAATAGTTAGCGGTCTATACGAGCGAATGTTATCCTTTTCTCCCCTGCCTTTATAGATTAGGTTCATTCTACTTTTTCGCCACCTGTCTGGTATTTCCCTCTCCTGTAAGCACTTTTCTACGGCTTTCAGCAGTGCTTCTTTGGTGCTCTGTCCTAGTTCGTTAATTAGGCTGACGGGAACCCCATCTAAGCCCGGAGTAGTGCGCTTAGGAATTTTTCCTTCGGCCTTCTTCCAATTGAAATTTTCAAGTACTACATCTTCCTCGGTTGTACTCTTCTGTATACTTTTACTCACCGGGGGAATCCCCTGGGCGACCTTTTTAAACGAATAGGCTGTTACCTATCGGATGTAACCTAGCGCTTCATACCCTTCCAATTGATTTCCTTCTTCATCTACCATATCTTGTTGCATTGTTACAGACTTCCTACCTAGCGCTTTTAGGTGGCTCCAAAATATCCTAGGCGCGGCCTTCTTCTTTTCGCGAATCTCTGTCATCCAGCGTTCACTTTCGCCTTTAGTTTTTGCCTCGACTAATTTCTGCACAATGGATTTTTGCTCTAAATATATTTCCCATACTTGGTTGACTTCATCCTGTGGCCGCTTCTCCTTTTTTGCTTGTCTGTGCTGCCGTGATGCCTCACGTCGCTTCTCGATCGCATCCCGGATTTCTTTGTTCCACCAACTTTTTGGCTTTCTCTTTCCTTTCCAAGCAATAGTTTTCTTCTCTTTTTCTATTTCTTTCGTGATTACATGTAGCAGCTCACTATACTTCCAGTCTTTGCCTGGAAGTTTGTCTACTTCTTCCTCGACTCTTGCGGCTATATTAGTTATTTGTTTCTCATTTAAATATGAGCTGCCAATGTTTGATTCTAGGTTCTTATTTTCAGTTTTATATCCCATTTGTAATGTTATGCGTTTATGATCACTACCCAAGCTGTTAATGCCTTCCTCGTCTATTCTCATCTCTCTAAGTTTGTCATAGATTCCTTCTGTCATGAGACAATAATCAATGCTCGACTGCCTGTTTCCGACTTCCCACGTGATGTGTCCCTCACACTTAGGCCCCGCGTTAACTATTTCAAGACTATGTTGCTCGCAGAGATCTAGCAATAACTTGCCATTGGAGTCTGAATATCCGTCAAGGTCATGTATGTGTGCATTCATGTCCCCTAGAAGGATTATTTCGGCATCATGACCAAATTCTTTAATATCGGTGCTTATGCATTTCACTATCTCCAGATTCTTTTCTCTGCAGTTATTCCCCGTCCACAAGTAAGCTACACCTAGCCACGTTTTCTTTCCACCTACTGTGCCCGAAACCCACAGGTGCTCTGAACACGTTTGCTTCACTCTATCCCATTTTGCTCTGCTATGAATTAGCATTCCAACACCCCCCACCTCTCCTTTCTGATATGATCCTGTTGCATCCTTCCCAAATGTAATTGTCAATATGTGGTGGCTCTTCCAAGTCTCTAAGGTGTGTTTCTGTAACCGCATAAACACCTATCTGTTCCTTGTTTAACTGTCCCTCAATCTCTAACCATTTTGCCTTTTTTCTGCCACCCTGCATGTTAATGTAACCAATTGCGACACGCGCCTTCTCCCTTCTTTTACCTTTTCTCTGGTTTTTCGCTATACTACCTGTCCCAGAGTCCCCCCTGGTTGTTGTCCTCATTACACGCTACCCTGGACACCGAAGGGCCCGCGTGACCCCCCAAAAAAGCTACTGCGCGTCCTGCAAGTTGCCAACCCACCTCATGACCAAGCCTCCTATTGAAGTGTATTCCGTCTCTTCGAAAACCACCCCACCTGTGCACCTCTCTGTTTATTTCCACTACCTCGATGCCCTTCTCTCGACTCATCCGCCATATCTCTTTGTTTGCGTCGACAACCGCTCTTTGCAGGTTGCCGTCACGCACCGGTACCTCCGGAATTGTGCATACCACTATCTGCACCAGAGGGGAAATGGCGCGCATGTCATCGACCCCTTTCGCCAATGTGGTCGCTAGTTCGGCTGATTCTTCATTCAAGACGTCGTTTAGACCTCCCGCAATTATCACGAGGTTACGTCCATTAGCTTTAGTTGCGAGTTCTGCGCTAGCTTGTCTCATCACTGATCCCAGCCTACGTCCCGGGAACGTCCCTATTAAAACTCGTTTGTCGCCTCTCACCCTTTCCTTGACTGCTTCTGCGCATCTAGCTAAATTCGAGTCCCCGGCCATTATAACGTGCTCCGACTTTTCTGCTGGACTGTCCCGCACCTGGCCACTGCCTCGGTCACCAGCTCGCGCAACCGCCGCTGTTTTGCTCCCTCCCATCCCCAAAACCACCTCGCGGAAACTGGGTCCTGTGCCCTCTGCACCTGTCTTCCCCAAACCTGTCTCCACCTTCGCGTCTCCCACTATGGGGGTTGATGCCCCCCCCTGTTCCCGCCGTCGCTTGCTTCCTTGTTCACCATGACTGCCTTCGCTAACCCTTCCTCAGCTGACTTTAGCCTTTCTCCCATAGCCATCGTTTTTTCTCGCTCTGTCGCCAACGCATTCTCCAGCTCGGCGATTTTTACCTTGAGCTCATTCTGGGCAGCCATCATTATTTCCATTTTCGCCTCTAACTCACATTGCTTACACTTGGCGTCAGCTTGTTCTGCCTTGTCATCCTCTATTTTCCATCCCATTCCGCACCCTGAACACTTTACGGTCTTTTTGACCATGGCCAGATCGTTCACACTTCGGATTACATGCACTCAAAGCCAAAAGGTACCACAAAACTCCGCCAGTATGCTTCAAAGCACTTGTGTACCCTTCAGCCACGTGGTGGCCGAAAAAAAAAAGAAAAAAAAAGCCAAGCGACTGTCACACAAGAAACAGTACAAAGTTGTAACCCCAATTAATCTTCAATCTAGTGGGTTATGTACTCATATAACTAATAAAAGCAAGCTCGAATCATGCAGAAAAAACTTATCTGTCGCTGTCATTCCGGAGCCCACGAAAAACACGTCCGTCCTCTAGCTGGGGGTGGCGCTGCCACCCCCAGCCGGGGGGTGGCAGCGCCATCTAGTGAACATTGTGACAAGCAGCCCAGCCGGGGGGTGCCTACTACGGAGCAGGGACTGAGCCACAGCGTAAGGAGCTTCGCCCCTAAAAAAATGAGCAAGTATCCGCTCCACCTCGATGGACGGCCGCTGACCTTTGTATGGTCGCTGCGATTTCTGGGAATAGTCATTGACAGAAATCTCTTCCAGGTCTCCTCCGGTTCAGAAACTTCGAGGAAGAATAGCTAAGGCATCGCAACTCTCCAAATTAATGGCGGGAGCACGATGGGGATGCACATGCCGCTCAATGGTACTGCTTGAGAAAGCTTATTTTGAAAGAACCTTGCGCTATTGCCTACCGGTAATCCACCGGTTATCACCAGCCGCATGGAACAGCTGCTTAGGAATATGTCTAGGCCTCCCGAAGAGCTCACCAGCCTCGGGAACTGTAGCGGAAGCAGGATGTCTCCCGCTAGATGTTATCTCTACCCAAGAAACCATGCGTACTCATCTTCGACATCTCCTACGAGGGAAGAAGCATTTTCTCTACCGCGTCCATCTAATCCACAGCAATTCTGCAATCGGCCAAGCTGTGCCAATGGTGCAGCTTACTCCTATTAGTCAGCCGTAGCAATTCATGCCTCCGACATTTACTCCCTGGACACTTTCGCCTCTAAATATAAAAGAATTTGTACCTGGCTTCAATGGAGCAAGGAGCCGCATGTCACAGACCACTCTGCTGCAGACTACTCTCCTGTACTTATCCGAGCACTATACTCCACACTTCCATATTTATATTGACGCCTCAGCCACTCAAGAGAATTCCTCCTTTGGCCTTTATGTCCCCTCTACACGACAAATGCTCTAAATCGGCTACAGAGGAGGACATCTTCATCGACAGCAGAACTTCATGGCATCAAGCGCCAAACGCTGGCTCGATAAGTAATCTTCACCGACTCCAAGGGAGCACTACAGATATTGTTAAACCTCTTAAAGAAAACATATCTTCGCCCCGTTTCGTTCCACATAGCATAATTACACCACTTGGCTATTGCCACCGGTCACTTTATCACATTTCAGTCGATACCGGCGCATTGCGGTATTCTGGCCAACGACAAAGCAGATTAAGCGACACGCAAATAACTATAATGCCGAAATTATAGGCGAACTTATTTCACTAAATCTGATGGTTGCCAGCTGGCTAAAAGAAGTGTTGTAGCTCGGGGGAGTTGGTCATCCATGAACTTAGCTTGTATTAGCGCGGTACATATAAGAAAGAAACCCGACACAGACGTAAAGAGAAAGGTAGGCGCTAAACTTCGATAACTGTTCATTCTATGCCCTTTCAGCGGGAGGGTTCCTAGCAGCGCACTGCAAAGGTTGTGGGTGCTCGCCTAATCTGTACAGCTGTATCGTTATCGGCCGGTTTAGGAATCAGCTCACATGTGAAATAGCAGAAATAGGAAACTTGTGTGTGAACTCGCCATCAATAGGGGATATTCATAATGCTTAGTGCTCCGGCAACACTCGGCGCCTCCGCCGTTTTTTTGTTGGGCACCGTCGCAGAATCGTCTGCTAGCGTCTCCATAAGGAAAGCCCACGGAGAGGCTGAGCCGCACTCGTTGGCAAATCTTTCGGACCGAGAAAATACGGCCGTTTCTGTATTCAACCAGCGCCGAAGGTTCAGTGAACCCCACTGTGCTGCCACAAATCAACTAGAGCGCAATATCGGAGCTCTGCGCGCTTCAAACCTCATCCTGACGGCAGCTGCACGGTATTTCCATCTTCGCTTGTCAATGTGGGACGCGGGCGCCGCTCCGTAGAGTAGATGATTCCTAGAGGAGAGAAAGGGGGTGAGCGTAGGAGAGGATAGGGGAGGGGACGCGCATGCGCTGTGGGGGGGTGTGGGACGCGGGGGCCGCTCCGTAGAGTAGAGGATTCCTAGAGGAGAGAAAGGCGGTGAGCGTAGGAGAGGGAGGCCGAGGGGACGCGCATGCGCTATGGTGTTGTGGGACCCGGGACGCGGGAAGGAGGGACGGACTAAGCCCCCTCCAAACACATGCAAGCAAGATCAAGGAATGGGGTCAACCTGGGCGACAGACACCGCCTGCCTAGCCATTGCTAAGCAGCCTCTCTGTGCTCTCGGCCATGACTCTGATGACTGTGGTAGTGGTTGACGGCCTTCATATTACTACAGTGTTCTGGTTCGCATAATGGGTGCTTCCCTACTTCATGAAAGTGGCCGGACGCGGGACGGGGGACGCGGGAGGGATGGACATAGCCCCGAGCATAAGATGCTTCGCATCTAAAACATGAAGCTAACATGAGCAGGCACTCTAAACCAACGGACAGCCCGCTCACGAACAAGAGCGCATGTGCGGGCGCAAGAATGAAAGTTCTTTGTCAATTAAAGCCATTGAAGGCCTACTGACAGAACTACCTTCAGCGATTGCTGCAGCTTCCATAATTAGCAGCAGAACGGCAAGTTGGGCCAGTTGGTTGGGATCCATTTTTTCACTTGGTTGCAGCGCAACATACACGAGGACAAAGAAGGGAACGAACAACACGGCGCTGACTCACAACTGTTCTTTATTGGAAAAAAGTGAAACATATATACGTACTGGCAGCTTACATCGCGACATGCGCAGAGCAAGAGATGCACCAAGGCAGCGTTGTCACACGTTTTGCGATAATCACGAGTGGCCTAAATAACTAAATTCTTTTTCATGCAGTGTGACTGATGGTGCACTTATGCACATGCTATCCCTAATCTTTATATGATAGGCCTCAGCGACTTCTCTTGTTAGTTGGTTAGGATGCTTGAAAATGACGGTGGTTTTCTTAAAAATGGGACGACAACCGCATGATCTGCAATGTTCCGGTAGATGAAGTCGCGCGACCCCTTGAAGAGATAACTCATGCTCTCTTAAACGAACATTCACACATCGTTTGGTTTTTCCCACGTACTCTCTACCACAAGATAATGGAATTAAATACACAGCCTGTTTCACGCATGCGATGTACTTGTTGTTATGACTCACAGTGCAGTTCCCTTTTACTTGTTCGTTCTTCAGCGCATTATCAACCATCGGGCAAATGTGTCCTATCTTATGTTTGGCGGAAAACAGAACGTCGACGCCATACCTTGAACCTACGTTCTTGAGCCCATGCGCCAATTTGTGTACATAAGGAAAAACTGCTCTTTTTTCTTTTGTCATCACACTTTGATTGACCACCTTTGTCTCTCACGAGCTTAACACTCCGAACCATAGATTCACACACAGAAGATATTACTTTGTCAGGATAACCAGCATCCACTAAGCGTTCGACCTGGTTATGAAAAGCAGAATTCGACACGTGCACACAGGATTTCTTGAGTGACGCATTTAAGATTGTCTTCGCAATCGCCCTCTTCACAATCTTAGAGTGGCCAGACTTATAGTCTAAGATAGGCTTAACTGATCTTGGCTCATATTTCCAACACACATGATTTCTACCAAAGGTTAGCTTAGGTCCAGAAACTGTAGCTCTGCTACAGTTTCTGCTTTTCATAACCAGGTCAAACGCTTAGTGGATGCTGGTTATCCTGACAAAGTAATATCTTCTGTGTGTGAATCTATGGTTCGGAGCGTTAAGCTCGTGAGAGACAAAGGTGGTCAATCAAAGTGTGATGACAAAAGAAAAAGAGCAGTTTTTCCTTATGTACACAAATTGGCGCATGGGCTCAAAAACGTAGGTTCAAGGTATGGCGTCGACGTTCTGTTTTCCGCCAAACATAAGATAGGACGCATTTGCCCGATGGTTGATAATGCGCTGAAGAACGAACAAGTAAAAGGGAACTGCACTGTGAGTCATAACAACAAGTACATCGCATGCGTGAAACAGGCTGTGTAATTCCATTATCTTGTGGTAGAGAGTACGTGGGACAAACCAAACGATGTGTGAATGTTCGTTTAAGAGAGCATGAGTTATCTCTTCAAGGGGTCGCGCGACTTCATCTACTGGAACATTGCAGATCATGCGGTTGTCGTCCCATTTTTAAGAAAACCACCGTCATTTTCAAGCATCCTAACCAACTAACAAGAGAAGTCGCTGAGGCCTATCATATAAAGATTAGGGATAGCATGTGCATAAGTGCACCATCAGTCACACTGCATGAAAAATAATTTAGTTATTTAGGCCACTCGTGATTATCGCAAAACGTGTGACAACGCTGCCTTGGTGCATCTCTTGCTCTGCGCATGTCGCGATGTAAGCTGCCAGTACGTATATATGTTTCACTTTTTTCCAATAAAGAACAGTTGTGAGTCAGCGCCGTGTTGTTCGTTCCCTTCTTTGTCCTCGTGTATGTTGCGCTGCAGCCAAGTCAAAAAATGGATTTCATTAGTCTAGTGTTCTCGTTTGGATGCTTTGCAAGTACACTCGTCCTCTCGAAGAACGGACTACAGCCACATTGTGCGCAATGCATACCTAGAAATCCTTCTCTCCCTTTCTATACCTTGTTGCTATGCTCCTGCAGACGGATGTTTAGACATCGACCTGTCTTCCCCACGTAGGACAGACCACAAGAAAGGGGTATTTTATACACCACCCCTTTTGAGCAAACAACGTGCTTCTTGGTATGGTTAATGGTACACGTACTACGTGCCTTGGCCACGGGGTTAGTCTTAACGCAAAGCTGTGAAAGTTTATTAGGAGCTGTAATAACTACGTCTACACCCCCCTCTGTGTCATATTTTTTTCAGTTTGTGGGAAACGCCATGAATATAACGGATAGTAGTTATTTTTCTGTGATCACGTGTTGCAGGCTGGACGCTCTGGGGTCCATCGCCTGTGCTACTGCGCAGCTGTTCCGAGACTGAAACCAGAAGGTTGTCGGATACGCGGCCGCCTTTAACCGAGCGATTTGTGAACGGAAACTTGAATCAATTGAGTGGTGACAGGATTTCATCAAGGCATTATGCACGCAGGCATGGGCAATTTCTCTTTTAGGGGCGAGGCTCCTTAGGGCGTAGGCTAGTCCAGCGTCGTCCTGCGTTGTCGTCGTCGTCATCGTTGCCACCCCTGTGCGATGACAATGACGCTGCCATCACGGCAGTGCACATGGATTGTGGGTACATTCCATGTGCCCACCTAGTAAGTACATGGAATGCACCCACTATGCGTCATAACGATGACGCTGATGACGATGATGACGCTGTTGACGATGACGATCGCGATGCCATACAACACATCGCATCGCGATATGGT
Source organism: Rhipicephalus appendiculatus (assembly GCA_030522465.1). Taxonomy (NCBI): domain Eukaryota; kingdom Metazoa; phylum Arthropoda; class Arachnida; order Ixodida; family Ixodidae; genus Rhipicephalus; species Rhipicephalus appendiculatus. The sequence continues at coordinate 29,464 of JALIZH010015017.1, forward strand.
CTCACATGCATATCGTTTGACCACATGTAACCAACCACCATCCGAGGAACCTGCAGCGATCTCGTCTTTGCAAACTTTCGACTACGACCCATCCAGGAACCGCTCTTCCTCCATTTCACCGACTATAAAGCCGTTATAACGAAGAGGGAACGGAAGCCACGGCTTATGTAAACGGTAACCACGACCAACGAAGAAACGAAAACAAAACGGAAAATCACGGCTCACGAATAAAATATAAATTTCTTGTATATATACACACAGTGTTTGTCACGTCTTTGATGATGTACTGGGCGAAATTCACGGAAGATTCACGGCTTACCGATGAATCTCCGGAGCTTAGCCCACTCATCATCATTGACTCCGTGGATATGCTGTGATTTTTTATTAGCTTTGAATGCGCTGACGCATATGTCAACAGAGGTTTGTTTGCACTTGGCTCATACAACCAGCATGCGTGATTCTGCAAAAATGACAACTTCAAATCCAGGAACCTAAGTTCACCATCCACCGAGAGTTCATGCGTTAGAATAAGAGGGCTGAGGCATTCTTGAAACAGAACCAGCGTCTGATAGACGGAGGCTTCAAATGAAAGGTCATCGCAGTCAAACAAAATCAAGAAGTCGTCAATGTAACGAAAGCATTTCACAACATTCGTGTCACTCAACTGCGCGTCGACGTTTCTGTTGAGATGCGCCAAATACAAATCGCTCAATACGGGAGCTCAATACGACGCGCAGTGAACATGCGCAATGAATCGACGACATATTTCGTCAGCTGGGAGATCCTCTCAATGGACTCTTGTTTAAAGTGGCGAGTTGGCCTTGTTAAAGAAAGAAGTGGAAATTTTAGGGCTCGTTTTAATTCTCATTAATATATTGTCTAACATAGTTGGGCTTGTGGGTACATAATTCTGGCACACTACAGCACGAAAACACACGATGGATGGAAGCGCTGAACTTTGATCAACCTTTATTGAAATTGCGTTTGTGTTCTTTCAGTCCGTCGTTTTTTTGCGTTGCAGTGTGCCAGGACTATTGTTACGTGCTTTTCGCGGTACCATAAAGACTTACCAGAAATAAAACTTTACGACGAAAAATTGTGCCTTCCTTAAAATTAACCTTGAGGTGCGCTAAGGTCGATCCATTTGACACCTGAGACAGTAGATCCTGATGCTCTGCCTGTTTTGTAGCATACTATAATTTCGTTTATTTACGCATGGCAATACCTTTAGGAAAGGCTTTAGGACGTTTTTTTATGACCTCCTGGATACATGTTTGCGTGATTTTTCACTAGAAGGAAAGCCACCTAAGTTCGTAAACATCAAATGGTGTGTTAAGTGCACTCCCATTTTTGTTTATTCGGACAGTGGGTCAGTGCGTGAAAAATGGCGGCCACCACGTGTCTCGTCCATTTTCAGCATAGGTATGAGTTATGTCTGAGGATTGATTACCCTGCATTGGGAGTGCAATCTGAAGGGCCCACCTTCCTCGGGTGCACTCGTTATGGGAGTTGAGAAGGAGGATACACCGAAGGCCTAATTATATCGGCGTCTAGAATCTCCCGTAATTCTTTCTCCAGCCACAGCTGTTAATCTCTTGACATATTAATTAAGTGATGGGGTTTAACGTCCCATAACCACGATATGATTATGAGAGAGACGCGTAGAGGAGGGCTCCGGGACCACCTGGGGTTTTTTAACGTGCAACTAAATCAAAGTACACGGGCCTCGAGCATTTTCGCCTCCATCGGAAATGCGGCCGCCGCGGCCGGGATTCGATCCCGCGACCTGCGGGTCACCAGTAGAGCACCCTAACCACTAGACCACCGCGGCGGGTCATCTCTTCACATATTATAAGGTGAATTTCGAATGACACTTTTCTGAGATGCCGAGAGGGGAATTGTGTGACTTCATCGCTTGAGGTTTGCTTCCTGTACATACAAGTTCAGAGTAGGTCGTTGCGGTATCCTCTGCGCGCGTGACAGCTGGTAGGTTATCTTTTCTACACTGATTTGTCTCGTCCCTTGGCCCTCCTACGATTAAAACCAGATTGTCCCAGTGCACATAGATAGTTGGCTTATTTACATCTGTTCTGGGTAGCAGAACGTCGTGCGTCACACCCTCTAGCACCACCAGTACTTCACTCTATATTTGATGACCTTGGAACTCCAAGTGTACTGACGCCAAAAAATGCTTATGCGTAGTCACTTTCCCACCCGCAGGATTCTTCCACTACGAAGGCGACCTGCATCCACCACCTTGGCATTTATTCTAGACACAGAAGCATCGCTGTCTGTCAAAGCCACCAATGGTTCGTTCCCACTTTTACGGGAAGTTGAATAAACAGTTACACTTGGAGTTATCGGGGGGGGACCGATCACCTTTATTCATGAGCTTTTTTTTTTTTTGTCGTTGAAAGCTCTTGAGCGTTAGGGTCGATATTTTTCCCTTCACCTGCTGCAACGCGCGAACTCAAGTTCTCCGTCCTCAGTTTAGGCTCATGAAGGCCTGACCAATGCGCATCACTTCGCCTGAAGTAACTGCGTGAGTCCGCAGTATTTTCTTTTGAAGTTGATGCTGTGTCCTGAAGACCCTACAGGAGGCCTCTATAGTTTCAGGTGATTGTATTTGCACTTGCTTCGGGACTTCAGCGTGCAGTCCGTGCATTATTAGGGCTTTTACGGCAGACAATGGAAGCCTAGGCGGGGCCCCGCTATAAAAGACGGCGTTTCAAAAGAAATACTTCACAGGGTTGTACTGCTTGAATTGGAAGTGTGGCATTCCATCTTTGTGCTGGGTCGCTTCGGAATGCTGTCACAATTTTTCTCTTCCACTGGTTCCGAGAGTTGTCTCTTCCTTTCATAATGTGCATCACTTTTGTGCAACACATCTCCAGTATCTGGTGTAACGGTGTACACGCCTCTCCTTTCAGAGGGTGTGTAGGGAAATCACTGGGCGAAGCATTGCATGCGAATGAGAACGCGATGCGAAAGGGGCCCTATTACGCTTTGGCATTCCACCGTTGAAAGTGTATCTCCAAGATTTTACGGCAAAACAAACGGAGACGAAGAAGCGTTCATAGAAAGAACGGGCGTTATTGCCTAACCCGCTAGCGCAAAAAAACGCAGCTAGTTTTTTATAGGCACACTCGTCGAACAACTTGTTCAAGAATGGCCTCTTCAGAATCAATCGCATAGCATCGATTCTCTCCACGCACGCATTATTTCCTGTCCTCATTCTCTTGAAACAGCACTCAGGTAACGCTCTACCATGCAACAATGCGTGAAGCCGTGCTTTTCTGCCTTGTTGGCAGCCCTAATGGTGGCTCATTGCGAGCCTTGACCAAAAACCCCGCCGGTGCCACCGCTAATGCGGCTTATGCGTGGCCGCTAACGCCGCCTCCCTTTACGCGCCGCGATGACAGCTACTTTGCTCTTCTTTCGGCGCTAATTCCTTCTACCGCTTAATCCGGCATTACTTGCACATTCCGCGAGCGCCGTTTTTTCTGCTCGCAGCCGCGAAATTTCCGCACTGCAAGCCCAGGCTGCAATCTCGTCAGCAGCGCTGCCTCTTAGATGGGAGAAAGCGATACGCAACGATGGAGAGTTTAATTTCTTTCTGCCGCTCAAGGAGCCCGAAATCGTCGTTGCGCACTTCCGGTGGTGGCATGGAAAGTGCTGAGTTTCACGAGATCTCTTCTGCGTTCCCCCGTGAATGAGCAGCCGCTGAATTGTGATGGGACGTTTAATAATTCAGACTGACACGATCGCGTAAAAGATAAAGCTCGAAGAAGAGCAAGAAAAGTGACAGCGCAATCTCAGTGGGCCACGCATTCAACCCTGGCACGCAAGCTCGGTTGTGATGGACGCTTGCGAAGCTTTGCCTCGCGAGCGATGAGCAGCTGGTTCAATTCACGCAGAAGAGTTCGCGGTCGCTGTGTAATTAAAAGCGCCCGTTCACAGCTGAACGAGTGGCTTGCCGTGAGCTCAAGAGCAAACACGTGGCGCTCAGCAAAATTTTTATGCCAATGTCATGGCCACACGTAGGACCATTGTCGGTGAGTAGTGTGCCTAGGAAGAGACCCTCCGTTCGGCCCGCTGACTTGGTGCAGATTAGAAAGACACGTATGCTCAGATTTTGGGGTCACAGTAGCGTAATAATGCAAGTTGCAGATATCATTACTGTACCTTTGATTAGGTGCGAATCCATGCGAAGGTGGGGAACGTCGCACTCTTGGAACTCTCATAAAAAACGCCCATTTATTACCGAATACCACAAAATACCACTTGAACGAACGCCACTTAAACGAACACTCAGTTCAACGAACTTTTCTTTTAAAGCGATGCTGTTGAAGGTCGAGGTGATTTTCTAGGGAGAGTTCGCAGTTCCTAGCGGGCATGCGCCACAGAGTACAACCGCCACTGCCCACCACTGGTCCACTAATAATGAAGAACTCCGTAGGCCTTTGAGGGAAAAAAAGAAAGTGAGAAAGAAAAAGAATAAAGGAGAGAGAAAGGAAGAAAGAGATAACGAAAGAAAAGGGAAGCGAAAAGAGAGAAAGAAGGATAAAAAGAAAATAAAAGAGACAGAAAGAAAAGCCTTGGTTGGCAGAGCAGGAGGAAAATGCCTATGGCCTCGCACCATGCGTACTGGTGTGATGCCACCAGATTCGCAGTTTCACCTGGCTTCTCGACGTTCAGCCAAGAGCAGCTATAGTGGCTACTAGGTCTTGGGTAATCGCACTTTCTAACCTACAGGGACGGACTGAATGCACCACAGAGCGCAGACCGTTTATTTCCAGATGTTTTTTTTTTCACATATATACACAAGGATGGCATCACAAAAAACAAAAAAAAGAGAAAACAAAGAAAAACTCACTGGTCATGCGCATGGCAAAAGCTAAGTAGATTTTATGAAGTGAATTTCTTTTGAAGAAAGATGAATGGATGGGGCACTGCTACATTCGTCGGCATGTGGCTGCGTCATCATATATGATTCCAATATTACTCGTTCCATTTTATCATACAGATGTGACAAAATAGTAGTCTCTTCCAATAGCGGCGTACATTTGCACTGCATATGTTGCTAGATTTCCCAGGACCCTGTTTAGCTGACAATTATTTCGGTTTTCTCTTAACCTTGTGTTTAAACATCTTTCCGTCTATGCGACGTATCTCTTACCGAATGTTAAGGGAATGTTGTACACGACTTCCTTATTGCTATCAACAGATTTTCTAACGCGGTTGAAAGTTTCACAAGACTGCGTTAGCATTTAGAAGGGCTATGGGCGTTGTCGTCGAGAAGACCGCGCTGTTTATAGTTGTTCCTCGTTTTACAGCGCAACTCTCAGGCGCTCGTTCCTGCGTTTAGCGGCGTCGCCATTGCCGTCGCTTATGGTGGCGCAACCGATAGACATGAAAAAGAAATCGATAGACACGAAACAATAAACCGAGAAAAAAATACCCAGGATCAAAAGGAATTTGAACACGAGACCCTCTGCGTGGCTGTCGAGTATTCTACCACAGAGCCACGATGGTGTTTTTTCTTTCTTCAATGCATAGAAATATTATCTAGTTGTTGTGAACTGCGCCCAACATAATTCATCACATTAGAATTACCTTGACATACTCAACAAGCACAGTGTGCCAATCGGTAGGAAGCACTTCAAAAGTCAGGCAAACACACACAAGCGTCTAGAAGTCAAGCCACTCCGGAACAAGGTACATACACTAGACCAAACTAGGAAAATATGAAATCGACTATGAAAATAGTTTGTTGGGTATGTGACAGCAGTAAACAGAAATGTAAGTGTTATTGTTTCTTGGGTGCGTAAAGTGTTGTGCGAACGTTGTAGGACACGGCTTGGTATTTATATGTAGTGCAGAAACGCGGTACGAACCAAATCTCCGTATTGCTTGTGGGAACTGTAATCACATGACGCTCGAGACATGACAGTGATCTGATGTAATTGGAAAGCTCCGTATTTGAAAAATAAATAGTGTGTGTAATATGCGAAATGTTTAAAGGCTGTCAGCTCTTATTATATTGAATTCTTGGAAAGCTTCACGCGTTGTTCCGAGAGGGTACACATTTCCAGTTTGGCGGGCTATCTTTTTTGGCAGAGTGATAACTTTATTTATGTTTGCTTTGCTTGCCGTCGCCCATAAAAGGGCGCAATACATTAGATGTGGAGTAAACAGCGCGTAATATATTTGATGTTTGACCTTGAGCGGCAAAAGGTTACGGATTGCAGCATGAGTGAGGATTTTTCTAAGAGAGTACAGAGAATAAGAAAAAAACTGGGGCTCGGCAAGCAAAGAAAGGAAGGCAGGAGAAGGTAAAGCTTGTTTTTGATAAGTTGAGGGTAAAGAACACTCTTTAATGATGGAATGAAACCCGCGCTGAAAAATGGTGCAAACTCGGAAATGGTGCCGTGACACGCGACAGGTGACTGGTGCTGGGACAGAACGATAATTTTAAGATAAGCAACTTATACGGCAGAAGTGTATCAAATAAAGCACACGCGCCTGAAGGCTTCGTTATCGATCATGAACCTGATATTATTGTAATCACACGGAAACATGGTTGCACAAAGATATATCAGATAGCGAAATCACTCCTCCTGGCTACTCATTGGTTCGGAGGCATCGCGATGGAAGAGGGGGGAGGGTTTTCTCTCTTAGTCAAGCAAAGCATCATTTTTTGCTCTTTCGACGTACCAGATGATATTGAGGCCGTCTGGATTAAAACAAAACTAAATAATCGCACAGTATACATAGGCGGGTTCTTCCCTCATTTTTTATGTTCTTACGAAGATTGTCAGCCGCTGGTGTGATTACCTCACATGGTACCCCGGCCGCTAGCAGCCTTCTAACTTGGTCATCGAAACTATCATGCATTGTATGCGGACACGATTTAGTAAGCGCGGAATGAAGGCGTGAACTTGCAATCGCCCTTTTTACAATCATTGATTGCGCAGAATCAAATGGCATAAGACCTTTCTGCGCTCGCAGTGAATATTTCCAGCAGATATGCCGTGTTCCGATTTGCAAGGTAGCATCTAAAAATTGCAACGAACCGTTCGGAGGGATCTCTTGCGTAAATTTCAAACCTTTCCCGTGAAGCCTGAAAAGGTTTAGAATACTGCTGTCTGGATCCGTGTAAGTCGGGGGACTCTGTCTGGATAAACGTATTAAGAATTGTTGACACATCGGAAGGTCATAAGTGCCCCTTGATTCGAAAATGCAAGCCCTAGTGAGCGGTCAATGGCGTATAAAAATATGGCACATAGGACCGGGACAACACAAGACCCTATGAAAATTCCTTTGCGTTGAAGCTAGAAATCATCATTAAAAGAAATGCAGGAAGCTTTTAAGTAAAACCCTAGCAAAGACATGAAGTTGTCTGATACTCATGCAGTGTTCTGAAACGCAATTGCACCATTACTTTCAATGCAGTTTCTCACGGCTACAAAAAGTGCACCGTGAAGCACCGAGTAGAACAAGTTATTCACATCAATGTTAAAGGCATAGCCTACACGTGCACTGCAATTCAAGGAACTCAATAGTTCACCATAGTTCTTTTAGCAAATGGATAATCAACATGCAGGTCACTCAAATGTTCGTGCAAAAACTGGCTAATTAGATTGTGTCAGGACGTCTGAAAGACCCCTTCTCTCGAGAAGGGGTTTTTCAGACAGAAGACAATTGTCAGACAGAAAGCAATTTCCTGCGCAGGTTTTGCTTGACATGAGGTTGCATAAATTGTTTGCATTCTCTCCTGAACCCCTTTCCCTGTGACGTTTGAAGAAGCTTATATAAGCTGTTTCAAGAACTAATAAACCAGTTGATAGTATGCGCACTTTATGTCCACTTCGTTTTTCTTGCATTATCGTATTGAATTGGGCTGGTTGGTTCTTTATGTTCGCCTGATTTTTGCGCGCATATCCTACAATAAAAAAGGGTTCTCCTCGTCCGAAGAAAAGCACGAGTGAGTCGGTGAAAGAGGAAGATGATGTTGGTTTTGTTATTTTACTGCACAGGCATTGTCCCTCAGGAATTAGTGCCACATGGTAAGCAAGGAAGTCTACCAGGGTATTCTAGCGCGTTTGAGAGATTCTGCGCTCAGTAAGAGGCTTGAATTGTGGGAAAACCAGGCTTGAATGTTGCACCATGACAATGCGCCAGATCAAGCGTTCGCAGCTACTTTGCAAAACACCGCACTCCTGTTGTGCCCCACCTACCATATTGTCCGGACACCCTACGACTGTCTTCTATTTCCCAAACTTAAAACCACGTTAAAAGGACGTCGTTTCCGAACCATAGAGGAGATCCAGGACAGTGCGAGCAGACCCTTCGCGGTTTTTCAAAAAATGCAAGAAACGATGGCAACAGTGCAGAGCCAATAAAGGGGACTACTTCGAAGGGTACAGTGCTTAAAGTAATGTACCATAAACAGTAAAGGTATTATAGCAAAAGTTCGGTTTTATTCTGGACACACCTCGTATTTCAGTGCGAAACAGGCCCTAGAAATCGCCGGCTGTAAATTCCGCCCACCACCGGCGACCGCCATTTCGCCAGGGCGCCTGTTACGTCATGTGCAGCAAGGAGTGGAGCCGTCGTCTCCTGTCAAAGCTTTGGCTGCTGCAAATCGTTCAGTTTCAGTTCCAAGCAGAAGAAAGTTAACATAACTCGATTTCATGCACCGCTAAGCGCGGAGCAATATCGTTCGCCGGAACGCAGACGCTCGCACAGCCAGCTGCTTGTTACGTCGGGGCTCGCGAGTGGGCCAGTTTTGCCTGACTCCCAGGCCGCTAGAGTTTATAAAAATATTCAATTATAAATTGCGTGCTCGACCAAATGCGGTGAAATTTCGCCTGCTTATTGTGAATGCAGAAGGATTAACCCCCATAACACAGATTACGCTCGACAATTGGGTGTCATAGCCTCTGTAAGAGTGCTTTGAGACCTTGCCGCATTTCCATAACAGTGACAAAGTCAGATCAAGCCTAAAACGCGTTCTTTGGTGCATTGTCTGACAAAAACGTGCACGCAAAAGGGAAGGAGGCCAAGAAAGACTGTCCTCTCTTTGTCCCTCAAAATTTTTGTCAGATCATATCAAGTATAGCCACTCATGTGAGTAATAATGTTTTGCCTTTTGACTTAGACAATTTTCGATCGATAGACTGCTGTATAGTTTTGAAGATATTTCCTCTTGCTGCTGGCTCGTTCATATCAAAGCGCATTACCAAGTATGCGAAATGGGTGCCGGCAAAAGCCTGCTCATGTAGCCGTGTTTCATATTGACTAAGCGGGCTAGGATCTTTCGATGTGGTTGGGCACTTGCTGGTTTACGCTTGCTTGTGCTGCCGACATTTCTCGCGAATCAGCATGACCACTTGTAATTCAGTCGTTTTCGTACTCCCGAAAATAACCCAATGTGGAGTCAAATTAAAAGACACACTAAGTTTTAGCTTCAGAAGCAAACGCCAGTTGCATTAATAGGTTACGCGCTGAAACGTGACAGGCAGTCTATTAACAGGGTAGGAGATGTGGTCTCTGACAAGCGACGAGTGTAACGCACATCTATTATAGTATATGTTTTCAGACTGTACGCAAGGCCAGCGAAATAAAGTTCCATGGAAGATAAAGGATTCTAAATTACCCGATATGACGTCATCGGGGGAGTAGAAGCACTCACCGCTCAAACATTGTGCTGTTTGAGGAGGCGCAATCCCCGACAGTGACTTTTTTTAAATGAAATTTGTCGTGCATTGGCCGTTGTGCTTGGAGTAAAGCACTAGGCTCTGGTTATAAGAGGTTGTGCAAATACTGCAAGAGCGTGTCGTGTGGAGGAAGGAGCAGCCGTGCCTTTTGAGACTCGGCAGTGAAGGCGACGCGTTCCCCGTTCGCTTTTAATCTTTTGGTGCAAGTACGACTAGAAGTAAAAGATTGATAGGCACAGTATATTTCGTACACGACGACTATTACACCTGCTCTTATATTACTGTTAGTATTCCTTTACATTAGTTTTGTAGCTGCGAATACACGATGGTTGAAAAATTCGGTGATGCCATCGTGAACGCAAAGTTGGTGCACTAGCCCTACGCACGCTGTTATTACGATAAAAGGTCTGCCATCTGAGCACGACTACAAAAAACCTGCCCGCGATCACTCGCAATCTAACAGGCACGCATTTATTTCTCGTGCTGTCTACTTCGGCCTCAACGAACTTCCCAGGCTTTTCTTCTTAAAATGCGTGACCACCCAGGTAGCACAAAACGGATAATTGACGTTTTCTAAACGTTTATCCGAGACCATATAAACGTTTAGAAAACGTCACGGAAAAGAAGCAAAAGGTCTAGAAAACGTTTTATATCTCGTCTAATGTCCGGCTAGAATCCGTTTTTAAGACCATCTAGAAAACGTTTTTAAAACGTCACGAAAAATCCCATTCTGCTAGAAAACGTTTTAAAAACGTTTTAAAAAATCCCATTCTGAGAGAAAACGTTTTTAAAACGTTTTGAAAAATCCCATTCCTGTCCCATTGCATTGTCTTTGTAAAGACGTTTTCTAGACGTTTTTAAAACGTCGTGCAGAATCTCTTTTCTATTTGCTGTTTTGTTTTTGTACGTGCGTTTAGTGCACGTTCATAGCAAGCCCTCTCTGTTAAAGTAATTACAGTTACTTTATTCTGTATTTACTATTACAGAGTGAGAGCTCAGTAGATTCACAGACAAAAGTGGTGATGTCATATATTTATTACGTAAAACAGCAACGATTCATGTACACAATAGAAACGTAAAAACCCCAAAATCAGATACCGCATGCGACTAGATATCGTACAGAAGCGGCAAAAGAACACAGAATATCGCGGTAGTTAAATTGCAGCTATATGGTATCCAACCTTCCAGAACACTTTTTGTTGCACGATTCATCATTAGCAAAATTGTTGTCAAACAACTAACAATACAATATGAGAAAACTTATACCTGGTACAGCCATTCTGCAATATGTAAGCGTTCTATCAATCAGTTCTACTGAATAAAACACTAGGATGAAGTGAATTCGTCGAAAAGGTGATGTCGCTGAAGCCGACGATTCGGCAAGTGGTCTAGCTTCCGTCAGGGCCCTGACGAAGACAGCCGCCATGTTGAAAGTTTCCTCAACGCTTCATCTTCCGCTGAACTTTTTTATTCGTAAGAAGGAGAGACAGAAATAATGAATAGAGGTAGACAGGGTGGTTCAATAGCGTCCAGTTTCCTACCCTACTTATGGGGCGGGGAATGAGGGAGTGAAAAATAGAAAGAAAGAGACACATTTTACAACACACACACACACACACACACACACACACACACACACACACACACACACACACACACACACACGCACGCACGCACGCACGCACACACACGCACGCACGCACGCACGCACGCACGCGCACACACACACACACACACACACACACACACACACACACACACACACAGAGGAGCGTATATATCACAGGCGGTCGCTCAATTCTGTTGCAATTCTACTGCAGGAAGGCTCGTGTAGTTTTCTGGGCTGATGTGCCGTGAAACCATGGACTCCCAAGATCTTTCTTTCAGTGATAGGCCGATCGTAAAGTCTCCTGAAGGCACACTGGAGAGTTTGGCGATGTTGAAATTCGGGACAGTGGCACAAGAGGTGATCGATAGTCTCTACACAGTTGCTGTTATCGCACATTGATGAATCTGCCAAGTACGATAGCTGAATGAGTTAGAAGACGCTACACCGAGCCACAGTCAACACAGCATTGTAAGCAGGAAAGGAGGCATGCATCAAACACCTGTTGTATGTCTCTCTTCATTCGAAAACAATCGTTGAGTAGGGCTCCTTATGACCATAGCTAGTGGAGATCGACTCCAATGTGTTGAAAACACTAATAAGAAAACAAAACCGCAAAATAATATTTGGCCCATCCAGCCAAGAATACGTATTAAAAAAAGAACGTAAATGGCTTGCAAAATCACTGTTGCTGAAGTGTCTTGTTCATGAAATGTAACTTTTGGGAACTTTCTTACAACATGACTCTGTTCGAAGACGTCTCGCTTAAAAAGTGTTGACGAAGAACTCTGGCATCATTACAGAAGTAAGACTAAACGTTCTGAACACGAGGTCTCATCTTAGGCGTTAGTTATAAAATATTTGTGGATGCAGCATTCATGTTTCAAGCTGTGTCCATTAAATAAGTAACGGTTTCAGGCTTCGAAATGCAGCGTACTAAACTTAACACAGGAATTATTGTCTGACATCTCCAGAGAGAGCACACTAGTTAACCTGAAATGTACCATGGCTAGCAGAAAATATGAACGCTGTCAATTACAGCAACATACAACAAGGAGCACAACAAAACCTATTTTCTCTCGACATCCATTTTTATTCATACGAAAACCTGCCGGTCACCCCTCAAAAAGAAGAAAGTTATAATTTAGTTGGTGTAGCCTTTGTTTCTAAACATCTAGGGCGAGTACCACCTGCAATAAATAGGAGAAAAGATCATTTCATTATATGCTATAATTCCTAAAATAGGACGGTGTGAAAAGTTGAAAACTCTATAACACCGTACGGCGACAGAGAGCGGACAAGCTATATTTAACCAGGCACAAGAGACGCGCAAGAGAACCTTTTGGTTCTGCTAAGAAGCGCCAGCTTAACAGAGAAAGGTTAACACTGAAGGGAAAACATGTAAATCACAAGTCCGAAAGTGCATCGAGATAGTCAAGGCAGCACTGAGAAATCACAGCATGAGAAAAAATGCTGAACTCCTCCCCGTGAAACGCGTCTTTGACTCTGATCATGCCCTCAGAGATTCGCAACTAACAGAAAAGCGCGCCCAGGCTGTCGTTACGCAAAGGTAGTACCGGGGAAGAAACCATGAAATAGTACGCTGTCGCTGAAAATTTTCTGCTATCCACAAACTTCTGTGACACAACGAAGCGGATGGCACATGCCGTAACTTCTATGCAGTTTTAGAATTCGGTGCGCAAAGCATTTCGTTAGCGTTCGTCGCCACTGCGCATGCGTTATACGCTACGTACACAACAATCGCTATCTTTGCGCACCTTATTGTAATACTGGCTCCTGCACATGCGTCGTACCCCATCATCTTGCGCACTCACGTTAAGTGGCGGAAATAGCATACGTGCCCAACCAACGCTATCTTTGCGTAGCCTATTCTGAAACTGCCTGTTACACGGCACACGTAGCTTAACCTAATCTATATATTGAAACTACCATATCAAACGGCCAAGAGAAAACATAGTCATTTTATTGAAGTTAGGCTAACAGATATAAATACAGTTTCTGCTCATGTTCGTTCGAACGTGAACGGAAACCATGGCCTGCATTTACGTTGGGACAGCTTTTTATCACGTATGCTGTGAAAATTCCGTGCACACGTATTGATGAAACATGTCGCACATGCAACCAGTGCTGTAATATTCGCAACATGCTTTTTCATTTGTGATGGCTCTCCACGTGGTTCTCATATACCGAGCTCAAATGACATAAAAATGAACCTACCTTCAAAAACAACAGAAGCCCGTGGTTCAGAGAATCCGCAAATCCAACGAAAACTAATCGCACATCACGTAACCACGTACGTCTATCGAGCATGGAAGAAATGAAGTTGCGATGGCGTCCCGCGCGCAAGCTGATGAGTGCATTCTTCCGCTGGGAATCTTACGGCACTACGCCTAACCGTCACTCAGTCGCTCCACAGAGACACACTTGAATTCGGGTCCACAAGTTTCACACGCAGCGAAGTATAATTTCTTCACAGCTGCGTTCATAGACTCCATGAATCACGACACAAGCACGCAACAAATCAACAGAGGGCTCGACCGGCGAGTGCGACCGCACATGCGAAATCGCCGAACTTAACTGACATTGCAGAAGCAACAGTCGCGCGGATGGATACAGTCAGTGCTCAGACTTTCGCGGGGAAGTTAGACCGCTATCGCCGAGTAAATTACTTAAAGTTTACTGGTTAACGAACTTTGAAGCCTTCATAAATGCTGATGCAATGTCGACACCACTTCCCTTTATCATTTTGCGCGTTACTTTCTTTCGCGCAATCAGAAATGGCGTGCGCAGGCTCGAGTTCAAATTTCAATTCTCGGCGGTTTGTGCATGCCCGTGCATGCAGCGACCAAATGGCGCGCGCTCTGCTGCTCGGAGAGAAAACGTCTTATAAAGTGCGTTTTCTAGACGTCTTTTCTGTGACGTTTTTAAAACGTCGAAAATGGTTTAGAATCAGACAAACGTCTTGAAATACCTCTTTACAAGACGTTGCAGCCGTAATCAAAAACAGATATAATACGGCTTTTCCGTGACGTTTTTAAAACGTCTTGAAATATCTCTTTACAAGACGTTGCAGCCGTGACGAAGAACAGATATAATACGGATTTTCTGTGACGTTTTTAAAACGTCGAAAATGGTTTAGAGTCAGACAAACGTCTTGAAATATCTCTTTACAAGACGTTACCAAAAACAGATATAAAACGGATTTTCTGTGACGTTTTTAAAACGTCGAAAATGGTTTAGAATCAGGCAAACGTCTTGAAATATCTCTTTACAAGACGTTATCAAAAACAGATGTAAAACGGCTTTTCTGTGACGTTTTTAAAACGTCGAAAATGGTTTAGAATCCGTTTTATCCCATTTATCCATTAAAAAAAACGTTTTCTAGACCATGTGTGCTACCTGGGCACAACAACATGTAAACACAAGCTTATGACAAGTGAAACGCGACATTGCGCACGGCTTTGAAGCCCACGCCGCCATTCACGGCAGTGATAATGTTAGCAAACAACGAATAAAATCTACAAAGCACGTTACAAAAAGCCAGTTCAGGTGATTTAATATAAACCGCCCAGCCGAGCTGCAAGTGTGCTTTATAAAACTTCATTTGTTCCTAGTTGGTACATATTACGGAGATTAAGGCAGCATCACAAACACACAAGGTGCCCAACACGGCGCTTATGTGTGCCGTGTCTTTTCTTTGTGCAGCCTGTTGTGTGTTTGCGCTGCTAGTTTTACCTCCGGAAGCGTGCTTTTTCATATTGTTGGCATTTGAAAAGTGGCAGGAAAAAAAAGGTCCCTGTTTTTTTCGAGGCATATATATGTTATGGAATAACTTTTGAACGTACATCAATATCAGGGTCCATTTAAGGAGAGAAATCCGCCGGCATTAAGTATGGAGGAGAGACACTCATTCAACTTCGTAGCTAGCCTCTGCGTAGTTCATTCCAAGCTGTACACTGTAAGCGAACGTTGGCCGAGATTGGTGTTTTTGTTTCTCATGACCTCATGTTTCAATAGAAGGCAGCACAACGCGTAGTTTTGCCACAACCCCTGAGGAATGGATAGCCCTTTGCCGGATAACCTCTGCTCTAAACGGATAGCATTTTACGCGAGGTCAACATGCCGCGGACGCGAACGCTGTTTAAAGACCGCCCGAAGGTAATGCTATACCTATCAGTTTTTCGTCTTTCGGCTGCAACTCTCGGTTAGTAATTAATATTGTTCTAGATTCTCTAATATATGAGCCAACTGCTGTTATAAAATCTGCAAAAGCAGTATTACCCACCTGTAAACTGATGAAACATGCATCCACCGAACCAGACTCGTCATTGCCTACTTTAAGCATAAAATTGGAAGGTCGGACTCCCTAATGTGCACGACATCTACTCTGGAGACACGGTATGTGTGACTGTTCTTGGTGTCACTCAGAGCGACAGATTCGGAAGACAAGCATCCATTTGCAATGCGGCTGAGCTTCAAGCTTCGCAGCCCATGGCAAAGCGCGGCATTTGCCATACGGTACAAGAAAGCGCTGTTGGGTGCTTTTGTCATTGTATCGACATTGTGTGTGGCATATTCATCACCATGCACATGGAGTGGCGAGCCGGCCTATAAATCGGGCTAATATCTCCGTGTATATCATAAAAAGTCGCTATCTATCTATCTATCTATCTATCTATCTATCTATCTATCTATCTATCTATCTATCTATCTATCTATCTATCTATCTATCTATCTATCTATCTATCTATCTATCTATCTATCTATCTATCTATCTGTCTGTCTGTCTATCTATCTATCTATCTATCTATCTATCTATCTATCTATCTATCTATCTATCTATCTATCTATCTATCTATCTATCTATCTATCTATCTATCTATCTATCCATGTATCTATCACTCTTGCCGTCTGTCTGTCTGTCTGGCTTCTAATGAGATAAATAGCTAAAAACTATGCGCGTCAAAAGGACGCTAAAGTGAAGCAATTATTTAGGCTGATAAATGATATTATGAAAACTGTATGTGATCAGTTTCACCACCATAGCTGCAATAATAGATTATAAAAGCATTGTCAAAAGTTGCGCTTTTAAGTTTCCTGCTGAAACCTCCGATGGTGACGTCACGAGTCTCAAAGATTTTTTTGTTGCGTATTTTAGACTGATTGCCAAAAAGAAATTTGCTGAAACTTGGTATGTTATGTCTTTGGCTCCCTCAGAAAGCAATGTACTTCATCTTTACCGATTTGGAACTACATGGGCCCTAGAAGACGTCGTCAAAATCAATGACGTCAGGGTGACGGCTGCGCTAAGGTCGCGCTGCCACCCGCATTTTCTTTTTGCCCGTTTTCTTGCTTACCAGTCTCGCCGCAAGCGTGTTTTTGGTATCGCGAAAGAGTAAATTACTAATACGAGAAAAATGGCTCTTTTATTAGTGTTCCTTTTGATGCGAGTTGGTTTACGTTACTAACCTGCTATTAACTCAAACAAGAGAGAATGCGCCCAGGAGGAGTGGGCTGATGAACAAGAAATGTCGCTGGCGCCAACATTTCGACGGAAAGCTTGTCTTGCCCATGACATCAGCTGCCTTCCATAGCAGCGTTTTTATGCCCCGAATCGCTACCAAGGCTAAGAGGTGTATTTATAATCCCAGGCAGGCCATAAGTACGGTATAGTGGAAAGGGGCAGTGCGTTGTCAGCGCAGCAAACCAAAAGGTTTCTTTGTAGCGCACATAGACTACAGGACAAAAGGAAGACACATATAGACACACTGGGCGCTAACTTCCAAAACAGTTTATTCTCGGAAACCACGTTACATTTATGCACTCGCCTTACTAGTCACAGCCACGTGGTCATGGTGAACAAAGCAAAAAAAAAAACATTGGAAAGTTACGGCATGCGCAGATACGCTCATTCTTTTGCTGACAGTGTCAACGACAGCTTGCTAACACACGTATGTCCAAGTGCAGCAATCTGTTCGGCTTCTATTATCAGTCGCGTTATTTCACATTTGCTCCCAGCTGTTATTTTGGTGTTTTCAAAAAGAGGGGAACATTGATGCAGATTACAATGTTGCGCGAGAAAACCATCATTTGCGATTTTTCCAACTTTATTTTTGTGTTCACGCAACCTATCATTAATGCATCTTCCTGACTACCCAACGTAACACTTTCCGCATTACGAGTGAAAAACAGCCCAAATGCGTACCTTACTACTCTCCGCATGTTAACGGAATGCTGTAGATTACTGAGGTCTTACAAGCCGAACAGATTGCTGCACTTGGAGATATGTGTGTTAGCAAGCCTTCGTTGACACTGTCAGCAAAAGAATTAGCGTATCTGCGCATGCCGTAACTTTCCAATGTTTTTTTGCTTTTTTTTGCTTTGTTCACCATGACCACGTGGCTGTGACTAGTAAGGCGAGTGCATAAATGTAACCTGGTTTCCGAGAATAAACTGTGTTGGCAGTTAGCGCCCAGTGTGTCTATATGTGTCTTCCTTTTGTCCTGTCGTCTATGTGCGCTACAAAGAAACCTTTTGGAGATGTGCTACCAACAAGCCCGCATCGCATCCCTCGCAAACCAAAGGACGCCACCAGAAGGGGCCCACAATCAACCGGTAGGCACTGTACACGCTATTTAAACATGCAGTGCGCGACATTCTGCACTGACTGAGTGGAACGGTCGCCTAACAATTGAAACTAAAATATTTGGAAAAATTAAGCACCACTAAGGATTTGGATGCAGTATTGAAATAAATACGGCTGCTGTTCCGTCGTCTGAGTGTGCACGTTTTCTATCGCAGATCAATGTCCCAAATCACTTGCGCACTCACTATGTCGATCGCAAAAGGCAGAGAGAGAGAGAGAGAAAATGATTTATTAGAAGGCAGAGAGGTCGGCCTCAGCTAGTTCGCTCAGGCCTGCTACTCTGCACAGGGGAAGAGGGACAAAGGGGAAAAAAAGAGAAGTGATGAAGGGGGGACGATAGGGAAAGGCAAAACATAAATAGCTTCTCCGCTCATTCCATGGATATGTACACCCGCCCACAAAAGTTTACGGAACGTGAGCTCCACTCCAAATGCGGATTTCTGCCGTGTCTAAACCAGCCGGTCGGTGCGTACGTCGTAAATATACTACAGGCCGTAACATCTATTTGGAGACCATGTTCTCAGACAAAGCGGGAATATAGCTTTCTGGGAAATTTCGCGCTCCGCAAACATTTCGGTGGGGGGAGTATGGTTTATTTTATTTATTTGCAAATACCTCACCCGCGTAGGAGTATCATGAGAGGGGACTATACAATAATTTTTAGCTAGAACACAAAACAACAAAAGGAATTAAAAAACCAGGTATTATACAACGACATAACGTGAGAGATAACACAGGTGTAGCACTGTAATAATAAGACACTTAGCATGTGTTATACATATTTGAATGGGTCAACATGTCATTATACACTGTAGAAACACGATTTCAAGTTATTCATTTTTAGCAAATACAGTCGTAAATTGTTATCATCTTATTTCTAAACGCCGTGCGATCATGAAAGCACACTACATCATCAGAGAGGTCATTACACTCAGTGCTGGGCAGTATCGAAGATGCATGTATCTTAGATACTATCTTAGATGCTCTTTGGTCATCTTGTATCTGTATTTCCGATACATTCAATAATGTATCGTGTATCTTAAATACAAGATACTGCTGTAGAAACACCACCGCGCGAAAGAATAAACGTCGACCTGAATTCCGGTTACCACTAAGCCACCTGAATAAAACTCTTACGACAGTGGCATTCTTGTATATACTTCCGCCAGAGCGCTCCAGCGAGCACAGATGATGATTTCAGGTGTGTCCCAATTGGTGGAGCAGAGTCACGGTACTGTGCTGCGTACTCTAGTGCATGCGGCGTCTTTCACTCCAATTCTGGTGCCACTATAGTGTGTTTATCGAAGTTTGTTTTGCGTGTTACTTCATTGTAAAGCCTCAATTAAGAATGCAAGAATGGAGCTGCTTTGCGACTCGCGGCTTTCATTCATCAGCTTTTTGAAAGATCTTTGGTATGTAAGCATCAATTACATACGGTGAGATTGACTTACATGCTTATGAGATTCTAACAACCATCGCACTATCGGTGCCGATGTTACATGCAATAGAACAAACATTTACGTAACGGGAAATATTTTGACGTACTGTGTCTTTGTTCTTCCAGTTTAACTAATCGCGATGTTCTTTTCATGATAACTTGAATGTGCGCCCAAGTGCTCTCTTTGCTGTCCTCCGTTTCGAGGACAGCATACATTAACTTGGCCTCTGTATAGTTATCGCCCGTCTGTTTATTGTATTATGTCTTTTGTAACCTGCTGCTGAAATACGTTCTCTGCTTTATTCTTATTTTAATTTTTTAACTGTCGGCGAACGTGGTTTTATTTCATATTTTGCGGGCTTTCTTTAAAAACTCGTAAATATTCACCCCACAGCATGTACGCTGCTAAAAAAATTAGATCGGTCGTTTTTAAATGCGCTCTGCGATGTGTGCAAGCGAAATTGGCCCTGAGCTTTGGGGCTAATTTCGATGCGACATTTTTAATATTGACTTTACTTCACTTCACTTTATTTCCTTAAAGTCCCCCCTTTAGGGGTATTACATAAGGGGTGGTGTTTAGTAAAACTATACAGTGATTTTTTTTAATGGCTTCAAAAAACATAGAATGGTTAACGATGGCAGAAATGGCTTGAAAAGGCCATTCCAGTATTTTGCTGCTCGTATAAAAAAGGAGGCTTCGAAAGCAGTTGTCCGGGTACGTGGTAGTGCGGCTTGAAGCGGATGACCAGCGCGATGAGGTATGTGTGGAGAGGGTGTGATGTACGGTGGATGATTCAGTGAACTGAAATACAACATATGAAAAAGAGAAAGGGCGGCAATCTGTCGGCGAGAAGAAAGTGTTTCTAAACCCGATCCCACCTTTAAAGATGAGATGCTGATATCATATGAATATGTGTCCCAATTTAGGGCTTAAAGTGAATATTTAGAATGTCGCATAATCGACCTTACTTAATTAACCAATTAAGCTCAATATAGAATACCATAACAAGCTCGACATGTAAGCCATAAATCTTTGATTTCATTCAGTGGTGGTTAACCACTTTTTAAAAAAATAATTGGTTATATTTACGTGAAACACCCTGGATACTTATTCAATTTGGTTGTTTAATACGGAACCACCTAGCTATTTGACTTAGATATGCTCGTTTTCGTTAGGTCACCGTAAAGTATTCTTATTGTTACAAATCTGCAGGTAAGCAGAGCTAAAAGTGGCAATAGTGAATAGCAGTGACATCTGCAGGTGCTTTGTGCCACTACAATTCGTCCGAGACGTTGCTGGACGGCTCAAGTTCTCTCAAAGAAGAAATGATACAAGATCGCGCAATACTTAGTATACTGCTAAGCGACGCTTTACGCCAGCAGACAAGTAGAATATGAAAAATCATTGCAGTTTCATGTCCTCCATGAATTGTGAACGCTGACTATGTAGTTCATCGTCTTCACACGATGTGTCACAAACAATGTCGCTACCAACAGTGTTGCTGCTCTACACATGTTGGTTGATACGGTATTACGAAAACGGCAATATGCTTGCGGACAAGGCAAGACTGCACAGCGGTATTTGCATAATCATGAGAAGGCGTATTAGCAACGTTCTTGCAAATATATGGCAATCCGCTAGCTGGTCGCCAAGTATAGCAGCGACACCCATCAATCACAAAAGTGTCAAGCAAAAATCACTAACAACGCAGTGGTTAATGAGCTGTCATGTTAATCAGCCAAGCGAATCCGAAAAAGTTGTTTCGGAATGAAACTAATATATCTTGAGGAAGAAAGACCGAAATCTTGTTTTACAAAAAGGTATTTCGTTAAAATTAAACAATGTTGGTCGCAGTTAAGAAGTTTTGAAGTAAACACATTTGTATATAGCCCTTTGGTGCTTCATTATATAGATCTATAATAGCTAATTTGCAAATGTATCGAAGTATCTTAAGATACAATTGGGAAGTATCATATCGGATACAATTATTTCGGAAGTATCTTGTATCAGTATCTCAAATACTTCTTGCCCGAGTATCTCGTATCGTATCGCGATACAATTTCAAAATATCTTTGCCCCGCCCTGATTACACTGAGCTATGGCACGTGTTAGCACAGGTGCGTTAAAGGGTTGGGTGCGGCCGAAAAGACGAGCAAAAAACTATGCTGATTATGGAGCCTGCAAGATATGCGATGATGCTTTGATATTGGCAAGGTATTTACGAGCGCGCTGTAGATGACTCTATGGAATAAACATAGGATGGCCATCTTCCTGCGCAATTCCAGTGATGGTAGTGATAACGAAGCCTTCATGTAAGTCACACTGGAGCAATGATTGCAGTCACGAGGAATGAAACGTGAGGCGCAGTTTTGCACAGATTCTAGTAGGTCGATGAGACATGCTTGGTGAGGTGACCAGACGGACGATGCATATTCGAGTTGTGAAAGAAAAAATTTCTGATATGCTAGTTTGCTTGTTAGGGATGGCACCGCATGAAGATTACGCTTCAGGTATCCGAGTGTGCGCGACGCTGCGGCATTAATTTTTTCAATGTCTGTTGACCAGGATAAATTGAAAGTGAAGTTAATGCAAACGTACTTGGACTGGTCTGTTGCCGATATATGTTTATTGTTAAGAGAGTACGTGTAAGCCGAGTTTGACTGTTTGCGGCTGAATGTCATTAAGTTGCATTTCTCAGTGTTAACCGTCATTTGACACTTTGAGCACCAGTTTGTGATTATGTCAAGATCTTGCTGCAGTACCATATGATCTGCGGGAGTTAAAATCTTACGGTATATTGTGTAATCGACGGCGAACAAACCGATGTTTGATGTTATATTTTTTTTTGAAGAAGAAGAAGAAAGAAGAAAGCCTTTATTTCTTCTGTGACATTACAGAAAGGTGGCAAGAGCAAAAGGCACAAAGGCCTGACAGAGGCTCCTGCTCCGTTCACAGATTTGGCTGCAGCGGCGAACAGGTTATTTGCACGATAAAGGCATGTGGAACATTGCCGTCTTACAACATAACACAATAGCACAGCAAATTAACACGAAGCAATAACGCATATATGCAAAAGCTGAACACAATGTACAATTCAAGTTGCTATCTTGCGTACACAAAAACGCCCATCACTCAAGAAAATACTAGGTATAATATTCGGAAATGAATGAGATTTGGGCGTATAACTTGTGAAATCAAAATTGAGAACAGCAGCAGATTTCAGGTCATTAACATGGGTAAAAAGGTTATACGAAATGATTTTTAATGATACGTCACCAACCTCAGTACACTCCAGTAATAGCACACTTTGAGAAGATTAGGGAAATTGAAAGGTAGTTAGCTATATTCAATTTTATGTTGAATTAACAATGATTTAAACGAACTCTTAGTAAGAGTATTGAATTCGGTCAATTCTGGGCGATTTAGCAAAGCTGCGATCTGATATGTAAGGTGTTGTCTGCCATAATGGGTTCTTGTCCGCGTGGTTCGAATAACTGTCCTACGTAGTGGATAGTGAGCTTGCGCGTGTGGCTCATGTGGAACGAACAGTTTATTAGCTTTTATGTGTTGTAACAATTTGTAATAATAAATCTGAGAGGACTTTAGTAGGTCATATTGCAGAAACAAAGGTTCTGAACTCAAGTGTTGCGGCTTCCCGTGATAGTTTTCGAAAAATCTGAGCACCCTTTTTTTGTAAAATAATCAGTTTCTTATAATTCTGGGCATTCGTAGTGCCCCATACTAGTATACAGTACGAGAGCCTAGAGTAAAATAACGAATAATATAGCACCTTTTTTAACCACATGGGAATAATATCGCGTATCTTAAAGAAGCAACCAGTAATTTTGCTCAGATCAGCCGTAAGGTTTGTAACATGAGTATTCCATGACAGATCCTCTTTAAACCATACACCTAGAAATTTGAGTGTTTGTACCTGTTCCAGTTCCGCCCCCCCGAAACTTCAGTGTAGTTTTACAATTGCGTGGTTTATTAATTGGCGCAAATAATATATACTTCGTTTTGTTAACGTTCAACTGCAACTTATTTATGTGCAACCAATTTGATAGTTGATCTAAATATGCATTAACTGAACTTTGCAACACGGTCATCGATTTGTCCGCAAAAAACACATTAGTATCATCGGCATACATTATTAGTCGTTGGGAAAATGGAATGAGAGCAAGATCATTAATATAAAGATTAAACAATAGTGGACCCAATATGGACCCTTGAGGAACACCATTTACAATTTTTAATTGCCGTGATTTCACATTATTGATTGAAACATACTGGTACCTATTTGTTAGGTAACATCGTACCAGTTTTAGTGCAACGCCACGAATACCATAATCATGCAGCTTATCTAAAAGTAGGTCATGATTCACCGAATCAAAAGCTTTCCTTAAGTCTATAAATAGGCCTATTGTGTACAGTCTTTGTTCAAAATTGCCTATGATTTCATGTTTAGCTTTCAGTAGCGCTTGCTCACACGATCTTCCTTTTCGAAATCCGTACTGTGCGTCACATAAAATATTGTATTTTGTCATGAAGGACTCAGTTGCGGACGTTAATTACTGTTTCAAAAACTTTAGATAATATAGGTAGCACTGAGATCGGCCGATAATTGTTGGTACTATGATCTGTTCCTCCTTTATGAATTGGACATACTCGAGCTATTTTAAGCGCATCAGGAAATATACTACATTCAAACATTGAGTTGACAACGTGGGCGATGGGAATAGAAATTATGTCTGCGATGTGTTTTACTGGAAGTGATAGTATATCGTCAATACCAGAAGCGCAGTCATTTTTGAGCTTTTTGATTATTTTTTCAACTTCAAGCGCTGTTGTAGGTGAAAAAACCAGGGAGTTTAGAAGGCTCTTTCTTTCCAGCTTCGCAGTGTTCGATAGGTCAACTGGTAACACATATTCACCACTACGTATAAACTGAGCATTTAGTGCTTCAGCAGCTTCTTCATCACTTAGAGTGCCCTGAGCTGACGTTACGTGTATAGTATTACTTGTATTTTTCCTATCACTTATATCATTTACAGCCTGCCAGACTTTCCTTAAGTTGTCTGAGATCCTGCAGAACAAATTTTCATAGTACTGTAGCTTTGCACGTTTTAAATCAGCATTAAGTTTATTACGATAATTTTTAAACTCGGAAAGTTTAGCCAGATCTCGGCTTTTGACAAAAGAGTGGTATAATTTGTTTTTAGTCTTTATTCGGTTCAAAAGCGTGGCAGTAACCCATGGTTTTCTATTTTTGTTTTTACGGTTCCTACTGTATTGAAGAGTAAAAGCCCGATCGTAGCAATATTTGAGCTTGTCATAAAAAAGACTGTAGGCTTTATTCGGGTCCGTGGTAGTCATCACGAATTCCCAGTTTACTCTTTCAACAAGCGAGCGAAAAGCTTCTAACGACTGTGAATTGATGCGCCGATAAGAGGAAGTACATGTTTTAGTGGCTTGGGCTTTTATCGACGGCAACCAACAGAAAACGGGCAGATGATCACTGATATCTAGTGTCAGCAGACCAGCAGAAGCGCCAAGGCAAGACACATTTGTGATGCAAACGTCAAGTAACGTGGCACTTTCTGCCGTGACCCGAGTAGGCAAGTTGATGAGGTTTTGACATGCATATGATTTAATTATGTTGTTAAATTCTCTTGCACTTACATCATTGCCTAGCATGTTAGTATTCACATCACCCATAATTAAAAACATAGTACCATTGTTACTTAAATTGTTTAAAAGGTCTTCTACAAAATTGAGAAAATGTACTTTGCTGCCGCATGGCGGCCTATATTTAACACAGAAGTACCCACATTTTATATGAATGACGAGGCATTCTACATTTTCATTCATGACAGTATATTCACGTTCTACGTCATACTGAATCTGTCTTTTCACATACATGGCAAGACCCCCCCCCCCCCCCGCGGCAATTTTTTCGTGTTAGTCCTTCATACGTATATCCATCAAATTGTGGTGGGCTATCTCTTTCAGATAACCAAGTTTCTGAGAAGCATAATATATCAAATTTGCATTTGACATTTCCAAGCACTTCCTGCAAACTTCCCTGTTTATTTTTCATACTTCGTGCGTTCAGATGAAACACGGACATATATTTTTGACAAACTGTATCACCATAGCAGGCATTGAAAGAGGCATAATCATGGTAGGAACAAACATTATCAGTGAAACATGTCCCGTCTGCAGCTGTACTACTACTATACGGGCTGGAAGTACAGGCGCGCGACGAATCCATCCTCATGATTCTTGCGCTTAAAAGCACCAACCGAAGTTATCGAGGCGCTTCAGGGATTACGTCAAGCCTGCCAAATCGCGCTCATTTCGGATGACCATTGCACGTTCACCGCTCTTCTTTCGCACCAGTACCTTTCCATTTGTGTGCCAGACAAACGCGTATCCAGCGCTTTTTGCCCGATCCTTAGTTGCAGACAATAGTTCGCGAGACAGGCGAGTCATATTCTCACAGATGTACACACTGCCATTTTCTTTCCTTCATTCTTTTTTGTTTGCGAGCCATGAGTCACGCTGTTCCTGACTTCTAAAGCGAACAATAATCCCACGAGTCTTCCCCGGTTTCGCCGCAAGTCTATGCACAGCTGTCACATCTTCCATCGTAATGTGCGGTTGACGGATCTTGTCTGCAATTCCGTTCAACTTTCCCAACAAACTTTCGTTTTCTGTTTCCTGTACACCATGCACTTCTATGTTCAGACGTCGGCTACGCCATTCCAAGCTATCCACATCTAGCCTGAGTTGATCCACATCTTTGTAGCTGGCCTTTTCAAGGATGCCAAGCCGTTTTTCCAATTGTTTGGTTGATTGTTCTTGAGCCAGTAGACGCGTTGATGATGGAAAGAGATGGAAAGTCATTAGTGCGGATGGGAAATAATAAAGGACCGAGGACGCTGCCCTGACGTCGCACAACAGAGATGAGGCGTTATTGATATTGTGCAATGCTTGCGGGAGGACAGAAAATTGCGGAGCCAAGATACACTTAGATAATCAAGATTAAGGGAAGACAGTTTCGTGATTAAACGACAGTGTGTGACATGATCGAATGCTTTAGAAAAATCGACATATATGCCGTCTGTCTGTGTATTACAATCCATATTAGAAAATAGATCGTGGATGAGTTTGAGTAGCTGGGTTTCACAAGACAAACCCTTTCTGAAACCATGCTGTTGAGAATAAAAGTAGTGGCTATTTTCTAAATGTTTGGCAATATTTGATGCAATTATTTGTTCAAGTATCTCGCAAGGAATTCTAGTGAGGGATATGGGGTGATAGTTATTTACATCACTTTTATTTCCAGATTTCGAGAATGGCATGACCTTGCCAATTTTCCAATCATGCGGAATTGTACCAGTGGATAATGATTGGTTAAAGATATGGTAAAGGATTAAACGTTGTCACAATATGCCTATGTGGTTGTCACAGCAAAATACAGAAGATACATAGGCACGCACTCTTCCTTCAAATATCTGCTCTTCTCAAGCAGTATCACTTCTTCGGCAGATATGGCCAAAGATGGGTTATTGGTGCAGGTGGCTCGCTGTTCCGTTTTGGCGTCGAATTTACTAAGTGTCCGTCAATTTAAGCGCTGGAACGAGGATGACGTTTGCACGATGCGCAAAGCGCGAGAAAATACGAACGCATGCAAAAGGAGGCAAATTAGTATCGCTTCTCGCTGCGATTCGCGGTAAAAAAATTAAAAAAAAGAAAACACGCTTACATTCCGTTTGTGTGCCATTCAGCTGAGAGTGTAAAAAAAAAGACAGCATAGTCAGTCAAATGGCCACAAGCTTTCGCCGAACACACTTTGGAATGTGCAAAGTGTGGTGGTTTTGGTAACAACTTCATTAAAAACTGCGGCAAATTCATGGCCTGGGCCTAGGCCACCCTCGAGGAGGACCGGAGACCCTGTCTCCTCGCCGCCTCACGGGCTTGCTGGATGGCCCACACTTGATCCTGGAGGTTGGAGATGCGCAGCGCGGCCGTCCATAGGCACTAAGTTTTCTATTGTGTCCTCTTAACATCTACGTTGAAGATGCATCAGACTCAGTTGTCATAGCTTCTGGAGGTGCTGCCTGTATCGTGTTTCACGTAACTATGACCAAATACTCAAAAAAGTGATTGACTTTAACTGAATGAAACAACTACATACGGCTTGACGCCATGTGGCGCTCGTTAGGGTATTTTTATATTTCGCTTAATTGGTTAATTAACTAAGATCAATTAAGCTAAACATTTATTATTCACCTTTGGGCTCAGTGCGTTTCGTTACGTTGTATAGGGCATTCCAAAACGACCGATCATTTTTGTTGTTGTTGCAACGTACACATCGCGTGATTTTTTTTCCGGCGTTTAAGGAAAGCCCGTGAAACATGACAATGTTGAGTTCGTGCGCTGCCGTACTGCAGCGCTCTCAAACGTGCTTCGAGCGGCACAACCGGCACGTGGAGCGCGGCGAAATGAGTGGCCGCGGCTCCAGGCACCAGCTTCCAAGAGCGTCAGCATTTTTTACGTCTGCGCATGGCAAGAAAACGCCATCGTCCCTGAGCAGCAGTTGGCATATGGTCCGCGCTCCGTTTGTTTCGCTCGAATCATGTTTAGAGCGCTGCAGTAGTGTAGTGCGGTTTTGGGCTCGTGTCGAAGCGTGCATCCTAAAGGTACTACGCAAAAAACCCTCCAAAAGGAGGTTTTAGGGGTGTACGGCAAGATGGCAGCGCCTGCTGAAGCGAGAGCCGTCCACTTCGAATATTCCTAGCCGTCGGCCTGCCTTACTAAACTCATTCATTCCTAAATAATGCTTGTATTTGATTTAGATTTGAGTAATGAGGCTTCACTAGCCGTATACTGCCGATAAAATAGCTCCGTTTTCGAGATACACAGTTGATTTATGGCGCAGAAGGCTTAACAAGGTTTGTTTACAAAGTTCGCTCGTGTTTTCTGTAGCCGCGCAGCTATGGCGATGCTGTATTCATTTCCCTGTTCCCAAGATAAGGCAAATACGGCGACAAGTCAAGCCGAGACAGGTATTAGGGACCTTGAAGAGTATACTCGACTGCGCCATATGTCGAAAGAAAGCGATGTTTTCGGCCCGTCAGACGCAACATTAAAGCAAACGTGGCACGGAGACGCAGCAGCGGTGACTTTCTGCAGCAGCTCGATTTAGTGCCGCACTTAGGTTTGTACAGCTCTATAGTGCATTTGGTGTTTTTATATCTAGATGGCGCCGTAGGTGCTTGCGTTAGTGCGCATGCCGGCTTGCGAAAAAAAATATTTGAGGCACTAAACTAACGTTTCACAGACATTTCTTGCTGCTATTTATCACTGGGACATATTAGAAAATCGACACCAAGGTATATAAGCACAAACAAGACATTTGCACACAAGTGCGCACAACACAGGAATCGAACTCGCGACCACACGCACCGAAAGCAAACACCATAACCATTACCACTACCACGCCACCACTAGCTTGCATGTTTTTTCACGGGTTATATATGTACATAGCGGCTAGTAACCCGTCGACGGCACTTCGAATTTTTGTCCTCGTAGCATCGGCATCTGTTTGCACTTGCTTAAGGCCAGCACATAAATTGCGGGGCGTCATACAGAACCTTCGGCGCCGAATTATATGGTTCGTCGTGTCATGCTGATTAAAAATGGCGAACGTGGGCCCTCTTCAGTGCTTCTCCACATGTGTACAATGCATCGCTCGCCCTAAATTCATAGATACCAGATTGACAAAGTTATCTTCAGATAGCTTGCCTGTGTCCCATCGTTCTCGTCTACCACCGGCGCGCTCACCGCTGCCGCTCCCATAACATATAGAAGTGACACACGCAGATACCCACAAGCGTGAGCAGGGTTCTTTTCAGGGAGAAGGGGGGGGGGGGGGGGGCGAAGGCTCGTTGCAGCGCCCACCCTCCCTATTAAGTCAATGTACGGGGCAGACTGCGCGGCCCCCCTTCCCCCTAGGTGTGATTAAATGGGGGAGGGGTAGCCCCCCCCCCCCCCCGTGTGCACGCCTATGCAGATACCAGAGTTATGAGGACATTGTAACGCGCCTACGTTAAGTGCATGTAATGCCGCGTACTGTCGCGAGCCAAATGTAGGGGCAGCCGCGCCTTCTGAGCAGCTGAACGATAATGTATATTAGCAATTGGCACTTATTCGCAACTCGCACTTTAGCGCGGCGCACAGTGGTTCTCTAACTCAAATTCAGTATTTAGTTGCTTTCACACTCGGAGACTACCTACAATCTTACTAATTAAACATCACACAAATTAACATCACACAAATGCGTTAACGCAAATGCCTAAGGCATGCCCCATTCTCAACCACAACCTCCACAAATTTAGCACTGACAGGTCTTCCACTAAATAAAAAAAGTTGATGCACATGCACTTCTCCCTTGTGAACGTGCACGTGTACTTGGGACTCGTCTTGCAGAGATGATATAGCACGAATTAAAAAAATGTATTGTTGCCGTCTCCTTCCATAAAGCAGCTATTCTTCAGAAAATAATGTTTTTTTTAATTGCTAGTATAATATATGCACAGAAGTAGACAGGTTAGCTTGTTCGCCATTCAGAATTTCATAGACATAACACAAACACGAGGACTGTAGCAAATAGGCACAAAACTGGAAAAACCTAGTAATTTTAGCACTGTGTCGTCCACCTGCACATTATGTTAAATTTATTTATGCAGCAAGCAGCTTCAACTACCTTATGATTGATGAAGGATCACCCAATCTACGTAAGAACACAGTCATCACTTTCTGCCTACCTGCCTATTGCCTATTTATCTTCCACAATAATTCTGAAGTGTAAATCATCTGTTCTACTTGTTTGGTAATAAAACGCAAACACACATTGAGCCAGCAGCGTTCCAGCAATTTTTATTGCATGCAGAAGCTCATACCTCAAATGATAAAACAGTGTTCACAATACTTTATTGGAATTAAAACAGCAGCAGTTCTCATGTCAATGTCGGCATATGTATATTTCCATCTTCGTGCACAGAACCTACACCAAATACTGAACAATAGAAACATGTACAGTGCAGCTCAAGCACTATATATAATTCACAGCAGTAAAGGAACATGAAAGTAGTATGGAAAATCTCATCATAATGCACACTGGCATGTGCACTTCACAGTGCCAGTATGTAAGCACAATCCAAAGAAATGGGATATACAAGGAACTTGGTGTCAGCCTACACATGAAGGCAACTAAATTAGTACAATAAGGCTAGCATTATTTTAAGAAATATACAACCATAAAGGTAGGCATGCTGCAGCTTTTTATTGCATTAGTTTGCCCAATGGCGCCAAAACATGGCACAGATGATCATACAGTCCAGTTTTCAGCAGAAAAGCCCAAAGTAGGCCTGTGGTGTTGATTGTAGATCCACTTACCCCAATTTGTAAAAGCGTTCAGCCATGCGAACAAAACGACAACAATGCGTTCATATATGGCCGCTCTTGTTTACTCACAGACATGTGAAAACTAACGTAATTTTTTGGAATTATACTTGGGAACTTGTCGACATTATCACACAACCGCAATACACCAATACTTCTATTATACATACTTAGCGCAGCTATGTTTACAATATTTTCATGCGAGCCAGTCTCATCTGCAACCTAAAACGTTCTTCATCTTTAATTCGTCACTTGATGGCTTACACACAATTACCTAATTGAAAATTAATCCGAGTACTATGGCTGCAAAGTCAACTTGAAACTAGGCAATCACATGCCTTAAATTAAAATTCCTATAAATAGTGGCTGGTGGCTTGGCATGTTGGGTCTTAGGGCTTGGTATGCCATGAGTATGAATGGAATTTGACCACGAATATATAGAGCCTGTAAAGCAGTCAGGACTCGAGTTCATAGTTCAAAAAAGCGTGAAAACAACAAAACAACACACACAGAAATAGACATAAAGATAACAGGACAACGCAGTAGTAGCAATTGAAGTTTAACA
Organism: Rhipicephalus appendiculatus; assembly: GCA_030522465.1. Taxonomy (NCBI): domain Eukaryota; kingdom Metazoa; phylum Arthropoda; class Arachnida; order Ixodida; family Ixodidae; genus Rhipicephalus; species Rhipicephalus appendiculatus. The sequence continues at coordinate 60,935 of JALIZH010015017.1, forward strand.
CGTGTGAAATGAGCACGCTAGTGGGAAGGTCCCATGCAGTACCATGCATAACACTCTGCATCAGTGCAAGTATTTGCCCAAATGCTGTAAGATGTACGAAGTGTTCGAGTTAGTGTACAGTGAGGAACAGGGGAGTGTTCCCACAATACAATGTCTTGTACACAAATAAGTGGGTGAGCAACTATTGCTTCTTTGCCAGAACTGTCTTGCTGAAAATAATACAAAAGGGGTCCATTAAGCTTTTGTTATCCAGAAAAATGAATGTTTTGGCAGACTCACACTCGACCATACTTTTGCAGACTTTTTACTAAAACGCGAAACAAATGCAAAATTGAGATTTAGGACGTTAGACGTGAAACATTTAGGACGTTAAACACCAACAATTATTATCACTGTGTAATTAAACATGTGCAACACTAGCTTCTTGATCAACAACAGCTGCTCTGTTTAGAACTGACGATTGGGCGACTTGGTATTGAGACATCATCAATGTAGCGCAAAAACCACGGACACAGAAAAGGAGCACACATACACAGCGCTGACTATCACCGCTGAGTCACGGCAAAAGTAAACAGCACACTTGTAATGACGTCAAAAGAAGACCTGGACACAATACCAGCGCTTTTACCTTGTCAGAAATTCTGGCAACAGTCAGAATACTGTGTACTGATCGTAAACACTATGGCAACATAATGTAAAACAAAATAACGAGAGGCAAGGAACAAGGTGATTCAACAACAAGGTTCAACAGATTCAACTGACTTATATCAATGCAATTAAGCTAGCCTTGGACAAGTGACACATCTCCTAAGTAATATAAATATACACATGTATAACCATGGCAAGTTCCAGTGCTGATATGTGACTAATGAAGTGAAAATCCCACAAAATGCACGTGCTTCACAAAACACACTGTCACTAAACACATGTCTGTCAAAGGATATGGCCGTCATTACGTCTCTTTAACATGATTTATTCGTTTTACCTAAATGAATACAAGCTAATGATGTTAATGTACCTTGATATTCAATCTAACTTTTTTTTGCCTAGGAGGCCCAAAAAGCGCGCAATGCAAAATTGTTGTCAGAAAGGCTTCTCACACGCTCATATTCTGTGCATGAGAACAGAATTAGAAAAGAAACTTGGCCTTAAAGCACATTTCATCACATGACAGCGTGTTAACAGAGGCCTTTTTTTTTTTGTTGTTGCTTAACGGAGCACTGACACAAAATTTCGAAGGCGAGATAATGAGTGAAATAGATGTATGTGGAGACATAGACAACGCATACGAAATATCAAGGGCAAATATAGCCTAGAACATATTTAAAATCAATTTCAAAGTGCATACCGCACGGCTGAGCGAGATGCGAGCCCCTCGCGACGCCGACATCAACGCGGTAGCAATGTAAACAAACTACGTCACGATTTTGTGTTGGCTGGTTGTTGGTTGTGCCCTTGCGCTACCTGCGATTTCTTCCTCCGTGCCTGACGTAGGCGGCGCCCGCTCTCGCGCGCGCCGCCTACGTCGCAGTTCTGCGTGGTCACGTGGCCAGCTGCGTTTATCTTGCTACCGGAACTGCTCCTGACTAGCTCGGTGCTCTTTGAAACCGAAACTGCGACTGGGCGCTCTAAAAACGTCTGTAAATAAGTAACCGTCAGGCACTCGCGCAAACGAGGTTTACAGCCGTGATAAGTGGGTCGTAAGCTACCTATTGCAACAAAAAAAAACAAGGTGCAAAATTTTTGTGTCAGTGCTCCTTTAAGTGTATACTCCCTCAAAGCACTACTTCATTCATGCTTTATCGCAAGCAAGGAAATTTTGTTGTACAAACACTCTTTTTTAAGGCGCACTCCCTTGAAATGGCTGGCCACTCGAAGTTTCTACGATATTCACAGGAGTTTTAAAACACGCATCACACATTGTTGTTATGTGAGCTTAATCACTTTTTTTTTCGCTTTTCATTGCACTTTTCACGTGACGCAATGCGCGGAATGGCACCTACTGCTGCCAGAGCGACGACAAGGACCCGGAAACAGAGGAAAAATAAGTATTACGTACCATTTGTGTTCCTGATTGTGCCACACGCCCATCAGCTGCTTGGTTGTACTTACATAGCGGCAAGCTAGCTTGAGTCAGCGGGCCATTGCCACATCACCACACTCGCTAATGCTCGAAGTGCGGCATGTCGCACTGTCGTCAAACCACGCATTTCACGTCCAGCGACGAGAACACAGTAAGGCTGCAGACACTAAACGCTGACACACACGACACAACACAGCTAGGCAGTTCAGAAGCGGCGCATAGAGTAATTTGAGCGGCGTTCAAGGCCAAGGTTATCCCATCACGGCTTCACTTCGCTGTCACTCACGCACGCCGCTGAGGTAGTCTCCGCTGCCATTTCGAAACTTAGTTTGGCTCTCTTGTCGCGTTTCTTCCTGCTGTTTCTTAAATGCGAAGCATTTTTTAGCGAAGTTCGGTGACTCTGACCGTATCTATCTATCTATCTATCTATCTATCTATCTATCTATCTATCTATCTATCTATCTATCTATCTATCTATCTATCTATCTATCTATCTATCTATCTATCTATCTATCTATCTATCTATCTATCTATCTATCTATCTATCTAGCCACCTACGAATTTGTGCTCTCCTGGCCGTATTTTAAATGCGAAGCATTTCTTAGAGAACTTCGGTGACTTTGAGCGTATCTATCTATCTATCTATCTATCTATCTATCTATCTATCTATCTATCTATCTATCTATCTATCTATCTATCTATCTATCTATCTATCTATCTATCTGTCTATCTATCTATCTATCTATCTATCTAGCCGCCTACGACTTTTTGCTCTCCTGGCCGTATCGTTAATGGGATTTATACCAAATTTGGTATGGCATAACATGACTGTATGACGAACATAAATGGCTGGTCATATCAGGAAAATAATGAATAACTTGTCATGAAAAGTATGATTTACATGCCACGTTCATGGCGCGCTCGCGGCCGTTTCGTTAGCTTGATATACACCAAATTTGGTATTGAGTGACATAACTGTATGACGAACATAAATGACAAGTGCTAATACGGAAATCATGACTTGTCATGTGCGACATGATTTGCATGCCACGCTCATGGCGCGCTCGCGGCCGTGTCGTTAGCTTGAGATACACCAAATTTGGTATTGAGTGGCATGACTGTATGACGGACGTAAATGACAAGTGGTAATATGGAAATCATGACTTCATGAGCGACATGACTTGCATTTCACGCTCATGGCACGCTCGCGGCCGTTTCGTTAGCTTGATATACACCAAATTTGGTATTGAGTGACATGCCTGTATGACGAACATAAGTGGCAGGTGGTAACATGGAAATCTTGGCATGCATGTCAGCTACAATGCCATTTACAAGCCACGCTCATGGTGCGCTTGCGTCCAGTTCAGTAGCTTGACTTACACCAAAATTGGTATATCGTGACGTGACTGTATAACGAACACAAATGACAGGTTGTAGCATGTAATAGATGACATGCAAATTATGTAATACATGATTTGCTCCCTCCTGGCTGCTTCGCATTACATCGATTCCCACAGTGAGTGGGATCTGCCGGCTTTTTAATGAGATTTATGCCAACATTGGTATGGCATAACATGACTGTATGACGAACATTAATAACTGGTCATATGATGAAAAACGTGAATAACTTCTTATGAAAAGTATGATTTACATGCCATGGCCGTAGTGCTCCTAAGGCCGTTTTCTTAACTTTATAAATCCAAAAATTGGTATGATGAGACATTTCTGCATGACCAACATAAATGACAGGTGGTAATATGAAAATCATGACGTACATGTCATGTACAACATGATTTACATGCTACGCTCATGATGCGCTGACGACCGTTTCGCTAGCTTGATATACACCAAATTTGGTATTGCGTGACGTGACTCTATGACGAATATTAATGACAAGTGCTAATATGCAATCATGACATGTCATGAGCAATATGAATGGCAAGCTTGTTCATGAGCAATATGAACGAGCTTGCCATACCCGCACATGGCAAGCTCGTGGCCGTTTCCCTAGCTTGATATTGTTAGTGGGTCTAATCCATAGTGAAGGAGCAGCAGCGACAACAATAACAGAGTAGAAAGAAAGAGAAGAACGACGTGCAGTACTGGTTGACATTCGCCACCCAGCTCATTGCGAATAAACCTCTTGTACAAACCCCGTAACAGAGTGGTGGAGGTGCTGGGTACGTGAGCACCGAAAAACGGAATCACTTCACTTTGACCCCCGTCGGAGTCGTCGCCTTGCGGGACTTCCAGCAGCCTCTACAGGAGACATGCTGCCGGGAACTCAAACACTGAGGTCAGCGGCCCCGCCGCAACTCTACAAAGAGCCACCCTGCTTTGCCGGGACTGCCGCTGAGGACGTCGACGAGTGGTTAAAGCAGTACAAAAGGGTAAGCAAGCTTAACGGCTGGGACTCAGCAGCTCAGCTGTCACATGTAGTACTGCACGTCGTTCTTCTCTTTCTTTCTACTCTATTGTTGTTGTCGCTGCTGCTCCTTCACTATGGATTAGACCCACTAACATTGTTACGATGGAATGGGTTTATTTACAGATGAGATGAAAGGACATGGAAGCGGGAGCAGCGTAATTGCGGGACAAGGCCAGTCCGGTTCCCCAAACCACACAGTCCAAGCGCCCCCTCCACTACTCTTCCTCTTCTTCTGCGCTCCGCACACTCACGCATTAACGTTAAATTTTCCACGGGGGCAGACGAAACTCGCCGAGTGAGTTAAATATGCCTATGATGGTACTGCTTGAGGCGAGCCACATGAACAACTTGCGTAACGCGCAAACGCCGATGATTGGCCGTCGCTCGGGCGACAACGTAGTTCACGTCACTTAGCAAATGTTGTATTGCGTGACGTGACTGTATGACGAGCATAAATGCCTAGTGGTAATATGGAAATCATGACATGTCATGTGAGACATGACTTGCATGCCACGCTCATGGCACTCTCGAAGCCGTTTCGCTCGCTGGATATACACCAAATTTGGAACTGAGTGACGTGACTCTACGACGAACTTAAATGACAAGTGGTAATATGGAAATCATGATGCATCATGTGCAACGTGACTCGCATGCCACGCTCGTGGCACGCTCGCGGCCGTTTCGCTAGCTTGATATACACCAAATTTGGTATTGTGTGACGTGACTGTATGACGAAAATAAATGAGAAGTGGCAATATTGCCACGCGCGTTTGTTATTTGTACTTTTGCTGTATTCGGTTTTCGCCCAAACACTGTGAGCAATGCTCAGCGCCAACCGCGCCTCATTGTTCGAGAAGCTTCGCGACTGTTGTAGATCGTTTTGTTAAGATTGCGTGCAAGACGCGAACACTAGAGCTTATTCTAGAGCTTGCGCGACAAGCAGTGATAACGCTGGAATGTTCGACGGCACATGTATAAAATGCCGACGCGCTTCACCACTAGTCAGTTGATCGACGGCTGACGCTCCGTTCACCGCTATCAGTGCCAGTGTGTATTGCTGTAATCTTACTTGCCGTTTTCCGGCCACAAGTTCGGCCAAATAAACAGTTTCATCTTGGACATACCGACTGCTGCTTTGGTCAACGTCACGACCACGTGACAATATCGAAATCATGACATGTCATGTGGAACATGACTTCCATGCCATGCTCATGGCACGTTCGCGGACGTTTCGCTAGATTGATATACAGCACATTTGGTACGGAGGGACGTGACTGTATGAGGAACATAAATTACAAGTGGTAATATGGAAATCATGATATATGATGTGCAACATGACTTGCATGCCACGCTCATGGCGCGCTCGCGGCCGTTTCGCTAGCTTGATACGCACCAAAATTGGTATTGCGCGACGTGACTGTATAACGAACATAAGTGGCAGGTGGTAACATGAAAATCTTGGCATACGTATCATCTACAATGGCACTTACATGCCACACTAATGGTGCGCTTGCGTCCTGTTTGCTAGCTTGATATACACCAGAATTGGTTTTGCACGACGTGACTGTTAGACGAACATAAATGACATGTGGTAATATGGAAATCATGACATGTCATGTGCAACATGACTTGCATGCCACGCTCATGATGCGCTTGCGTCCAGTCCGCTATAGCTTGATATACATCAAAATTGGTATGGCGCGACGTGAACACAAACGACAGGTCCTAAGATGTATACATCATGACAAGCATATTATGTACACGATGATTTGGTCCTTGCTGGCTCCTTCGCATTGCATCGACTCCCACAGTGCATGGGATCTCCCGGCTTTTTTTTATTCCTCCGCGCGTGCATGCGTGCGACGGTTCCTCCCTTCTCAGTCGTCGCACTTGCTGACGACTGCATGAGCCATATGAGCCGCAGCCATTCGAAGGTCGAAGGGCATTTTTTCTCGCTTGGGCCCCTTCGGAGCGGCCGCTTGCGGAGAGTCGCGTTCGTGGCGTTTTCTTTTTCTTTCTTTTTTTTTGCGCCGGGTTTTCTCAACACCGGATTTTATTCCGTGCGTTGAGGCACGCCGCGTCTGCCCAATTCGGTATCCAAAAGGGTAGACTGAGTGTGCATGCCATGCCGATAAACCACATCGAGAGTTTGCAGGCTGTCCCTTCAGTTTAAGTTTGATTTGATGGTAAAACAACATAAGCGAAGTCATTCTGTGGTCGAAATACTGCGTGGACCGGAGCCCAATGGTATGAAGTGGGTTCTTTTCAGCATTCCGCACGACAATGTATATTAGTCGACGAGACGAAGAAATCATTGATGAGTGCGTTCATGAATTTATTAAGCGTTCTCAGAAATTTGTGCTTTCCTGTGACAGCAGACAGCAGCACTGAATTCTTTGCGGAGAGCTCCGTAAACAAATAAAAAAGAAAAAAATGGCAGAGGAGGGGAAATGGGAGTTTTTAGTTGGTCTCGTTCGCGATGAATGACGTCATATTATGAATTTATCTCCTTTCTCCAACCTTTTATCCAAGTAATTTCCTAACGAAGAAAAACTGAGGACGCAGAGCTCTGTTACACCAATTTTATTACACCCTAAGGGAGTACTGTCCCAAATGCGGGTGGTATTACGCCCTTAAAACGCCCAATTCGGCTAGTTTGTGTTTACAGTGTGCATGAGCGCAGCCACGTGGGTTTATTTCATATTTCGCGGGTTTTCTTTAAAAAGCCTGAAAAAAATCAACACGCAGTTTGTACGAAGCCATAAAAACTTGGAATGGTCGTTTTGCAGTGCAATCTATATACGAAGTGACAAAACGCACTTGGCCCTAAAGTGAAATTAAAAATTTTACGTAATTGACATTAGGTAATCAACGAATCAAGCATAAAGTAGAAATATGCGATAGCGAGCGTCACATGACGGTAAACCATATGCCGTTCGTTTTGTACAGTTAATGTTAATCTCATTTTTAATAGGATGAACTTCTTGGCTTAAATATGTAAATATTTTGTTCTAGTTACGTGAAACACCCTGTGTGTTTACTCTGATTGTATGCTACAGAACCGCCTTGCTATTTCACTCAGATATATTCGTTTTCCTTTTTTACGTCGCTCTAATGTTTCTTTACTGCGACAAATTACCAAGTAATCTGAGCTATAAGTGGCTATAGTGTGAATGGCAGTGGCATCCTGCGACGCTTTTTGTAGCAACAATACGTCTGAGACGTCTCCGGACGGCACAAGTTCGCTCTGACAAGAAAGGATAAAGGATTGTACGTTAGTGAACACGGTGCTAACTAACGCTTTACGTCGGTAGATAATTAAAATATGAAAAGTCATTGCAGTTTTATGTCGTTTACGAACACACGGTGCGTCAGAAATAAAATGTCGCTATCAGCGTTCTTGCTGCTGTACAGTTGACGCGTGATCCGGTACTGCTAGAATGGCAATACGTTTACTGACAAGGGAACACTGTACAGTGGTATTGCACCATCGTGCGAAGGCTTCTTATGGACGTTCTTGTAAGTAGTTGCAACTCGTTAGCTGCTAAACAAGCAGAGCCGTGGCACCCATCAACTACAGAAGTTGCCCGCAACAACCATTGACGGCGCAGCTCATAAAGATATGTCATGGTAAACACCCAAACCAATCCCAATAAGTTGTTTCGGAATAAAACTAATACAGTCGAACCCACTTGTGACCATACTCAAGTGCCACGAAAATTCCATTGTTATAACCGGTAATTGCTGTTAACAGGTAGCACAAAAAAAAAGCAAAATAGGACGGCAGCCTGTTGTGAGAAAGCTATATTGCATGGGATATGCCAACAGACATTAGTGATAAGGATAAAAAGTCACAGTTTCACCGCAAGGGCGAAGCAATGAATGCGATAGCAACAAATTGTAATGTTATACGAAGTGAGGCTGGCAGCTAACTCTTTTGGATCCGATCTCACGCAACTCTAGAAAACGCTGGTTTAAGAGCATACGGCCGCTCCAGCGACACTCTGCTCACCACATTCTTTTCGCGTTGAGAGCGCAGCACGTAGAAGGGTACACCGGCCCCCGCTGTCGGCCGCCGAGAAGGGAAGATAACGCGCGCGCCCGCGGCGACCGCGCTCGTGAAATCGAAGGTCGCTCGAGGGACACCCCCCCCCCCTCCTCGCGTCTTTTCACGCTCACGAACGACGGGCGGAGCCGGTTATGTAGATACATATACATATACGGGGGATGACGGCAGCGGCCAACGGCGGCGGCGACGCCGACCGCGAAAACCAGCCGAGAATGTCCATATAATTGCTATCGCAATAAAAGGCTGACAATTCTTAGGACATGCATGAAAATTCGGACAGTTTCACGGTACCGCCACAAGCCCTATAGAACCAATGTATGACATGCGAAGCTTCGGGCGCTGAAAATTTTTCATGTCTCAACTTTTTACTAAAATTGCATGTCTCAAAGGGCATTAACAGAAGCCACCGCCTGATCCCCCCACCTTAGCGCATTTTGAAAGTCAGCTTGTACGACACCGCAGTGCGGTGAAGCATATTGCAAATTCGAAGGCGACAGGGCTTCTTGCTGAGCTAGTTGGTTCATACTTCAGGAAAAAAACATTCACGGCGTAAAAAGTACGGGGACAAAGTGAAGAAACGAACAGACAGACACGGGCGCCCGTGTCTGTCTGTTCGTTTCTGCGCTTCGTCCCCGTACTCTTTGCGCCGTGACTGTTGTTCTCGAAGGCGCGCTTGGGGACGTTGGGGTTGTGGGTGGGGGGTTCATAAGCTTGAATGTCTCGTTTTCTTTCTTTACAAGAATTTCATGTCCCATTACCTTTCGGCATGGATACCCAACAGCCAGAATTCATTGTTATAATCAATAATGTGGCATGCGGGCACTGCTGTAAGCGGGTTATTTCACCATAGAAAACATACAAAAGTTGACAGTGCAGCAGCTTCTCATTGTTATAACCAATATATCGTTAAAACCGGTATCGTTTAAGTGGGTTCGACTGTATACTTTCAGAAAGAAAGACCGAAATTTAGGGATACTAACAGATATTTCATTAAAATTAAAATAAGTTGCTCGCAGGTCAGAAATTTTCAAACAGACATTTTGGTACGTAGGTGTTTGCTGCTTCATTATATAGATCTATACTATCAAATTTGCAAATGTGTCGAAGTATGTTAAGATACAATTGGGAAGTAGCATATCGGATACAATTATTCCGGTACCATCTTGTATCTGTATCTCAAATACTTCATGTCCAAGTATCTTGTATCGTATCGCGATACAATTTCAAAGTATCTTTGCCAGCCCTGGTTGGGACACATGCAGTGAATTCCCCCCCCCCCCCCCTCCGTTTTGTTATTTCTTTTATCTAAGAAGCGTATATATTTGTGCCCCAACGAAATAAACGCTCATGTTGTTAACCAGCGCCAAGTCCTGTCAGTCTTTCTTGTCCCGTGTACCTGCGCTGTTCCCTGTTATGAAGCCAAGCCAACAAGCTCAAGTTTATACTCTTCGTTTGTAGTTCGTTTAACTGCATCGAAAGAACTTATCATTCGTAACTCAATATGATATTAGTATTAGCCTGATAATCAAGATCAATCTATTCTGGCAGTCAGTCCTTCTATATGGGCTTGTACCGCTGAAAACCGCACGTCACCGGCAGCAGTTAGCCGCTGTAACGCGCAATCTCGGCATTCAGCTTCAGATTCGTGTAGCCGAGGATGCAAATATGACCTCGCTTGAGTCATTTACTATTCGCGATTCCAACTGAGCGCTCGCCACCTAGCGGCCGCGCCTGGAAACGGCACTAACAGGGTCAGCCTTGAAAGGAGATATGTTATCACGTTGCGCGCGCAGAGAAGCGGCTGCAGAGTTCCTTTATTATAGCCATATGCCACACGCGCGAGCCCGAAAAAGGAGAAAGCGATGTACAAAGACCTTGCTGTGTCGCAATGCGTGCCATCGCGGTGGAAAGGTGGGAACGTATCGTTCAATCACTTCCCGAAGGATGCAGACGACGCACGACGGAGAACGGCGTAGATCAGAAACTTACGCGTTGAAAAGAAGGTGACGGACACTATGGTGGTTTGCTCTAATCACTTCGCTCGCGACGACTTCATTCTCCTCGGTGAGTACACCACTATTTAGCGTGTGTTCATTTTTGTCAATATTGGGGCTTCTCAAAGAGCGGAGTATAGTTTCGTTTACATAAGCAAGCGCTTTTGGAAATCTATTGCGGTATGCGCGTGAGTGTATTTTTCGCGTATTCTTCTTTTCTGTGCAAGTCGTAGTGATATACCCGTTCTCAAATTAAGCTGCTTTAGTCCTTCCCCCCCCCCCAATTTTTTTTTTATTTCGCATGTGTGTATATTGTCACGTGGGTGTGACGTCGACGAAGGTAGCAGGCGACGTTTCCGAGATGAAACTGTTTATTAGGCCGAACTTATGGCCGGTAAAGGGAGAGTAAGATTACAGCAATACACGCTGGCACTGATAGCGGCGAACAGAGCGTCGGCCGGCGATTAACTGATCATCGTTGGAGCGCGCCGGCTTTTATACATCACGCGTCGAACATTCTAGGCTTATCACTGGTCGTAGCACAAGCTCTGGAATAATCTTGAGTGTTCGCGTGCTGTGCGCGATGTTAAGAAAACGATCTACTACAAACGTGAAGCTTCTCGAACACTGAGGCGCGATCTGCGCCAAGCGTTGCTCACAGTCTTTGCGGGGTTAAACAAAGCACTTCAAACTAACACGCGTGGCAATGCCCCCCTCTGAAAAAGCATCGTCCCGATGCTTAAAACAGAACACGGGTGGGGGGGGCGCAATGCATGCAACAATAAATAACAGCAATAAAGAAAGTACAATAAACAATAAGCACAAGCAAAACAGTACAATAATGAAGCAAAAGTACAGTCCTCAGATTCACTAACGCGCGTAATATGGCTTGAGGCGCACGACATGGACGACTTCAGGTCGCGCACGGCGCCGCTGAGAGTTCGTAATGCCGTCAGGGACAACCTCGTAGTCGAGTGCGCCGAGGCGTCTAAGTACCCTGTACGGTCCGAAGTATCGTCGAAGAAGCTTCTCACTGAGTCCCCGTCGGCGTATTGGCGTCCACACCCATACACGGTCACCGGGTTGGTATTCCGTGTGGCGTCGTCGAAGGTTGTAGCGGCGACTGTCAGTCCTCTGCTGGTTTTTGATCCGTAGGCGGGCGAGCTGTCGTGCTTCTTCGGCGCGCTGTAGGTAGGTGGTCACGTCGATGTTTTCCTCGTCGGTCACGTTTGGTAACATGGCGTCGAGCGTCGTTGCCGGGCTCCGTCCGTAGACCAACTTGTATGGCGTCAACTGCGTCGTTTCTTGTACGGCCGTGTTGTACGTGAAGGTCACGTACGGAAGGATGGCGTCCCACGTCTTGTGTTCGACGTCGACGTACATGGCCAGCATGTCGGCCATGGTCTTATTTAGACGCTCGGTGAGGCCGTTGGTCTGTGGGTGGTACGCGGTGGTCCGGCGGTGGCTTGTGTGGCTGTATCCCAAGATCGCCTGAGTTAGGTCGGCGGTAAAGGCCGTACCTCTGTCAGTAATGAGGACCTCTGGGGCGCCATGACGCAGGACGATGTTCTCGACGAAGAACTTTGCTACCTCGGCGGCGCTGCCTTGGGGCAGGGCCCTCGTCTCGGCGTAGCGGGTGAGGTAGTCAGTAGCTACGACAATCCATTTGTTTCCGGAATTCGACGTCGGGAAGGGCCCCGGTAAGTCCATGCCGATTTGTTGGAACGGCCGGCGAGGTGGCTCGATGGGCTGCAGAAGTCCAGCTGGCCTAGTCGGAGGTGTCTTCCGTCGCTGACAATCTCGGCAAGTCTTTACGTAGTGGCTGACGTCGGCAGTGAGGCGAGGCCAGTAATACCTTTCTTGTACCCTCGCTAGCGTACGGGAAAGTCCAAGGTGTCCAGCAGTCGGGTCGTCATGGACAGCGTCCAGAACTTCTGGACGTAACGCGGAAGGTACTACGAGGAGGTAGTTGGCCCGAAGTGGCGAGAAGTTTTTCTTTAGGAGAACGCCGTTCCGCAAGAAAAACGACTCCAGTCCTCGTCTGAACACCTTTGGAACAACGGTGGCCTTGCCCTCGAGGTATTCCACAAGGCCCTTGAGTTCCGGATCGGCTCGCTGTCGTTCGGCGAAGTCATCAGCGCTTAAGGCTCCCAAGAAGTAGTCGTCGTCCTGGTCTTCCTGGGGTGGCGGCTCGACGGGGGGCGCGAGACAGGCAGTCGGCGTCAGAGTGCTTTCGTCCGGACTTGTAAACGACGGTAATGTCGAATTCTTGAAGACTTAGACTCCATCTTGCGAGACGACCTGAAGGGTCCTTCAAGTTAGCTAGCCAACACAAGGCGTGGTGGTCGCTCACAACTTTGAAGGGCCTCCCGTAGAGATAGGGGCGGAACTTTGACGTAGCCCAGATGATGGCGAGGCACTCCTTTTCTGTTGTGGAATAGTTGGCCTCTGCCTTGGATAGCGACCGGCTAGCATAACTGATGACCCTTTCCAGTCCGTCCGTCCTCTGCACAAGGACGGCGCCGAGTCCCACGCTGCTTGCGTCGGTGTGCACTTCTGTTTCGGCGTGTTCGTCGAAATGCGCAAGTAACGGAGGCGTTTGCAGGCGTCGTTTTAGTTCTTGAAATGCTTCCTCTTGTGGCGTTTCCCACTTGAACTCGACGTCGGTTCTGGTCAGGTTAGTGAGTGGCTCGGCGATGCGGGCAAAATTTTTGACGAACCGCCTGTAATAGGCGCACAGGCCAAGAAATCGACGGACGGCCTTCTTGTCTGTGGGTGGCGGGAATGTAGCGATGGCGGCTGTCTTCTGAGGGTCGGGGTGTACTCCGGACTTGCTGATGACGTGACCCAAGAACAAGAGCTCCTCGTATGCGAAGCGGCACTTTTCAGGCTTCAAGGTGAGGCCGGAGGTCTTGATTGCTTCAAGTACTGCGGCAAGTCGCCGGAGGTGTTCGTCGAAGTTTGAAGCAAACACAATGACGTCGTCTAGGTACACCAGGCAAGTCTGCCACTTCGATCCTGCCAGTACTGTATCCATAACCCGTTGGAAAGTCGCAGGCGCCGAGCAACGACCGAAGGGCATGACCTTGAACTCGAAGAGGCCGTCTGGTGTTATAAACGCGGTCTTCTCTCGGTCTCTCTCATCGACTTCAATTTGCCAATAGCCGGTCTTGAGGTCCATCGACGAAAAGTACCTCGCGTTGTGGAGTCGATCCAGGGTGTCGTCAATCCGTGGTAGAGGGTAAACGTCCTTCTTCGTTATTTTATTCAGGCGGCGATAATCGACGCAGAAGCGTAGGGTTCCGTCCTTTTTCTTCACTAACACCACGGGTGGCGCCCACGGGCTCTTTGAAGGCTGGATGATGTCGTCGCGTAGCATTTCGTCGACTTGGTTCTTTATGGCCTCGCGTTCCCGCGTTGAAACTCTGCACGGGCTCTGACGTAGTGGCCTGGCACTTTCGTCTGTTATGATGCGGTGTTGTGCGACTGGGGTCTGTCGAACTCTTGATGACGACGAAAAGCAGTCCTTGTTTTGCAGGAGCAGGGTTTTCAGCTGTTCTTGTTTATGCGTCGGAAGGCTCGGATTGACGTCGAAAGTTAGTTGGTGAGCTTGGTTCGTCGTAGCATGTTCGGGAAACTCGGCGAGAGCGAGGGCGTCGCTGGCTTCCGCAATTTCTTCGATGTAGGCGACCGTCGTGCCTTTGCTCACATGCTTGTATTCGTTGCTGAAGTTCGTGAGCATCACTGTTGCTTTCCCTTCACGCAACTCGGCGATGCCTCTTGCGACGCAAATCTGACGGTTTACAAGCAGGTGCTGATCGCCCTCGATGACGCCTTTGAAGTCTGTGGGTTTTTCGGTGCCCACGGAAATGATGACGCTCGAGAGAGGCGGAATGGTGACGTGCTCTTCCATCACGTTCAGTGCAGGGTTCCCTGGCGTCGCGTGGGGCGGGAGCGCTTTTTCTGAGGTTAGTGTTATCGACTCAGACCTCAGGTCGATGACGGCGCCGTGATCACTTAGGAAGTCCATTCCAAGTATCGCATCCCTGGAGCAGTGTTGTAGGATTACAAAGCTCGCAGGATACGTCCGGTTATTAATGGTGACTCTCGCCGTGCAGACTCCAATCGGCATTATCAGGTGGCCTCCAGCTGTCCGGATTTCGGGTCCACTCCAAGCGGTTTTTACTTTCTTCAGCTTGACGGAGAATGGCCCACTGACGACGGAATAGTCGGCCCCAGTGTCGACGAGAGCGGTGACGTTGTGGCCGTCGATGAGAACGTCGAGGTCGCTAGTCCGTCGCCTTGAGTTGCGGTTAGGTCGCGGCGTCGGATCACGGCTGCGTCGTTTTGTTGCGGTGCTTCCATGCTGCGTCGTCAGGTCTTGTTCGGTCCGCGAAGCTTCGTCGGCAGGGCTTCGTCTGCTTCGCGTCGTGTTCTGCAGGTCTCGTCGCGTTGTCGTCGTCGGCGGCCGCGGAGGATCTTCGGCATTTCGTCGTACAGCAACCGCACCACCATCGGTTGGTGCCCTTAGTTTCCCGGATACGGGCTAGGCGACCGGCCCCGGTTTGGGCCAGTGTACTGCCGGCGGTGCGGTGACATGTAGCGGCCGGGCGACGGCGAGCGGGAAGGTCGTCGTTCTCGCCACTGTGCTCCGGCGAGGTAGTCGTCGATGTCGCGAGGCCGTTCGCCTGGCTGCGGACGCGGCGCGTTGACGGCGAATCCGCGTAGCCCCATCTGTCTGTACTGGCATCGGCGGTACGTGTGGCCGCAATGGTAGCAGAGTGGACGGTGGTCGGGGGCTCGCCAGATGTCGGTCTTCCTCGGCGTGTACCGCTGGCCGGCAGGCGGGCGAGATGGCGGTGGTGGTGGCGGCGGCGGCGTCTGGCGACGGTAGTGCTGCTGTGCGGCGTCCTGACGGGGGGCGTGGTGAGGGTGCGTAGCGTCGGGCTACAGCAGCGTAACTCAAGGCCTGCGGCTGACGCTGTGGTTGTTCGGGAATTCCCAACGCTTGCTGGACTTCGTCACGAACAATGTCAGCGATTGAGTCCACTTGAGGCTGCGGCGAGGGTAAGAGCTTGCGCAGTTCCTCCCGAACGATCGCTCGGATCGTTTCGCGTATGTCGTCGGAGCAGAGCGATTGAACGTCTGCGTACGCTGGCGTCGAGCGGCGATTGAATTGTCGGGTGCGCATCTCCAGCGTCTTTTCAATTGTCGTCGCTTCGGAGATGAATTCCTGGACAGTGCTCGGTGGGTTCCGCATCAGACCCGCGAACAGCTCCTGCTTTACTCCTCGCACGAGGAAGCGAACTTTCTTGTCTTCCGGCATTTCGGGGTCGGCGTGGCGGAAGAGTCTGGTCATCTCTTCTGTGAAGAGCACCACGTTTTCATTTGGGAGCTGTGAGCGGGTTTCAAGCAGCGCTTCGGCCCTCTCCTTGCGGATGACGCTCGTGAAAGTAGCAAGGAACCTTGTGCGAAATATGTCCCACGTTGTCAGGGTTCGCTCTTGGTTCTCGAACCAGGTACGAGCGGCGTCTTGCAAGGCGAAGTACACATGTCTAAGCTTGTCTTCGCTGGTCCAGGCGTTGAAAGCGGCGACTCGGTCGTATGCCTCGAGCCAGCTTTCCGGGTCTTCAAGTGCTGAACCACGGAAGGTCGGGGGGTTCCTTGGGTTGCCGCAGCAGGATGGGCGCGGACGGCACAGGGGCTGTCATCGTCGCTGCGGTCGAGGTCAGGGTCTTGGTCTGCCGGGTCTTTTCAGGTAGAAGCCCGTACTCTGGCGGTAGACCTAGTTGCCTGCGGCTTGTTCGCTGCTCGGGGTTGTCGTCGACGTCTTCTTGACGACTGGCGCTGGGTTCACGGCTTGACGTTGGCGTCCGGTACATGAAAGGAGCAGCACCTCCACCAGATGTCACGTGGGTGTGACGTCGACGAAGGTAGCAGGCGACGTTTCCGAGATGAAACTGTTTATTAGGCCGAACTTGTGGCCGGTAAAGGGAGAGTAAGATTACAGCAATACACGCTGGCACTGATAGCGGCGAACAGAGCGTCGGCCGTCGATTAACTGATCATCGTTGGAGCGCGCCGGCTTTTATACATCACGGGTCGAACATTCTAGGCTTATCACTGGTCGTAGCACAAGCTCTGGAATAATCTTGAGTGTTCGCGTGCTGTGCGCGATGTTAAGAAAACGATCTACTACAAACGTGAAGCTTCTCGAACACTGAGGCGCGATCTGCGCCAAGCGTTGCTCACAGTCTTTGCGGGGTTAAACAAAGCACTTCAAACTAACACGCGTGGCAATATACATGCGCACAAGTGCACCCACGAATATACATAAAGGATGGGTGTACCTCACCGAAAAAAATTTCTCGCTCACTGACGAACGTTTCTTCCGCGTGAACTGTAGTAGTGAAACCTGAAATACATTTATTACAGACAAACGTACCGTCTTTATGCTTCCGTTTGCCCTGCGGTGTCTACACACGGTGCTGTATTCTCATTGAACGCGGCGCGCTGAGTCTAGGTTCGTCAGCTCGCAAGAAATTTAAGAGGAACTGCAAAAAGCGATTGTTCCAGCTTTTCGAGCGTTCGACTTGCGGGCGCATCGCTTGGTTCCTTTCTGACACAGTGCCGCACAACTTATGTTGGGACAGGCTTGTTTCCTAGTGATGCACTTATCACCATTCCACTGAATAAACGATCGCTAATTTCCGGAAACCTAACGTGGTTAATTAAAATTAATTTACTTTAATTAGTTATGAGTTTCTTAAATTTGTTTATACTTTCACCAGGGTCGTACGGCTGACATTTTTTGGGGACGGGGTGGGGTTGAACCACTTAAGTGCGTGTGTGCGTAGCGTGCGTGTATATATCGTGTTCATGCGTGCGTAGTGCGCGTGTATATATCTGTTTCGAATATCGAATACTGCCAACACGAACAAGCGAGTGTTCGGAAGCACACGACCTTATTTATTAGAAACCTAATAACATGGATCGGCGAACGAAAAGAAAGGAACACTCCTATTACAAGCGAAACTACGATTTGTCTCATCTCAAGATACACTGACCCTGGCATAGGTCCGTTCTGTAATCATGTGAACGGCATGCGTATTCAGTTTTTGACGGGACAACGGAACTCAATGGGATTCATGCAATCGGCCACACGAGTCGCAGCGCAGTTACCTCGAAAACTGTGAAGGCCTTATCTGTAGCAGTTTAGCAACGCAATGCACAAGTGCTTGCACCTTTCGGAGAGGCCCGCTACACATGAGCAGTTGCCTTCTTCAACCTCGGGCTCACTGGACAAATTCTTCAACTTGAAGAAAATCTGACGCGGTTTGCCGAAGAAGCCCAATGTTTGCACGCTCAGCGCAACTATTTCCGCTGTTTGGCCAGTGAAATCCTTTATGCCGATGAGAATGAGGTGGTCGGCAGCCAGAACCCTTTCGCCTTCGACGAAGCAACGCGATCCGACGCCACAATCAAGAAACTTCAGCACAGCGCCAAGCGAAAGTGCCGCGTTCACCCTGTTAGGCGTAGCCATCTTTGTTTTTTCGACCAGTGTTGCCAGCACACGGAGCGTTTTATGGAGTTGCGAATAGAAACCACATTTGAACGGTTATCAGAGTGTTCGTAATTGAATATCCACGATTTTCACAGCAATCATGGCGCACGGAGTACAGCTCTAAGCCTAATGGTCGGTTCCGCTAGGGTGAACTACTGCGCCTGTATAGTATCAAACGTTTTCCGGAGTAACTGCACAGTTACGTGCCGTGTGCAAAGGTTTGCACACGGCACGGCAAGAAGGGCACTTGGCTCTCTTGGGAGGAAAGCGCCCTTTTTGCCGTGCCAGGGGCAAGAAAAAAAAGGAAAGAAAAAAAGGGGGCGCTTTCCTCCCAAGGGGGGTAAAGCGCCCCTTTTTTAGAGTAACTGCAGAAATGTTCGCGCCAGGTGCAAATGACCTGTCGGTGCCTACGTAAACCCCTTTCCCTCCATCCGGTGCCACAGCGTGCTGTGGTTAGTGTACGCGCATGCTGGCCGTGAGTTCGAATCCCGTGTGTTTGGAGTAGATTTTCCGAAATTTATTTCTGAACGTGGTACTTGTATATCGATTGTACGTCTAATCAAAATGCCTGCTCGAACTTCAAAATGCTGGTTAAGTCAACCAAGAGCTGATTTTTCTTTGCGCTAAAAGTAACTGTTGCTCCTTGAGGAGTAACCGCGAGCGGCGGAGTAACGATTCGTCCCGCCGCAGTTACCCCCGATTTGGAGCAATGGGTGTCGCAGGTCACTTACGCCTCTAAAGGAGCAACCTCGACAACTCTTTTCATCCTTTACTTTTTAGAGTGTACGCTGAACTTCAACAACGACATAAAATACGTCCAAACACGTGACGAAGACTAAAGTGTTCAGATGCGTGATGTTTTGTACAAAGGTGTGACTAACCGCTTAGCGAGTCAGAGCGATTGCCGCCAGACATCCAACCAATCAGTGGAATAAGCGCCAGGGTTGGGACGGACTGCTCTATCTGTTCACGCGCATTGTGCGTGAGCCCGGTTCATCGTAAAACGATGTCTTCGGATTTTACAGATGCTTTTTAGTGTTCGAAAGTTTAAAGCCTCAGTGAAACTTATATCGGAAGCTGCACGTGCAGCGATGTTCGGATGTAACGCATGCGGCATGCGTGAAAGTGTCGAGAGAGCAAGGACACGAGTTACCTGTTTTTACCAGAGAGGCGACGGAACGCGCGTGCCGCAGCGCCGCCTGGCCCAGCTTGGTGAGTGTGTTGATTATTAACTCATGTATATATGCGGCGTTTTTTTCTAAACGAGCCAAATCCAGAAACCGAAACAGGGCTAAATTTCACAAGCGTAAAGCGCGCCTAAGTAACTCTAACTTCTAAAACAATTATAATAAAAACGGGGTTATCCCTCATTATAACGTGAACTTAAAAAGGCAGTTTATAATCTCAAGTGAGCCAAATCCTGTACTTGTTTAAATAAAACTGAGTCGGATCTACTAAAGCAGCGCTGCTTGAACAATCGGGACCAACACAACCAACGTGGCTGCAGCAAATATGTTTCATCTGTGTCTTCTTGATTTGCCATCGCGCTTTTCTTGGGTGAGTTGGCACTTACAGGAGGTAAGGGCAAAACTCGATTGGTAAGATGAAGAGGCATGTCCTTCTTTCACTCAAACACCTAAGATTTGAAAAAGAAGACTACTGAAACACGCATCTATTCTTTGAAGAAGTGATCCGTAACGGCGCAGCATAAAACGAGCTAAGAAGGAGAAGAAAAGCTGAGGGATTTTTCGAGGGTCTTCAATAGATACCAAGATACCAATAGATACTGGCTCTACAATACTAGTCATCGCCATTACGCCATGCTGGAGTTACGGTATATGGCTCCTTTGGAGCGAAGTACACATAACATACTACTTTACATACATATATATAAACAGCGCTTGTTTTGTGTCACCTTTTCTTCATGCCGTTCGTCTGCGCGCTGTTTTTGCCCATTGTACATCTATATTCCCTTCAGTCACGGCGTACATAATTGTGTTCGCGTACTTCGAAGGCGCGTAACACGCCGCGTGTTTCTTCAAATGGCCTGAAACTCAGTGTGCACATTCCTGCATGCTTCCTGAGCGGACAACTACCGGTCATTTAATTTCATTGCGCTGCGTATTGCTGCAGAGGATCATTTTGCTGGAGATGCTACCATGTTCGACGATCGTTCGACGTGCTGCGTTCCAGGACCAACGTGAAAACTATTTCTTTTTATCCGCTCGAAACGAATACAACCAAAAAAGACAAACTGTGCATGCATTGCGGGCCTAATAGTTGATTCTTTTCATGCAAGTACTGAAGCTGACTGGTGGCAGAATAATTAGATAATTAGTTACACACTCATTTACTTCAATTACTGAAACTCACACAAAACAACACATTCTTTCATTTTAGTTTTTGGAATGTGATACTGAGTGCCTTGGAATTATGCCATGCGAATTAGACGCGTTTCTGACAGTGCATCATAATTCGTGACTGAAGGGGATATACTCCACTTGATCCTTTGCAGCCATATACAGTAACTTTAGCCCATGCAACAAAGGACGGCACCGGCGGAAGCACAAGGATGGTGTTATATTTGTCGCAAAATATTACTATATCGGTCATCCTCTGTAATTTCGACTTCTTTTGTGAGCTAATTCAAATCGAAATGAAATGTGCGAATCTGTAAGAGCCAAATGTAAATTTTACTCCCGAGTACCGATGGTACTGGGCTATATATATTTTAGCCGCAATGTAGATTTTAGGTATTTTGGGTGAAATGAGCAAACTCGCAAATTGTTGCAGTTCCGACCACATTTTCAGTAGCAAAAAAAAAAGAACCCATTTTTCTCACTTTTAAAAAGTTAAAGTGGACTTGGTTCGTTTGCAAAGAAAATCCACGCATCTCCACTAAGCGAATCATGACAAGTGGGCGAAGCTATGGGTAACGTATGGGGGAGTAACAGGGTTGTCAACCCTAGGGTAATTACCCTACTTGTAGGGTACTTTCGTAATTTTTCGGCCAGTGTAGGGTAGTAGGGCGGTGACGTAGGGTAATTACGACATTACGCTCGTCATTAATCCATGAAAAATGTAGAAGATCCGCGCGACATATCCGAAGGTTACATTCCTGGACAGATACGAATTGGAATTGTCTTAATTCCAATGTCACCAGCACCAAAGACGAAACATAATACTTCAAACATCCTTGTGCTAGGCTTGTGTTTTTTCTCGGGATGTTTTTTTTTCCTCTCTGTCGACTCCCATCTGTTCGTTGCGTGGAGGGGCTTTTAAATTTTTCGACGGTGGTCGGCTTCAGTTATTAAGGCGAAAGCTTTAGATGCCCCATCATACGCGAAAAGTGATGGTCGATGTCAACGCGAGTGTTGGAAAAAATCATGATGATATAACGACGCCACCCCATAATGTAATTGTGGCATGACATATCGCCAGAATTTTCGATGTCATCATGAAGTGATTGTGACGTCACTGTGGCAGCACATTGTGACGTCAAATGATGGCATCATCAGATGTCATCGTCATACAGTGATAGGTGGACCGATCCCGGAGGCACCCCATACGTCTGAACGCTGTAGAGTGTACGTTTTCTGTACGTTATTATTGTTACACGGCACTATTTCTAGGTGCAGGGTAAAACGTACGGTAATAAAAAAGCTGTGTAGGGTAAAGAAGGGCAATTTCGACCTTGGCGTAGGGTATTTTCCAAAAGTTGGCTGAAAAAACTGGAGACTAACCGTAAGAATGGGAATTGTCTTAATTCCAATTCCAATTAACAGAGTACTCATTGCGTCGAATTGTAGAGCTACGCATATGCCTCATATTGCTCGGTCGTTGCCATTTTGCAAAAAAGAGCTGTACGAACCATTGCATCAGCACCCAAGAATGCACCATCGGCTGAAATTTTCAGAATTCTCAACATAATGCCTTTTAATATAGCAAGGCAATACAAAAGCGCAACATTAGTGCACAAAATAATGAAAACAAACGTACTCTTTCACTCATCAATTTTATTAAAACCCAGAGGTCACACTCGACAGGCAGAACAACAAAACCTTAATCTGCCGATAGTGCGCAATGTTTAAGGCCATCGCACCCTTTGTTGGTGCTAAAACTTGGAACAGTATTCCTACCCTAATCAAATGTCTGCCAAATATGACGCAAACACTTAGGAAACCTTTTCTATCGGGGAGTTGCCGGTCGCCATATTAATGTCGCAGAACTGTGTGTACATGTTACATTAAGCGTATTTCAATATGTGATTGTGATGGAATTCTGTGCGTAAAGATGTACTCCTAATTAAACCACAACATGCCTTGTCTGTAACGGATCCTTAACTAGCCATACTGGGTACGGATCCGGATGTTTTCGCGGAATTTTTTGTAAACCATTTCATTGATAATGAAGCATTCTTCTTCTACGTTACCCGAGCGTTGCCCCACATAGCGTACCTTGAGTGGCATGAAGTGACATAAAGAGTCGACGACAAAGCTAGGTCCTAAGGTCCATAATGTCTATGTTGAAGTCGTCGACTAATATAAAGATTGATATTAGTCTATCGTTAAACCTTTTTTTGTGTCTCACGGATGTTTAGACTACACCGTACGTTACCCGAGCGTTGTCCCATATAATCTACATTGAGTGACATGAAGTGACATAAAGAGTCGACGACAAACCTAGGTCTTAAGGTCCATAATGTCTACGTTAAAGTCACCGACTAGGATAAAGCGTTTGTGCTTGTAGGTGTTTTATATTGTTCTGTCACAGTTATGATTGATATTAGTCCATTGTTAAACCTTCTTTTGTGTCTCACATATCGTACGTTACCCGAGCGTTCCCGAGCGTTACCCGATATAATGTAGCAGTGACAACGGACACCGGGCAAGCCTCGCCCTTAAGGTGCTTCGCCCCTAAAAAACATGGTTGGTCCCTTCGTCATAGGAATCGGTATAACACGCAAGTTAAGCGTTTCCTTACAGAAGTAGTGGTCCTTGCAGAAGTTACAGGAGCACAGCGCCCATCCTGTCGTGTTCTTCTCTGTCCTTTCCTCGTCAAATGTAGCGCTACAATATTTTAATTAAGGATGTATCACCAACTAGCCCCGCAACGTGTTTTGTTAAGTTTAATGTTTAATGTACATCGATATAAGAGAGCTTGCACAATATCTATTGGTGTTAGACAGTTATAGCACCGTTTAACGTGGATGCATAAACGCTGACGCTTGGTGGTACATCTGTATCCCGACGACTAACGTCCATAATCAACGATTATAAACAAACCCTTATGGTCATAGGTGCTTGTGGTAGCTGTACGGTGAGAGCGGAATCGGAGAAAATGGCGCGACAGCCAGAGGAGCGTCACTGATAGGACGCAGAACCTGGGCTAAGGTTACCTACTCGCGGCATGTTAGAGTTATTGAACACCACTGCCCGACAAGAAGGAAACGCAACGCGCGTCGTGTCTTGCCCGTTGGCCAGCTGATGGAGGGTCATCGAGATCCTGCCCTTGGTTTCAGGCTGGTGATGAACACCCTTTGCAAGTGCCTCCACCTCCAAATTTACATTTCTAATATAATATTTGCATTGCATGCCGGTTAATTATTGCAAGCTATCCGTAAACTCAAGGCCTCCTGCATAGCAGAAATTACACAAATGAAAGCTGCCTTTTCTTTCAAAGAGAACTGTAAGCGCGAGCCTAGCTTCGTGAATCTTGCAGGTTATTTTTTCTCACATTGTCAGCAAATCAGACTGAGCTTTAAAATGCGAAGTAAGTAAAGAATCCCTGGTCATCTACATTTAATTGCTTATGTATGCAGTTTTGTAGAAGGCACTCCGCTGCCTCGACCATCATTGTGTTATTTTAATGTCTCCAGTGAATATCGGTATTGATGCAACTCAATGAAGCCATAACGCTACAAACGCAGGGACCAAGAAAGAGCACAGGACGTGCGCTTCTTACAACTTAGAGTTTTGAGTAGCGCTTCCTTGGTCCCCGTCTTTTCAGCGCTATGTCTTCATTGGACGTGGCAAACCAACTAGCCCAGAAGGTGTTGCAAGTCTCGTCTCGCCTCCGCATAATGTTGCCAGAGTGGTCCAAAAACTTTGTCAGCCCGCGCGACAACCGCGCAGTCGCTTCTGACCTCTCTGAAAACGTGAAAAGCTAGGAGACTGGTATTTTGGACAATATTTCTATTTGAACTTCTTATCACCTGTTTAAATTGTACACTGCTCAGATGTGCATTGAAATTGCAATTGTTCTTAGGCCGGTGTCCGAGACTCAATTGCCCAAAGCTCGTTGATAGGTTATGTCAAAGCATGAGTTGAATTTCGATAGCAAACCTGTATTTAGAAAAACAAAATGGGCCGCTTGTCAACACAGGAGGAACTGCACTATTAAAGGAATACGCGAAATTGGCTTTGCTTTAAAAATTATTCGCAGATTTTTTTTTTTGCGTTTACAACATGTCGGGGCTCTATTTAAAAGGGCATCGGCCAAACAATAACTGAGCACATCCAGCAATCAGTGAAACATTGACAAACCACGGTATTTATGAATATCGCGAAGGATGCCGGATGAGCTTTGTTTCTGGCGGTTGCACGTCACAGGTGAATTTTCATCCATTTAACGTTGAAATTCATTTTCGCATTTTTCTCGCACTGTCTTGGCCCACACGAGAGCTGCATTGTGGATCAATCTGAAATCTCTCAGTATAAAAAAACATCCAGAAAAACTCAACTTTGGCTTGCGAACCCCAACTTCTACAACACTCGCCTTGTGTTTCCACGCGTACATAACTGTTTCGAAGTGTGGTGCTTATGTTCCGCAGAATGTAGGGGTGTGCGAATAGTGAATTTTGGAACTGAGTCGAATAGTGATGACACCGAATCGAATACGAATAGTAATTGAATACTGTTCGAATAGTTTTCGAATAGTTAGTAGACCATTTTCAGAACACTCTTGGAACACCACAACATTTTATTTGAAAAAAATATTCGCAAACTTTCACCAAAGACCAATACAGTTAGTTTTAATCGACTGAAAATACCACAATTACGAAAACTAAGGTAAGCTCGTATACAGCAGGGACTAGAGCCTTCGTAATATATTGTAACTGTAGGTTCAAATACAGCATTCACTAACGTTATCAATGTGAGACTTTGTAACCTGATTTTAAATAAAATTGGGATACAAAAACTAAACAATTTTCAACCAAACACCGTGGATACAGCTAAACATGTGATGAAGCAGATCAACCTGCCATCACAGCATGGCCTGCGCACCGAAAGCATGTAAACATCGGTGTTTAAATCTACGTCTGCAAGAACAATTTACGCAAACGCAACGCTCGCATCTGTTGTTAGTCATGAAGCTGCTAGCTGTCTCAGTTCCCACCTTCAGTTATTACAAGATGAAGGCAGGAGCTAATTAATGCGATACAGCTTCAGCATAGTAAAAAGTGAGCAAGAGTGGATTTTTCAGAACAAACACGTTCATCCGGCAATCCACATAGTATCGGTAGTCTTGTAAAAGCTTGGTCTGCGTGCAGATTACTCTAGGTGTTAAAAGAAGACTGACCTTTAGCTGTTCTAAAGTTTCGTTTTTTGGGGGTTGTCCGTCGGTGCTGATTATTCGAAAACTATTAAAAATATTCGGTATTTCGAATATTTTCGATTATGTACTATTCGAATCGAGTACCGAATCGAATACAGCGTTGTTCAATTCGTTATTCGAAATTTTCGAATATTCTCACACTCCTACCAGAAAGCACACCTCATTACTTTACACTTAAGTCTGATTCAGGTGGGAAGTATGTGCTTTTTTAAAAGCTCGCCTGCATGGGTTTTAAACCAGAGGCGTTTCTTGAATTTTAAAAATCTGCTCCTTGTACGAGTGTTATAAAGCCTCCTGGGTTGTTAGTGGAGGGTGGTTAGTGTGAGCAAGTTTAATGCTATTGTCTGTATGGGAGTAAAATAACTGACTTTTTGTCAACGTTCGGTGTTAGCTTTACTACATGAGTTCTACAGCTGGGCTGCCAAAGAGACGGTAGGGTTCAGAGAGGAAGCGACGTTCGATGTCCTTGCGTGTTTCTCAGAACGGCTCGCTCATCGGCTAGAGTGATTTCGATGACCTACTCCTATCCCCTCTGGCGAACGCCATACGGGCGGCAGGGTGAGTTGACGCCACGTTATCCGCTGGGATTGCAGCGGAAATAGGATGCAAGCCGTTGCATTACGACCCCATTCGTTGGCCCCTTCTCGCATATGCCACCCTCGGGCGGTCTACAATTAGCGGCGGCCCACGAGGGCACATCGGCGTAGTTCTTCCTTCTTTAATTGCTCCTCTCCCTGGGGCATGCCTTCCAAGTTCGTTTTGACCTAGCTCATCTTCCCTTGGATTTCAGCGAATGTGGAGGGCATCTTAACCGAGCTCTTTCTTCCTTCTGGCTACGTTTATCGCTGAAGGCAGGCCACACTTTTCGTCGTGAATTGCTCACCTTTCCTATTTAATTATGCGGGCCACAAAAACTGTGATATTGGTGAGTTCCGCAAAGTACCATTGTTCTACCTTTTTTTCAGAAAAAACAGGAAAATCCTTTTTAATCGGATATCCATTCACTTCTAATTTTTAAAGAGCGATCTCACTCATACCGGAGTTACAGGAGTGATGACCTACAACGGTTTCGTTCGTACAAAATAGTTGCACATAGTCAAACAATCTACAGGCTTAGTGGAACATAACATTACTCGAGCAAATTCAGTCCTCGATATAACCATGAAAACGCCAAAGCATGTTCAAAATGAGATATGTAAAATTACGCATTTGAAACAAACAGAACACCGGCATAAAATGACTTTGAGGCTAAATAAGAGTTCGCTTTGAATAGTCCAATTTCCTAAATGACATGTTGTTAGCGGTGGCTGTGTTTACTGAGTTCCACTGGCTATTTGATAGAAAAAGAAACGGATATTTGAATGGTTAGTTTCAAGAGCGTGTTCGCTTAGTGTGTGGTCTTCCGTGCGACCTGTATAAAAGTCAAGAAGTTGCACAAAGAACTTTCGGTGTCTATTGCGTTTTTAAAGGCAGGTAAAAAGCAGGACTTCTATCTAATAAAAATATCACAATTTCATTGCAACGGCGAAGCAATGAATGCTGTAGCAACTAATTGTAATGCCATTCGCATTAAGGGTTGCATCTAACTCAAAGGTCGGTTCTCGCGTAACTCTACGAAATACTGGTGTAAAGGAATACGGCCGATCCAGGGAGAGAAGATGCTTTCAAATCAAATGAAAATTTTTATTTCATTTTATACAAACACGGTGTCGCCCTAAGCGGTGGCACTTCTGAGGTTCCTTGAACAAAGTTCTTCGTACCGTACCGTGCACATACTGATAAAAACTTGTCGGACCTGTAGCCAAAGGCTAGTTGTAGGTCCGATAAAAAAGAATACCTGGGAAATCGTAGCACAGCGGGGAATAGAAAGAAAAAACAGCAGTTGTAACATTTGCAATAAAGAAAAAAATGTCAATGATGGTTTCTCCAAGCAGTGGAAAGTAATTAAATGAACCAAGAACTAACATACATTAGAGTCCCAAAGAACAAGGTAGGGGCCACGTACAGATGCGTTGAAAAGGTACAGTGACATGTACAAAAAAATATGGACTACAAATATCTGTCCAACCATAATTAACAGACAGGATGTGTCTATTAAACTGCAAAATGCGTACATAATGAGAAAATGAGCCAAACGAGAGGAATACGACTTTTTTGTTACATAGAATTACTATAAAATTTCGCGCTACATCATGATTATAATACTAAAACACTATCGTGTATCAGTAATTGCACAGAAAGAGAAGTAAAATATATAATTCGTATAGAATTAGCAAAGTATTTATAGTTTATGCTATCTTTAACAAAGAAAGAAAATATTGTTTCAGGGCGCTAGGAAAGTTCATAGAGTTAATGATTACCGCTGGGAGCCTATTTCAAGTCTTAATTCCTGTGAACTGCAGCATGCGTTCTTCATACACATTGTTACATGGTGCAAGAATAAAGTGACCTGCAGTTACATATCTAGTACAGCGCGAGGACGAATAAAACATGGATGAGCTGAATGAATGGTTGAATCTAACTACCTTACAAATGCACAGTGAAATGCTCAGTTGTCGCAAGTATTCAAATGGTAATATGCGATTTTCGCAGAATAATAGGGCCGTGTTATCGTAATACATAGAATGAGACAGAATTCTTATGGCACGTTCTTGGATTTAATAATCGGATTTAATAAGGTTTTATACGCCCAACTCACGATTCAATACAATACCTGAAGTGACTGTCAATAATCCCAAATTACATGAGCCGCAAAAGTGGGATTGCTAAGTACTCACAAGCTTGTGTTAAACCGCAGCAACGAAACGCTAATCTGGAGGAGACGCTGTTTATGTGTTCTTCCCCATTGTATGTGTTTGTCAAAAATCATTCCAAGCTATTTGTAAGAACTTGTCTGTTCTAGCGAAATGTACCTATATGTGTGTTTAAAGCTGTGCTATCTACGATTTTGAATCGAGACTGAGAAACAATATATTTTGTTTTCTTTATGTTAACGGTTAATTTAGTATCTAAGAACCAATCCGAGATACTCTTTAACTCGAGATTTAACTTATGCATAAGTTCAGCAATATTATCCGCAGTTACTGTCATGCATGTGCCATCTGCGCACATCAATATTTCGGCGCAGTCGATTATTTGTTGCAGGTCATTTATATATAACAAAAAAAGAAGAGGACCTAATACTGAGCCTTGTGGAACCCCGGTAACAACATTACGTCTTGAAGAAGTTATGCCATTGATCTTCACGACCTGAAATTGGTCTTCCATGTTCTTCCTTGTTCGCAAGAACAACAAAGTTCTTGCACACTGCATTATTCACGTATGCTTCACCATACTGGGCCAACGCAAGAAATATGATGGCGGTTGTCGTAAACAGAACAGGTGAAATCATGGCCTGTGCGTCGGTTTCTCAATCAACCATTACAGAAGCAGAAGAGACAGCCATCGCAGTAGCTATGAGGGAAGGCAGGGAGCGCAACGCTCGACTGAAAATTATCACCGGCTCTCAGGCCCTATGTATCAGAAAGGAAAAATCGGTACCTACTTACCTAAAGCAGCAGAGAACTGGGCATTAGTTATACGCAGACAATAACTTGGGCCCAGGGACACGAGGGTGTTACTGTGAACCTCCATGCATAAGAGACGGCTCGGGGTTTCACAGATTACCGAGCTGCCGAATACGGGAACATCGTAGAGGTCCTGACACTCATCGATACCAGTTACAAAGCGATGCTTGAATATTAGAGGGAATTGAGTAGACTCTGCCCAGCATCCCGCAAGAACCTTTCAGCCGTGGATTCTGCGGCGTTACGTGGGCTCCTAATGGACACATATACAAACAACCTTAGATAACATGTTTACTACCCCACAGCATACAAAGAGATATGCCCGTGGTGGGGGGGGAGCACACCGACACTCTACCACATTATCACATCACATCACGTCACTTTATTTTCTTAAAGACCCCTCAAGGGGGTATTACATAAGGGCTGGGTTTACATTACGACCAGGTGAAGTCATTCGGAAAGAAAATTGGTTACATTGTCCAAGAAGTTTGATGGAATAGTAATGGGCTGCAATGTTGTGGGAAAGGCCAGTCCAATTTGATGCTGCTCGGGGGAAAATTAACAGGGAAATGTGACAGTGCGAGCATGTGAGCGTGACACGTGTAGTAAGTTCATGTCCGGCGCGATGAGGTATGCGGGTAAGGTGAACGATTAAGGTGGATAGCCAAGATCACTGCAAAAAATCACAGCATATCCGCGGAGTGAATGATGATGAGTGGGCGAAGCTCCTGGGGTACATCATCAAAGACGTGATGGTGGTTGGTTGCATGTGGTCAAACGATGTGCATGTGAGACCATATCGCGAGGCCATATGTTGTATGGCATCGCGATCGTCATCGTCATCACGGCACACCACATTCCATGTGGTGTGCCGTGATGGCAGCGTCATCGTCATCACGCAGGTGGCTGCTGCGTATTACAAACTACAAGGGACGCACGACGCACGGCATAAGGAGCTTCGCCCCTCGCGATGCCATGTGTTGTATGGCATCGCGATCATCATCGTCATCACGGCACATCACATGGAATGTGGTGTGCCGGGATGTGGCGTGCCGAGAGTCATAGTTACTCCCGCCGTTCACCCGCGCTTTTTTGAATTTCGTCACTTTGACATTCAGAGCACTGAGCAGAAATCACATTGCGTCAGCACCGATCAACGGCCCTCGCAATGCTTTGTTTTAATTAGACAGTCGGATTCCCCCGGTCCGTGCCAGTTCTGAGTTGGCTGTTTTCTGCCGGCCGAAGCATAAGGAGCTTCGCCCCTCGCGATGCCATGTGTTGTATGGCATCGCGATCGTCATCGTCATCACGGCACACCACATTCCATGTGGTGTGCCGCGATGGCAGCGTCATCGTCATCACGCAGGTGGCTACTACGTACAAGGGACGCACGACCCACGGAATAAGGAGCTTCGCTCCTAAATATTGTGAAATAAAGACAGCGTGGCAATGCGACGGCGAAGACAGATATCAGATAAGCCGGATTCTGCTTTCAATGATACGCTAGCTCGGTAATGATAGGTGAAATGGATGAATCTAGCAGCATGGTTTTGGACGGCTTACACGGCAGAGGCGAGGTAGGACTGATGTGGGCTCGTACTCTAGCTTTGGTCTGATGATCGATTTATAGGCTAGTAGTTTTAAGTGCATGGGGGGCATGATGAAGGTTGAGTTTCAGGAATCCTGGTGTTTTATTGGCAGATGCTACGATGTTAGTAATATGAGTACACCATGACAGGTCATTGCATAAGGTCACCCCCGAATATTTAAACGAGTTAACAGCCTCGACGCCAACACCAGATATTGAGTACGAATAGGAGAGGGGGTTAGAACGTCGAGAGAAGGTGACAGATTTGCATTTGCTAGTATTTTCAGTCATTAGTCATTGGTGGCACTAGTCTATAACGTGGTTAAGATCAGACTGTAAAGCTTGTTGATCGAGAGGGTTATTTATAGTTCTATTACTCATGCAGTTGTCCGCAACCATTCTGATGTTAGCTGATACTGTTGAAGGCAAATCAATAATATAAATTTAGAACAAAAGGGACCCAAGGGTGGATCCTTGTGGCACACCTGAGGTTACTTGGGTGCGGGCTAGAGGTTTTGTTATTAATGAGAACGATTTGAGAGCGGTTTGTTAGGAATGCTTTAATCCATTCGACAATATTGGCTACATCCGTCAAACAGACTGGACACTGTTCGAGGCATCTGTCAAGACCGGCTGTCAGCAAACGACTGTACCATCCGCAGTAGAGGACATCATTGCTTCTACCCTGCGTGGCACAACCAGACAGGTTAACCTACCGATGCAGAGATCGGCAATCGACTCCCAATACAAGGCCCTTCATGCAATCCGTCGCCGCGCAGAACGACGACACAGAAGAATGAAGTCACCTGCAGACCTTTCCGCCTGTCGCCGAGCTCAGAAATATGTTCTTCGACATCTTGACAAGATTGACAGGCAGCGGTGGAGGAAATTCTGTGGATCTTTAAACCCTAGGCAACCTCTCTATAAGAACTGGCGGGTGGTACGAAGTCTGCAGACAACTCCTCAAAAATGTCAACCATTTCGAGCTGCGGCTCTACATCAAGGTGGGAGAGAAGTTGAGGTAGCCAGTGAATACTGTAGCCTCATCGTGGCCACCACTGATGCTCTTACCACCAATGAGCTCTTACCACAATTACGCCCCCCATCGTCTGATGAGCGCCTTGATGTATGTTTTACAATGCATGAGCTTGACGCAGCGATTTCTGCCTCCCGACCATCATCGGCACCAGGACTTGACGGAATCACGTATGCTGCGCTCCGCCATTTTTGTACAGAAGCACGACATACCCTGTTGTCTCACTATAACACCTCGTGGGAGTCGGGGAAAGTCCCAGCTAATTGGAAATGCAGTCGCATTATTGCGTTGCTTAAACCAGGCAAGTGCCCTCATGCACTTTGCTCCTACAGGCCAATTGTCTTAGCCGGCTGCGTCGGGAAAGTGATGGCACGGATGGTACTATCAAGATTAGAGTGGCTGCTAGAGTGCGATAACTCCTTTCCTGCATTTATGAATGGCTTCAGAAGAGGCCGATCTGCCATTGACGGTGTGGTTGACTTGATCGCCAGCGTTGAAGACGAAAGAAGCCGACGCAGGCTAGTGGCGGCCGTCTTCCTAAACATTAAGGGCGCCTACGATAATGTGCTGCATTATACAATCATTGACGCACTAGAAGATTTAGAAATCGGTGGATGACTGTACGCCTGGATCGTTAGTTTTCTCAGTGGCCGTACCATTTACATGACGACAAGCGACGGAGACGCCGATCGATATAATATTCTATGAAGCGTGGAAACTTGGGCAAGTTGGTAGGACATAATTAAATATACGAACAGCGCATAAGGACAAAGACGGAAGTGTGTTGTTTCCTTCTTCCGTCTTTGTCCTTATGCGCTGTTCGTATATTTAGATATAATATTCACCGAGGTGTTCCCCAAGGGGGAGTACTCAGCCCGATTCTATTCAACGTTACGATGATTGAACTAGCAGCAGAACTTCCCAGCACGGAAAAGATCAGCGCATATGCGGATGACATATGCATGTGGGCATCCGGAGCTACTCGTCCGCAACTGCGTGCTCGACTACAACGTGCAGTTACGATCCCAGTCAACTATCTACGACGTCAGGGCCTGACTCTTTCAATTGACAAATGTGCGTTGCTTGCATTCACGCGCAAGCATATGTCATGATACCCGATATTTATTAATGGAACAGCGATACCTGCTGTAACACACCACAAGTTTCTTGGGGTTACATAGACAGTGATCTATCGTGGTCTAGACACGTCGCTGCACTTAAATCAAAATTGAAGAACTTTGTTGTCGTTCTTCGCAATGGGGCAGGAGCAAGATGGGGCCCATCAGAATCTTCACTACTTCAATTATACAATGCTCTATTTGTGGGATACATACGATACTGCATGCCCGTGCTCTCAAATATGAGACCTAGCTGTGTGAACACGCTAGAGAGCGTCCAATCTCAAGGATTGTGGAAATGCTTGGGTCTACCGCGATGCACGTCAACGAATGGAACCATCGCAAAGGCTCGGGCTTGTCCCATCAGTGTACACATGATCTGCGAGCCGCTTAGAGTACATCTTCCATTCTTGACCCGACACAGGCAGCCCCCGCTATCGGCACTCCCCGCCACCCACCCAGGCTGCAGCTTTTCAAGAGCGATATCACGACATGAGAATATCCTACCATCAAGGTATTCTCCACCAAGTGCTCCTGGAGTGCCTCCGTGGGTCCTTCCTAAACCACCTGTTAGCCTTACGATCCCTGGGATTACGAAGAAGTCCCTCGTTTCTTCAATTGGCCTCAGACAACTGACCCTGCATCACATTTACACAACGTACGGCAATTCTCTGCACGTGTACACCGATGGTTCTACCACGCTACACACCTCTGCTGCAGCCTTTGTCATCCCACAAATGGATATCGCTCGGCGGTTCAAGGTGGACCACAAAACCACATGAACTGCCGCTGTGCTTGTCGCTATCCGGGAGGCAATAAGATTTATTTCTGGTGAGCAACCTCGAGTATGGACGATTTTCTGTGATGCCAAACCCGCTTTACAAACCATTGACTGCATAATGAGGCAAGGTCCGTATTATAGTTTGGCTATAGAAATTGCAGAACTTCTTCACGTTGCTTCAACAAATGGCCACCTTGTCACGCTCCAGTGGATTCCTGGGCACTGCGGTGTAATGGGAAACGAAGAGGCAGACTCTGAAGCTAAAAGTGCCCTAAACAGTGCCCCTGAAGTGCGCATTGCATTTTCACGACCCGACACGAACGCCCTGCTTTGTTGCGTAATGCGCAACTTCACACTTGAGCACTGGATCAAACCGGAGCGACGACACCGGCGATTACACAAATGGGACCCGGAAATGAGGTTCCGCATGCCTCCTAAATTAAAGCGACACATAGCAAGTATGATCCACCGGATTCGTCTTGGTGTGGCCTACACAAGAGATTACGCACATATCATCGGATGCAGTGACACCAGTCCCAATTGTGAGCACTGTCAAGTACCAGAAACACTGGAGCACATATTTTGTGGCTGCCCGGCATACGCATGTGAACGACACACTGATTTCTTACACTGAACGATTTCGCAATGGGTCCTTAACTGATGAGACTGTGTTGGGCCCTTGGCCTGACACCAACAGTGCAGCTGTGGTAGAAAGAGCGGTCATAGCCTTCTTAAGAGCAACTGGACTAGATGCACGGCTATAACATTTTCTCATTTTGACAGGACTGTATATACTCACCTCTCTTACGCACCATCGTCATCCATTACTCTTTTAACACGAAAGTGTTTTATGCCAGGGTCCACCAAGTATATCCGTTACGGATATGACGTTGATATAATTAACGCTACCAAATGAGAAAGAAAAATTATTTATGAAAATGTTCCCCCCGCCGGGAATCGAACCTGCGACTCTTGGCCCGCGACGAAGGGCGCCCGGTTTCTTACCGACTAAGCCACCAACGTAGCTGGAGGGTAACTTGCCAACGCGCCTTATATCTCTCTCACATTCTCTCTCGCACGGTGCTCTCTGTTGGCGTGGAGGGTCAGTGTCACCGCCTGTGAGCGGAGAAGAGAGGTAATGCTGCATGACACTTACCATACTAGTAATACTAGCGCCGATAGCGCGGCCCACAATCTCGGAGGCCATGCTTTAACTGCGTCTCGATAGTAGTGAAAAAACATTGGTCGCGCTAGCATCGAAGAGTCGCCGATGTAGTTATGCTCTTTGCCTTTAGCTTCGTGTTAGCGTGTGACGGCTCTTTGTCGGAGTAGTGCATCTTCCACATGCACGAACGTTGTTTCGCCGACGTCTACTTCGGGTGCGATAGCACCGACGAATGAAACTGCTGCAGTGGGCGCGGCCGCTAGGCAGTGATGTCGACGGGCGAATGTCGTGCCTTGGAGGAGCGCGACAGAGGCCAGCAGGACGTAGAACGCCTGCGCTCGCTCGCGGCTCCAGCTACGAACCTCTGCCTCCCGCGTTGCTGAAGCGCAGCGTGGTTTTGTATGCATGAGCGCAGGAGTAGGTCACTTTATTACTCAGGAGCGCACACCGTAACACTTCTCTTTGAAGACGCGCATATCGAGTGCCAGTGTTCATTACGTGCTTGTTGGTGTCTTTGCGCTGGATTCACGATACGCTGTGTCCAGGTATAACATGTTGACAACTTCAGCTACAACAACGGTTAATTCATGACCATGGGCGTTAGTCGTCGCGATGGAGATTTGCCACTAGGCGTCAGCGTGGGTATGTCCACGTCAAACGGTGCTATAACTGCCAAACACCACTAGACATTGTACAAGCTCTCAAATATCGCTACACAATAAGCACTAATTCTGCGAAGACGCGTTTCACTTTTGTGTTATACCGATTCCTATGACGGAGGGATCAGCCATGTTTTTTTCTTCCCCTTTCCCCTCCCCCGGTGTACAGTAGCAGGCTAGAGCATGCTATCGCTCAGGCCGACCTCTCTGCCTTTCTCTGAATAAACCCCTCTCTCTCTCTCTATGTTTAAATCGCAAATCTTTAGTATTAATCTTTTAGGTGCTATTTTATCAAATGCCTTGGCAAAATCTAAAAAGGTAGCGTTGGTCTGTACGTTGAGGTTCAGGTTAGCGTGTAAGTCGCGAAGGAACATGGCTAGTTGTGGTTCGCATGATAGACCTCTACGGAAACCATGCTGCGACGGGTTTAAGAACTGGATCGAGTCTAGATAATTCATGATGCGAGAGTAGATGACGTGTTCCATGATATTGCATGATACTCTGGTTAATGAAATAAGAATAACAATAATAACTTTATTTCAGCATCAACAGGACGGAATGCAACACTGGTGATGCTACAGGGTGCTAGCAAAAAGCCTCTAACGGCTTGACAAAGGCCAGCGTCTCGTTCACAAAACTATACATAGCAAAACAGCAGTCGACAACAAAGAAGTGCAAATAAGCAAAAGCCTATAAAAATAGCGACGGTTTCTAGGCACATTTATCAGTTTATATTTAGATGACAGCACTAAAAATGGTGGAGGAAGAAATTGCACTTTTATAATATAACTTCAGTAGTTATGGTGGGTTATTTAATTGCTTAGTTTATCGTAATATCGGAGGAGTTAAGAGCCTGTGGCAGTAAGTACATCAGAATTTGGCGGCCATAGTTGAAATGGGTCGATTGTTCAATGAAGAGTTTTTGTTACCGGCTTTGTACATTGGAAGGACCTTTCCCACAATCCAGTCCTCGTGTAAGCTTTCAGTGGCAAGATACTTTGAATACAATAAACATAGATAGGCAGCTCAGAAATGCACTTAGTGTTTTTAAGGAACTTTGATGTGATATCATCAACGCCAGATGATGAGGAAAGCTTAATATTTTCAATCGTAGACGATATACCGCAGGCCGAGAATACAATAGGTGGCATTTTTTATTCAATGAGGCAGGAGGGAAGAAAAAGGAACAAGGTGCATCACTTTCTACGGTATAAACAGATGAAAAGCTGCTATTAAATTGATCAGCATGTGGGATGCCGTCTCGACGAAAAGACGCATCCCAACATAAAACATAAAGAATGTTTATTAGAGTAGTATCAGCAGCGGGGCGAGCATACCCCCGCTGTGCTCGAACGGCTAGAAAAGGAATGATCATTTCCGAGCTTGGCAGCTTGGGTTTATAGCCATTATAGCCACCGTCGGTGACGTAAGCCTCCGGTGACGCTGCGGTGGCGCTGTCCCTTATCGGAGGCGTGATGCAGCATGCGGCCGTGTCACGCCGGGCTAGCTAGTGACGAGGCGGGGGCTGCGCCGGTTTGTCCGCAGTGCGTCGCCCCATCATCCCCTTCCGCCCCCCCTCGGAGTGCAGAGCCCTCAGGGTCTATAGAAATCTGGGAGGCGTACCAGAAGTCCAGAGCGTGTCGTGAAAGGAGCGGGCTGCGACGTCGGCGGCTGTGGATAGATGCCTGTGGATGGAGGGGCGCTGCCCGGTTCCTTCGCAGCGATGTATGCGGGCTTGAGCCAGTCAATCGAGACGCGGACGTTGTTCCCGTTCCGGCGCAGAGTGAAGTTTTTTTCGTCGCGATTGTCGACCAGGTAGGGTCCGCTGTAGGGTGGCTGGAAAGGCCTGCGGACGGTGTCGTCGCGGAGGAAAGCGTGCGTGCACGATGCTAGCTCTTTGAACACAAAAAGGTGTAGGCTTGCAGTGGTGGGCTGCAGGGGACGGGCGTAAAGCGGCGATGGTGCGTCGGAGCCGGGCGACGAAGTCGGTGGGATCTGACGTCGTAGTGCTAAATGGCAGTGCAGCGAGAAATTCACCTGGGAGACAGAGTGGTTCCCCGTAAACGAGCTCTGCTGGTGTAGCGTGGGTGTCCGGCTTCAAGGGGGCGCGAAGACCCGAGGATGACGGCTGGGATGGCCTCGAGCCAGGTTGAGTCCGGGTGGCACATAATGGCTGATTTGAACTGTCGGTGGAAACGCTCGATCATTCCATTGGCGCAGGGGTGGTAACTGCTGGTCCTCAAGCGTTCAAAACCAATGGTCAGCCCGAGCAGCCTGAAAAGGTGCGACTCGAACTGCCGTCCTTGGTCGGTAGTTACGCGGCAGGGGGGCGCCGAAACGAGCAATGCAGCCGGTGAAGAAGGCCGAGACGACGTCTTCCGCGGTGATTCCCTCGAGCGGCCATGCCTCGGGCCATCGAGTGTACCGGTCGATGGCGGTGAGGCAGCAGCGATAGGGTCCAGCCGGGGGAAAGGGTCCTGTGGTGTCGGGGA
The DNA here is from genome assembly GCA_030522465.1 of Rhipicephalus appendiculatus. NCBI lineage: Eukaryota > Metazoa > Arthropoda > Arachnida > Ixodida > Ixodidae > Rhipicephalus > Rhipicephalus appendiculatus. The sequence goes on from JALIZH010015017.1 coordinate 99,095, forward strand.
CCCTTTCCCACTTTCTCAAACCGACCAGAGGGCTGAGGGAATGTTCCGAGTGGTGACGTGACATGCCTGGTGACTTCAGCGCGTTGGCATTGAATGCAGGAGCGCGCCCAGGTGCGACAATCCCGCTGCATGGAGGACCAGACATAGCGGTCATCAACGAGGCGTGTAGAGGCGCGTATGCCGGGATGGCTGAGGTTGTGGAGCTGGTTGAAAAAACCATGGTGAGAGGGGCACATAGGGTCTGTAGATTGTGCAGCTGGTTGAAAAGGCCACGGTGAAAAGGCCACATAGGGCCTGCTAGATTGTGCAGCTGGTTGAAAAGGCATCGGTAACAGGCACATAGGGCCTGCTTCGTCCTGTCGACATGTCACAACAGATTGTGGTTGTCGACCCTGGAATGGGGACTTGTTGTAGCTGTAGCGAGTGCCTGCCCTTGAGAAGTTCCAGTAGTTCGGCGTCCGTAGTCTGAGCCTCGGCGAGGACGTCCGCTGTTATCACCACCGAGGTGATGGCTGCTACACGTGAAAGCGCGTCGGCGACCGCGTTGTCTTTCTCGCTGACATGTTGGATGTCGGTGGTGAACTGTGCAATGAACGAGAGTTGGTTCTGCTGTACAGGCGGGAGTTTGTCGCGATGTTGAGAGAAGGCGTAGGTAAGAGGCTTGTGGTCGGTATAGATGGTGCAGTTCTGTGCTTCGAGAATATGGTGAAAGTGTTGTACTGCTTCGTATATCGCCACAAGTTCTCTGTAGTAGGCTGACAAATTTGTCGGGGTGGTGGTCGTGGTTTCGTTAGTGGAACTGGCGGTTGAAGGGGTCGTTTTCCGAGTAGCGAGTTTCTTGGAAAAGAACGCCAAGGGAGGCCAGGTGTTGTTCACGCGTTACATGAGGGCGGCGCCGATGGTGAAGCTAGATGCGTCCGTGAAGAGTCCAAAGGGATGGCAAGGGATGGGTGAGGAGCGTGGAAGTGCAGAGGGCGGCTTTGCATTCTTCGAAAGTTTTAGCTAACGTCGGTGTCCACCTGACGGGTTGGTTCCCCTCGTAGCCCAGCCAAAGCATCATGGAGGGGAGCCTGGTAGTCGGCTGCGTGTGGCGTGAAACGCCTGTAAAAGTTCAGTATGCCGAGGAAACGGCGAAGGTCTTTAGCGGTGGTGGTTGAGGGTAATTTTGCAGGTCCGAGATGCATTGGGGCAAGGGCCGATTTCCCTCAGATGAAACTTCGTGGCCGAGGCAGCGGACGACAAAAGCGCCTAGCGTGCTTTTTTGGATATTGACGAGTAGACCGTGGTCATCGAGGCGTTGGAACACCAGACGGAGGTGCCTGTGGTGCTCTTCGGCGTCGCGGGAAAATACCAGTATGTCGTCAAGGTAACCGAAGCAGAAGTCGAGGCCGCGGAAGACTTCGTCGATAAAGAGCTGAAAGGTTTGTCCAGCGTTCCTCAGGCCGAAGCTCATGAAGGGAAACTCGAACAAGCCAAAGGGAGTGATGATTGCCGTTTTGGGGGGACGTCATCCGGAGAGACGGGTATCTGTGTGTAGGCCTTCACCAAGTCTAGCACGGAGAACACGTGGCAGCCATGAATGCGATGGGCGAAGTCCTGTATGTGGTGGACGGGGTACCTGTCCGGGATGGTGCGCGCTGAGGGCACGGTAGTCCCCACAGGGCCGCCAGCCTTCGGTCTTCTTCGAAACAAGGTGGAGTGGCGAGACCCATGGACTGTCAGAGCGGCGGGCGATTCCTTCGCGGAGCATGGCCTCGAACTCTGCTTTCGCTATGCGCATGCGGTCCGGGGCAAGGCGACGGGCGCGGCAGAAAACCGGGGGGCCTGAAGTGGTCCGGATGTAGTGCACGGTGGTGTGCTGCACTTTGCGTGGCAGTCCGCCGGGGTGCGTAAATCCGGGAAATTCGGCGAGGATGGCGTGATACGGCCAGTGATTGTCAACACTGAGTACCTTGATGCTTGGCTGTTGGGCGGTCGTTCGCTGTCCTGGTGTGGAATGTACCGTTGTCGCGTCGATGAGGAGGTAGTCCGGAAGGAGGTTGTAGTGAGCCAGAAAGTCTGAACCGATGATTGGCTCGGCGACGTCGGCGATGACAAAGTTCCAGTGAAGGTTATGGCGTAAGTTTCTGAGCTGGATGAGCAGGCGCAGCGAGCCGTACGTCTTGATTGTATAGTGGTTTGCCGCACTGAGCTCGAAACGAGGGCCTTGAAGATGGGATCGCGGGTAGCAGCAAATGTCGGAACCGCTGTCGACAAGGAAACGCTGCTTTGTGATTTGGTCGGTGACGAAAATGCGACGGCCTTCGGGTTGGCAGCTTGCGGCCGTCTCTCCGAGCTGTTGTTGGCGTTTTCCACATGTCCCACGGAACAGGGTGGTCGACATTGCCGGGCTCTATCCCCGAAGCGTCGGTGGTAGTAACACGGGTCGTTGTTGTCAGGTTGCCACGATGAAGTGGTGTTAATTAGGGTAGCGGCTTTGCAAGTGGCGGCGCTGTTGCATAGGAAGGCGTGTTGCAGCATGCGGCCGTGTCACGCCGGGCTAGCTAAAGACGAGGTGAAGGCTGCGCCGGTTTGTGCGCAGTGTGTCGCCGCAAGCACATTCAGCATCAGACAAAACTTGATCGAGATCGTTAGTAAGACTTGTATGAGTATTGTGAGGGTGAATTACTTCCCAAAACATCTAAGGATTGTTTTGTAATAGTTTAGGCAGATGAACATGAAAAAAAAAGAGATTTAGCATTTTGAATTTCTTTCAAATAAAAGTTCTCGGCGGCATAGTACTTTTACCACGCATGCGCATTGCCTATGAGTTTAGCTCCACGATAAAGCCACTTCTTTTTATTTTTTAATCACCTGGGAATGTACGGCTCACACTGAAGAGCCAGAATAAGATAATGCGAGGTCAGAGGCATTGCTGTCCAGCCCTGCCCTCGTCGACCAGCTCAGGCTGGTCGACGAGGGCAGGGCTGGACAGCAATGCCTCTGACCTCGTATTATCCTCTGCGCCTGTCCTGTGTACTGCTTCTACTTGTGTTCCGTCAACCGCGCAGTTCTTTACCGTTTTAATGTCATACCAACTAGCCCCCCCAACGCACCTTACATCAAGCTGGTCCGCAGGGCCGAAAGGATGGCGAGAGCCAACGGTGCCTTTGATCACACGGGGTTGCCCTGTTTTCGAGGCGACGAAGTCTTTTGCGCAAATAAACTTTTCTTGTTCTTTTGGGATGATAAAGACTGGGTATCACCTATGGCGCATACCCGCATGCCACGGCCCGCGGTATGCGGCTATGTGGCACATATGGCTGGTGAAAAGATTTTCATTATGTATGCAGTTTCACGGTGTATGGTGAAAAAGTTTTCATGAAATTGCTTCATTAACGCGATAGCTAATCAAATCAAATCATTTTTATTCTTCCAGAAAGAAATAGCTTCTGGAGAGGTTCGCTGCCTAAAAGCTGTTTATGGACAGCTTGACAAAGCCAGCCAGTGAACCCTTTACAAGGCCGTTGGGACAACGACATTGTCGACAGAGATGTCTAATGCACGATAAATTAATCATAACATACATAAACCAAAGCTAAAGCTCTGAAGAGCTCGTATCGCAGAAATACTGATGTCGGCGTAGGCATCGTTGGTTGTGAGCGAAAAATCAGCGTTGTACGCGAGCGAAAACTTGAGTTGGGTGGAAATCAATAACTAAGAAAAAATGTTTGGTTTCAGTGCGAACCAAATCCAAGCGTCAACCCCTTCAAAATACTAACAATGTTACGGGGAAGTCTGTTCCACTCCTTTGAAGTGCGAGGGAAAAATTAATTGAAGAGCGTTTTTGTGTTGCATGAAGGGATGCCTACTATATGTGCTGTGGGCGAAGAAGTAGTTGGTCATGCAGGAAGGAATGGTGATGCATCTTGTAAAATAGTGTTAAACGGGAAGCGTTTCTACAAGATATTAAAGAATAAATAATCCCCGCTTAGAAAGGCACATGCACCTGGTAGCAAAAAGAAGTTGACTATAAATGACTAAGCACGTTTCACTGCTGGCCTACACCAGTACATCATCAGTTCGAATGTTCGGCCATATATTTTTTTTTCTCTTCGTTGTGCTCCCACGCGCTCCCTGTTTTTGTTCCTGATAACTTCATCCTTGGGTTTCGTGGACCAGCACATTTTAGGGGCGAAGCTCCTTAGGAGCATATTTAGGTCTGTCCCTCCTCTGTAGTAGTAGTAGAAGTAGTAGGTAGTTAGCCACGTATAGTGGAAAGTACCCACTCCACGTGATAAAGATGACGATGACACAGTATAGTGGTATGTACCCACTACACGTGATAACGATGACGATGACGCTGATGACCATGAAGTATAAGCGCGTTCCAGACCACACATTCTCTTTCTGCCATGGATGAAAACGATCGAGCTTCGCCCACTCATCACCATTCACTTCGTGGATATGGCTTGATTTTTTCGTATGGATTGAACAGCATTCCTTCCTTTTTCTAATATGCAACACAACCACGACCATAGGTCGGCAAAGTCACTCAAGGGTCGAGTCACTCAGAGTCACGCAGACTCAGGTCAAGGCACCAGTCTGCGTGAGCCCCGGTGAGTAATATTTTGGCGACTCTCAGTCCGAGTGAGTGAGGTCGCGAAAATGTTTAGTGAGCCTGAGTCCGAGTGAAACTAAAAAAGCGATCTTGGGCTAGTCGGTGCATTGGTCGAACAATTTTTGGAGGCACAAGGAAACAAAGAGAAGAAAGGACAGGACTATTGCAACTAACAACCGATTCATTCGAAAAAAAAATGCGGGAAGCTTCGCACACTGAGGAATGGCCCGTCGCCACTGGTACTCCCCGTCGACGACATGAGCGTCTTCCTCCTCGAGAGCATGCACTTTCTTAGGACACCCCATGGCTGCCTCGGCGCGATTGGGCGCAGCCAGGCTATGCATTGTAGAGCGCAAGTTGTGCGCAATGCCTCCGTCGGCTTAGCTGTTGCGCATGCGCGACTTGGCCCGGGAGTTGCGTTATCTGGTCGCTGGACGACGCGGTGCTTGCTTCCTCTTTCTTTTTATCTTCTTTCTCTCTCTCGTTGGTATTCTCTTTTACTGCCTTTCTTTCTCTTTATTTCGCTCTTTCTCATTCTTTCTATGCAACGCTTTACTCTGTCCCCTCCTCCTCACCATCACATCTCTCCTCCTCTCGCTCAGTGCCTTTGCTACACATACTGGATATGCTATGCTCACCTAGCGTGCCTGGTTTCCCTTTCTCTTTCTTTACACTTTTCTTTCTCTCTGTACTCGTTCTCTCACCCATCAGGATAATTACAGGCCACGCCGGAGCGGTGAGTTGTACAAGTTGCCGAAATTTTGTGGCATATACCCGTTCATGATAGTTTCCTGCGGAGCGGGGACGCATTTCTGGGAGCTTTAACGGCTTCGGTGTTGAAACATTGCGTCCCAGGTAAGTAAAACTGCGATGGAGGCTAGTTGGTGCGAATACATGGCTTGTTCGCGCTGCCAGGAACTGGACGAACTGCACGAGAGAAGACACACACACACAGGGTGAAGCGCGAAGTGCAGTTCGTCCAGTTCCTGGCAGCGCGAACAAGCCATGTGTCCCAGGTAACACATGCGCGAGTCACATCAATAAGAAAACTGCAATGCAATATTTGGCCTCTCTTGCCCTCGTTTCTCTGAGTCTCTTACTTTAGCCAGTTCAAGTGAATCCGGTTCAGCAGAATTTTGCTGAGTCGGAGTCCGAGTGATTCCTAAACGCTAAATATATTTTAGCGAATTTCAGTGACCGGGAAAAAGCCCTTAATAGCGGCGGCCTCTCGGTTCAAGTTTGGGCTGTCGAGAGGGCCTGCGAGAGGGTGGAGGGCCACGGTCTTCCGGTCCTTATGTGGGAGCGGCCCGTGACTGCCACGGATTCTCCTTCACAGGGGGCGTGACAACGCAGTTTCTCAGGACCTCAAAAAAGTTATCTGTCTGTCTGTCTACATTTTTTCGCCGACCTATCCACCACAGCTGGATTTGTACCGTATTCGATTCCTCTCAACCGCAAGGAAGGCATACTGTCGCACCCTAGGTTAGGTAGCAGACACCTATGCTGCAACTTTGTGTACTCTTTTCTTTTGACACGAAAGTGTTAAAAAAATACTGAACTATATTGTTCAGTGACTTGGTGTTCAAATAAATCACTGATCTTGGTGTTAAAATTAATCACTGAACTCTTCGTGTTCCACCAAGAGTTCAGTGATTAATTCCCGTCACGGATACAACGTTAATAAAATGTACGCCAACGAATGAGAAATAATAAATATAAGTAAAAAGTTCCGAAACAGCAAATCGAACCTATCACCTCTCGGTCCACGACAACAAGCGCTCGGCGCACTTCCGACTGAGCTACCGAGGTAGCTGCAGGCTGTACTACAAACGCGCCTTATGTCTCTTACACATTCTCTGTCGCACGGTGCTCTCTGTCGCAGGGGTTAGGCGGGGCTGTGTGGTGCCGCCGTCTGTGAGCGGTGAAGGGAAGTAATGCGGCATGACATTTACTGCAGCCGATAGGAAACGATTCGGCAACGACGCAGTTAAAAGCATGGCCATTGAGATTCGCAATTGTCGGAGGCCATAGTTATAGCGTCTCGATACCAGCGAAAAACACTAGCCGCGCTAACATTGGGGAGTCACCCTTGACGCAGTTACGTTCTTCGCTTTTCGCTTCGTGTTTGCCGGTGACGGCTCGTTGTCGGAGTAGTGCAGCTTCCACGTGCTCCAACGATGCTCACATAGTAAGCAAGAGTAATTTGTTTCTTTCTTCATTTTTTGTTGCTGATGTGACTGCTTTTGTAGTAGAATTTGTATTAATATTTTTGACAGTTTGTATTCTGAACATATGTTCTGCATGATTTTTTTTCATTGTTTTTTTGTTGCTGATGTGACTGTTTTTATTGTATTAGTCTGTACTATTTTTTTTCACAGTTTTTCTTTCATGTGTTCTGCATGATTTTCTTGTCTTTTTTTTCTCTCTTCTGGACATGTGTGCTATCTGCATTGTACAGGTGACTGCGCGCCTCTGTCAAGTTGCTTGTCTTTCAAGCGACTTCTTCCCGCAGTCTCCTCCATCGTTGTTGGAAATAAAAAAAAAAGGTTATTATTATTAATATTATTATTGTAGTTTCTCCACCGCCGACTGCTTCCTGTGCGATAGCGCCGACTAATAAAGCTGGTGGAATAAGCGCTACAGGAAGGCAATGAAGTCGACGGGCGGATGTCGTGCCTTGGTGGAGTGAGGCAGAGGCCAGCGGGACGTGGAACTCCTGCGCGCGTTCGCAGCTCAAGCTAGGAACCTCTGCCTCCCGTGTTGCTGAAGCGCAGTGTGGTAGTGCATGCCTGAGCACAGGCGTAGGGTACCCTATTACTCGGGAGCGCACAGCATGCCGTTTCTCTGTTTAATTGAAGACTTTGAAGAAGTGCATATCGAGTATCTGTGTTAGAGGTGTGCACGGGCTCCGGGTAGCCCGAAAGCCCGAGCCCGGCCCGGCCCACGGGCCGGGCTCGGGTATGCCGACGTCTTCCCATCTCGGGCCCGGGCCGGGCTCGGGCTACTCATCTCGGGCACCGGGTGGGCCGGGCCAGGTCTAAAGCCCGCATCAAACCAAAAATATTGCCACGCGTGTTATTTTGATGTGCCCTGTTTAAACCGACAAAGACCCGTGCAGGGCTTGCAGTTTACCGGCCACATGTTCGGCCTAATAAACGGTTTCATTTTGGACCTACAGACTTCTCCCTTCGTCGACGTCACGACCACGTGACAATATAGACGTTGTGCCGGAATTGTTTTCTAGCACTTAGCGATGAGCACACAAGATCACCTTTGTGATTATTCATCCATGCCATCATCCTCCTGTCCTGCATCAGAGATACTAGACTTCTGGAAGAACAAGGAGTCTTATTATTCCAAGCTTGCTATGCTTGCGAAAAAGATATTTGCGATTCCGGCTACCAGTGCGAGCAGCGAACGGAACTTCAGTTTGACGGGATATGTGATGCAGGAGCGCCGCACTTCCCTGAAGTCCGAATCCCTACACAGCTTGTTATTTTTACACAACTTGTAATCTATATGTATACACACTAACATGTGTAGTTTGCATGTGTTTAACTTTTATATGTTGAATAAAATGCCCCTTGATCAAAAAGTGATATCTTGTCTCCGCAGCAAACTTTCATAGTGTCGATCGGGCCGGACCGGGCCCGGGTTTGTGTTTTTGTACGTCGGGCCGGGCCGGACGGGCTCGAAGCCCTTTAGGGTCGGGCTCGGGCGGGCCTTCGACGCAGTCAGCGGGCCCGGGCCGGGCTCGGGCTTGAAAATTAGGCCCGTGCACAGCTCTAATCTGTGTTTATTACGTGCTAGTTGATGCAGTCTTTGCGCGGGATTCACGATATGCTGTGTTTATGTATATGTTAACAACTTCAGCTACCCCAACGGTTACACCATGACCATGGGCGTTAGTCGTCGCGATGGATATGTGCCACTAGGCGACAACGTGGGTGCATCGACGTCAAACGGCGCTAAAGCTGCCAAACACCAATAGCCATTGTACAAGCTGTCATATATCACTACACAATAAGCGCTACTTCTGTGAAGACCCGGTTCACTTCCGTCTTATACCGATTCCTATGACGGAAAGATGAGCCATGTTTTTTTTTTGGGAAACATACAAGCATTCCGAAAGGCTTATTGAAGTTTTAGATTGGATGCAATGACCAGCGCACGTGTCAGCTTCTACCACAATCCAGGCTTTCCGGTCTGTCTTCATACATGCCCAACACACGCGGCCCACGTCAACCACCGGGCTCATACGCGCGCTGAGGTAGGCGCCTTGCGGAAACGTTGGCCCCAGCGGCGACACGTCTTCAGGCTTCCATCTTGCGCTGCAGACACTCGAGGAGAGAGCTGCAAAATTGTTGTTGTAAACGAATCTGCTGGAATCCGTCGGCTTTTAGTGTCGTTCAGCTTGGACTGTAAGCTAATTCCGCTCTATTGCTTCAGGGGAAAGAAGATCCGGAAGAAGCAGCTCGTATTTTCACGGCACAGTTCATCTGGCGCCCGACAATGGAGAGCACTTCGGCGCGAGCCGGGAAGTACGCCGGCTCGTATAAAAGTGATGAAGAGTGCGGCGCCATCGAAACGGCTAATACCCATTTTATGGCACGCTGCTCAGATTGCCGCAGCTCCGGCGCTTGCAAGCTGCACACGCCGTTGGAACCCGCATTCGTGTCACGTGGCAGTTTCTTACTGCGCGGAGCTTGGGTGCTTTCACGTGCGCGCCCCGGCCCGAGAGACGGCAACGAAAACAGGCTGATACAAAGGAAAAAACATTGGGCACTTCGAAAACTAATTGCACTCGATTGAATTGCAAGATAAAGTGGCCGCTAAGGGCGTCCTATAAACATAGGCAACATGAACAATAGCGTTAACTTGAATTTCATGCTTATACAAATAATGTTAGGGTAATATTGCGCAAAAAATGCGGCTTCTGTATATAGGTGGTATTTCAAAAAATTGTGTCCGAAAATCGTCATACATAAGAAAAATGAGATATTTTGACGCTGTGTTCATGATTACTTTTTCTATGACGGCAGGCATCTGAAGATGAGTAGATGCATCTGTTACGACATAATTAAACAAATTAAATTAATGAGCTTTCCAATTAAAGGAGACAGTAAGAAAGTTGCAGTTATTCTTGCGAAGAGCCTGTTGCCGCTTTGAGATTTCACAAATTCAGCCGCCGAAAATTACTATCGAGTAATGAAATGTGACGAATTTCGGCGGCGAAACAGGAACCGACAATCGGAAGAGCGCAACTGTCATACAGTTGCGTGACGCCCGAATGAGCGAACATCGTTGTGCCAATCACTTCGCTTCGTTCGGGGTTCGTTTGCGATTAGAGCACGTACGGCACGCGTAGTTAACACACGCAAAACCTAGAACACTGCAATCGTCGTCGTAAACAGTGGTGTCATTCTGATTGTCTGCTACTTGTGCTCACCGGATCATCGGTTCTGGTTTCGCCAGTCAATTCGTTTGAATTTCATTGTCACTACCTTGCAGGTCAAGATGCAGTGCATTTATACACGGGGTGGCCAGTGAACGGTTGTGCAGCGCGAGCAGTCCGTTTTAGATGCGAAGCGTCTTATGGCAAAGTTCAGTCCGGTGGTGGTGGTGGTGGTGGTGTGCGGCCGACCACCCTTACTGAACATGCGCAAACCCTTTCAAAAAAAATCACAGCATATCCGCGGAGTGAATGATGATGAGTGGGCGAAGCTCCGGAGGTACATCATCAAAGACGTGATGGTGGTTGGTTGCATGTTGTCAAACGATATGCATGTGAGACCATATCGCGATGCCATGTGTTGTATGGCATCGCGATCGTCATCGTCATCAGCGTCATCGTTATGGCGCATAGTGGTACATTCCATGTGGTGTGCCGTGATGGCAGCGTCTTCGTCATCACACAGGGAGATACTGCTGGTTACGCAGGTGGCTACTACGTACTACAAACTACAAGGGACGCACGACCCGATGCCATCTGTTGTATGGCATCGCGATCGTCATCGTCATCACGCAGGTGGCTACTACTACAAACACGGGACGCACGACCCACGGCATAAGGAGCTTCGCCCCTAAAATAATGATAAAAAAACCTCCTCTCCCCTCTCTCTCCTCTAGGCATCCCTCCCCGCGGCGATCACACTCTCACTGCGCATGCGCGTCCCCTCCCTCTCTCCCCCTCCTACGCTCCCCCCCCTCTCTCCTCTAGGCATCCCTGCCCGCGGCGTCCGCACCCCCACTGCGCATGCGCGTCCCCCCCTCTCCTCTCCTAAGCTCCCCCTCTCTCGCCTCGCGACGCCGACGCAGGCAGCGTCTGCTAGCGAGTTTCTTGGTTCAAAAAACCGACTGCTCGCGCTGCACAACCGTTCACTGGCCACCCCGTATATATGGCACTGAATCTTGACCACCAAGGTGGGGCCCGTGGGAGATTTCTCCTGTGCGTTCTTGAACAATAAAAATTCGCAGCGTGCGCGTTAACTAAAAGCGGACAGCGGGTCTCTGTGTCCAGTCGGAGTCTTCTGTCTCTCATTGCCCATTAGCAGCGATTGGCATGTTCCAGCAGGAAACACCGGTCTATCACTGCGCGATTGCGCCTCCCCAGGTTTCTCCCCTACGCAACGCCGCGATGAGCGCCAGCGTCAATGCCGCCGCCAGTGTAAGCGTTAGCGCCCGCTGCTTGGCATCTACACATGGTTCCCTTTAGCGGGAGATGGTGTAACTTTTTCTATCAACAAATTCGCTAGCAGACGCTGCCTGCGTCGGCGTTGCGAGGTGAGAGAGGGGTGAGCATAGGAGAGGAGAGAAAGGGGGGAGGGGACGCGCATGCGCAATGGGGTGTAAACGCCGCGAGAGAGATGCCTAGAGGAAAGAGAGGGGGAAGCGTAGGAAAGGAGAGAGAAGGGGGACGCGCAGCGCAGTGGGTGTGTGGACGCCGTGGAGAGGGATGCCTAGAAGAGAGAGAGGGGGGAGCGTAGGAGAGGAGGTGTGTGGAGAGGGTCTGCGCATGCGCAGTAAGGGTGTTCAGGACGCACACCACCACCACCACCACGGTTTGAACTCCGCCATAAGCTGCTTCACATCTAAAGGTCTTCCACACTCGCCGTCATGACTACTGGCGGCGCTGACTGACACCCCCACGTTTAATGCACATATATACCCCATAAAGTGGACGGGGGGATGGCCGCCGTGGTCGCTCAGTTGGTGGAGCATCGGGCGCGTTATTCGAAGGTCGCAGGTTCGGTCCCTGCCCATGGCAAGTTATCTTTTCATCCACTTTTCTTTCTTCACATTTACAGTGCATTTACTACAAATAACATCACCTCTACTGTCTTTGGTAATAATAAGAAAATACAACAGAGGTAAATATGCAGAAGGAGGTCCAAAAATAAACCGCAGGCGCGATTTGCCATGTCAATACCCCAGAAAAATAATAAATCGAACATATGATATGCAAGTTAGGTGTAACAAAGGCAGCGTAAAACATTTCAGCTGTTACTAATAAACTCATAGAATGGATAGAGTGTTTAAGCTTCGCGGTGCGCAACGATTGTCCCTTGAATGAAAACATTTTTACCTTGCTGCTAAATACATAAATAGGCATTTTTAATTATTTATTTAGTACCCACAGCGCCCATACAAGAATTACAGTGGGGGGGGTTCAGAAAAAGAACACGAAAATCACAGGTTTACATAATGTATGCAAAAAACATAATAAAAATGTAGATTACTCTACGTGGACACAAACATTCGCAGCTACATCGAACACAGCTGCATCATAAATGACGTATGTATTGTGAAAAAGAGAAAAAAAGCAGAAAGCACACTGATAATAGTTAATTGTAATGCGAAGAATAATTACAACAAAGCGCGGCAGTGGTAAATGGTACAGTACAAGATACAACAGAAGCACTAAAAGAAAACAACATGGCTTACAATAGGAATACGGTACAGATCATGGTGATTGCGAGGCGTACGCACCAGATTTTGAAGGCTTAGTGGTAAAAAAATATGGTTGATCCCTCCGTCAAAGGAATCGGTATACAGCACGAAAGTGAAACGTGTCCTTAAGAAGTAGTTGAATGTTTTGTGTACATTGGTATACGAAAGCTTCCACAATGTCTATTAGCGTTTGATCCTTATAGCACCGTTTAACGTGGATGCATTCACGTTGACGCTTGGTGGTACATGTTCATTCCGACGACTAACGTACATGATTAATGATTAAACAGACCCTTGTTGTCATATAGGCTTGTGGTAGCGGTAGTAGTTAGCGGTGAGAGCAGAATCAGAGAAAGCGGTGTCACAGCCAGAAGAGCGTCAGCGTGTGGACGCCGAACTTGGGCTAAGGTTTCCTATTGCGGCATGTTAGAGTTATTGAACACCGCTGCCTGACTATAGGGGAACGCAACGCGCATCATGTCTTCCCCGTTGGCCGGCTGCGATTTTTCGTGGGTCGTGGGAACGCGGAATAATGACTGGCGCGTCGCGCAGCCATTTTATTGCGAGAGCAATAATATGGACAGTCTCGACGGGTTTTTGCCGTCACCGTCACCGTCATGTCGCGTATGAACTCCAAATTGATAAGAACCCCCTGGGCATCGTACGTTCTACCAAGCGGGTAATAGCGGGCGAGCGGGAGCGGTGAACGCGGCTGAAGCGGCGATCAAACGAGCCGGCATCTCCGTCGCTCCGAGGCGCATGCGACAAGATCCCCCCCAACTGATCAACCGGCCCCGGCCGTCGTTCGCGAGCGTGAAAAGACGCGAGGGGGGGGGGGGGGGCGGGTCCCCTCGAGTTACCTTCGATTTTACGACCGCGGTCGTCGCGGGCGCGCGCGTTATCTCCCCATCTCGGACAGCCGACAGCGGGCGGCCGGTGTACGCTTCTACGTGCTGCGCTCTCAACGCAAAGTGAATGTGGTGTGCAGAGTGTCCCTGGAGCGGCCGTATTCTCTTAAACAAGCGTTTTCTAGAGTTGCGTGAGATCGGATGCAAAAGAGTTAGCTGCCAGCCTCACTTCGTATAACATTACAATTTGTTGCTATCGCATTCATGGCTTCACCCTTGCGGTGAAACTGTGAATTTTTTGGTAAGGATCATGGCCTCCGGGATTAGCCGGCGGCGCGCCGTTGCTCCGGCCGTCCCATTCGGCGCGTCGCCCAGCAGAGAAGTGTAATTTTGTCGCTTCCTGAAGGCGCCGCGAGGTGGCGATCTTTCCCCATGTGTTGAGCGGCGCTCGTCTGCCCGGCATAGCGTGCGATTTCAGTAATTCCAGTCACGATATCAGCTGTGTTGGCACGTTGATACCTATTTGACACACGTTGTAATCACGCAGTCAACGTGCAACTACGCCTTGCTGCAGCTACAAAGAAGTTCGGGTACGTTATTAAAAAGTTACTGCTTGCTTTTGTATGCAACTTTAGTGGTCGTTCAAAAGCCGATTTGGGCAACAGAGGATGCTAGCGCGGAATATTTAATCTGGGTTGCATGCAAGCTTGCCGAACGGCGTTTTCCTAGTTGTCGCAAAATATGACAACACGTAGGTGTGCTTTTTTAGGAATGAAACTCCTTAGGCTCTCACCATGTCCGTTGTCGCCGTTGTCGTAGGTCCCCGTCGGACCGAAACACAGGTGTTACATCTACCGTACATGGAGCGTTCATAGCGCGCATATAGGTTCAAAATAGACCGTACTCTGTCCGTGCATCTCTCTATCCGTCTGTCCGTCCGTCCATCTGTCTGCCCGTCCGTGCGTCCGTCCGTCCACCCGTGCATCTGTCCGTCCAACCGTCCGTCCACCTGTCCGTGCACCTGTCCGTAGTGCATCCGTGCACCCGTGCGTCCGTCCGTCCGCGCATCCGCCCGTCGGTCCGTGCATCCGTCCTTGCGTCCGTCCCTCCGTTCGCGCCCTGAAACGGTGCCAGGTAGCCGCCGGGGCGCGAACGAACGCTGGTCGCGTCGCACTCTACAGCGTTCGCGCTTTGCTTGCGTAGCGTCCGCCCAGCGTGTCCATTCATGCAAGGAGGGAGACGCGCGCATCGCGTTCCATTCTGACCGACCCCGTCTCAATGGGCACAGGAGTTCGCAGAATACACTTTGGAATTTATAGTGTCCGTCAATTTAAGCGCTGGAACGCGGATGGCGTCTGCAGGATGCGCAAAGCGCGTGGATACGAACGTATGCGAAACGGAGGCAGATTTAGTCACGCGTCTCGCTGCGATTCGCGGTAAAAAACTAAAAAAAGAAAAGAGTGTAAAAAAAAAGAAAAGATTGTAAAAAATAGTTTCAAGCACATAAACATACCACTGTATTAAGGTCGCCTCATGTCTTCCGTCGTCGTATGTAGAAGTGGCAAAGTAAATGTCAAATACCAATGATACACAAGAAAACTGGCAGATCTATTTCATATCCATGTAAAAAAAATGTAATTTCAGATTTAAAACATGCATACGACAATTCCAGAATTAAAATAGACCACTACGCGAATGTGCAAACGAAAATCGCTTTTTTTACCACACAGACAAAGAAAAGAAGGATTGTTGCGAATTGAAGCCTGTTGCTTGAAGAGCGAAAAACGCATACATAATAAACACGACCTCTGGACGGTTTGTAGCACAAAAAAGAAAAAAAAAGAGAGACCAGGAAAGAAACAGCCACAGTACAACACGCGAGGCGGCCTACCAGCGTTCGTGTCTATTCCGTGTGTGTTCCTTGCTACAGACCGTCCCCGAAGAAAATCACAAGCGTGTAGCAAAATGTAACCTATGGCATCAGCGAACGGTCTTGTGGCGATTTGCCTCGCCCCGCAGTCCTAAGTTTGCGTAAGAATTGAAGAGACAATAGCCCAATTGCACCAGTAAGCGACATTTTGCCTTTAGTGGGCACATATGTGTGCTGCAATTTTCTATTACGCGTCGCAGAGAGGCTGCGATTGCCAAGCTTTCGCCCTCCGCGCGTGCCCGCGTCAGGGGAAGCGAGCCATTCGAGCCATGGGGGGCGCGCGCCACGGTGCGGCGGTTTTCCCGCTTTCTCCGATTACGCGCTCTGCGTGCGAATGGGACGGCCGGAGCAACGGCGCGCAGCCGGCTAATCTCGGAGGCCACGTAAGGATGGACGCTATGAGTGCGGCGGACGCTGGGGGGTAACGTCGCGATCTGGCAGTGGGTTAATGCATCGACAAAATGGCGCTTTCCCTATTTGAAACGCGCCGAATGGGACGGACATGTAGAAACACTGTGGAGAAACTAATCATAGATTTCACGGTCATGACGTATTACTTCACTTAAGCAGGAGCACTGCGAGAGGACAATGGTAGATATAAAAGGCGCGTTTGTAAAGCCTACAAATTATGTGACCATGGCGCAGTGGATAGCGTGCCCGACATCGCTTGTCACGGACGAAGAGGTCGTAGGTTCGACTCCCGTTGACAGAACGTTTTTTCTTTGTCTTCTGATCATGAGTATTTTTTGACGTCATTTCCGCGACGGAAATACGTCACTGAAGTCTTGGTGGACCCCAGCATAAAACACTTTCGCGTTAAAAATTTAAATCATTTTTATTGCAGAAAAGAACGTGTCAGCAGAAGAAATTTCTACAATTGTGGAAGGAAGTCCACTCCAATGACTGACAGTTCTCGGAAAAAAGAGTTGCTAAAGGACGATGCATTGCATTTATATTCTCTTATCTTGTGTTCGTGATCTTTGCGTGCTGATGTGTAGTCAGGCCGGTTAATGTATACGTCACGGGGAATTCGAGTATGGAAATAATATATACCGTATAATAGCTTGAGACGAAATGACGTTCTTCTATGCTGCAGAGACTTGCATTCTAATATCGCCTTAGATTCTGTTGCACTCAACTGCCTATTATACATGGGTACATTTAGCACACATTTTCCCGCCTTGCACTGAAATTTTTCTAATCTTTCTTTATCTGATGCTGTCCAAGGATCCCACACATAGCAAGCATATTCCTAGCACTGATGTTACGTATGATTTATATATTTACTCCCGGGTTTGCTGTAGAAATGCACGCCTATTTCGTCGTAAAAATCCTAAACTCCGACAAGGTTTACGTACGGTAAAATCCACATGCCGATTCCATGATAAAAAGGGGCAGAAGTAAACGCTGAGGTACTTGTTTTCATGTACCATATTTACCGGACAGTACTTTATTGTGTATGCAAATTCACCTGGACCTTTTTTTTTTGAGAACCTCTTGCACACCGTTTTCTTCATCAGTTTCATTTCCCATCGCTCACACCATGCGTGCATCGCACATAAGTCGTTTTGGATCCCGGAGAAGTCACTTTCAGAGGTAATTTTACAGTATTTTTTATTTATTTATTTATTTATGACATACTGCAGGCCCAAGTAAGGGCCCAAGCAGGCGGAGCATGGGAAAAACAGTACAAAATATAAAAAAAAGGAAGCAACATTGTAAGTATGGAACAAAACAAGGATGGCTATACAAACATTGGCATATAAACAAAGCATATACATGTTCAGAGCAATAAGAAGTATAGTATGAAGTCGTGTGCAAATAGCCTAATATGAGATTGCACGTTTTCTTTAATATAATTTATATAAAGTAAAAAAAGAAGGGGTTCCAGAACTGATCCTTGAAGTGCCAGTGACGTAACTGTAGACTGTTCACCTTTACAACTACATATTGCCACCTGTAGTACTGGGTGACATGCATATGCAGAGGCACGGGCACGAAAGAAGTGCGCGCGCTACCCTCTCTCTCTCTCGAGAGAGAGAGAATTAACTTTATTAAAGGTCTTGAAGGAGCCTGGGCACCCCTTACGGGGGGCCGGCCCGGTGGCTCCGCCCATGTGGGGACTGGGAGTCGGAGCTCGCCAGCCACCTTTTGGGCCTTCTGGACGGCCTGGTGTCGAAGGGCCCTGTCAGGGCTCCTGAGGTGGTTGATCCAGTCGTCCTCGGTGGCAGGAGACCCGAAGCAAGCGTTTAGCGCGGGACACTGCCACAGCATGTGACTTAAGTCGCACTTCGGATGGTGACATTTAGGGCATTCTGGCCTTATATCTGGGAGGTATTTGCTGCAGATATAGGGGCTGGGGTAACTGTGCGTTTGGAGCAGTCTAAGCGTTAGTTGTTGTGCTTTATTTAGTGTTGAGTGAGGTGAGGGGAATTCCTGTCTAGATAACTTATAGTGCGAGCCAATCTCGTGATAGGACAGGAGTGGCTCCAGGTGCGTGTTGGGGTCCCCGGCCGGTGAGCCGGACCGCATCCCCGCGCGGCGCGTAAGACCTCGCGCGAGGTATGGGCCAGCTCATTACCGTTGGGGACCCCTGGTTGAACGTTGAGGCCTTCATGCCCCGGGAACCAGTGGATGTGCTTGTCTGCGTTTATTTGAGCGGATGCTAGAATGCTTAAGGCCGCCTGGCATAGTGTACCGCGGCGGTATGCCAGTGCAGCGGGTTTGGAGTCCGTAAATATTGTGTCGCGCTGAGGGAGGGCTAGAGCGAGGGCAATGGCCACTTGTTCGGCCTCGCAGGCGTTCATTGTTTTTATAGTAAGAGCATTGAGGGCTGTCCCGTCGGGGGCGACCGCCGCAGCCGCAAAGTGGGGTTTGTCTGCATATTTAGCGGCGTCTACAAAAGCCACGTCTGCCGCGTGTAGGGTGGCTGCTTTTAGTAAGGCTTGAGCGCGTGCCCTTCTTCGAGTCCGATTGTGCACCGGGTGCATGTTTCTGGGAAAGGGTAGTACGGTGATTTTAGCGCGAAGGTGTTGCGGTAATGGTGTTGGATCGTTGACTTGAGTTGGGATAGGAAGACTTATGTGTGAGAGGAGTTCTCGGCCCGCAGCTGTTCAGGACAGGCGTATGAGCTGGGACATTCTTTGTGCTTCTGTGATTTCTTTGAACGTGTTATGTAACCCAAGGGCTAGCAGGCGCTGCGTGCTTGTCGTCATGGGTAGACCAAGTACTCGTTTCGTGCATTTTCGGATGAGGTTGTCTATTTTAGTTTCATCGCCTTTGCTCCACGGGTGAGCGCAGGCCACGTAGTGAACGTGGCACATTAAGAACGCGTGAAAGATGCGTAGTAAGCTCTCTTCTGTGAGTCTCGCGTGTCTGTTAGCGACGCGTCGGGCGAGGTAAATGACTGCCTCAGCTTTTTTGGTGAGATGTGCGATTGTTAAGTCGTTTTTGCCATTCTCCTGCAGGGTAACGCCCAGAATTCGAACCGACGACACTATTGGGATATCCGAGCCGTCCGTTGTGGAGAGGTGTATGGTTGGTTCGCCGTTGATGCGACCGTGTTGTGGTGGCAGAAGCAGCAACTCGGACTTAGATGCCGAGAGTCTGAGGCCCGTGGGCTTTAAAAAATTTTCTACTGTATTGACTGCTTCCTGAAGGCTTGCTTCGATTTCTCCGTCGCTGCCTCCAGTGCGCCAAATAGTAATATCGTCGGCGTAGAAGGCGTGTTCTACGCCTTCGATGTGTTTCAGCTTTTGCGAAAGTTGTCTGAGGGCTAAATTGAAAAGAAATGGTGAGAGCACCGACCCTTGCGGGGTGCCGCGCGGGCCTAAGTTGTAGGTGTGTGAGTTGAGGTCTCCAACTTTAAGTGTGGCCGTTCTGGCCCTCAGGAAAGAGCGGACGTATTCGTAGAAGCGGCGGCCTAAGCCTGCCTGCTGAATTTCGCGGAGTATATGAGCGTGGTTTACGGTATCGAAAGCTTTCGCTAAATCGAGAGCTAGAATTGCTTTGAGGTCTTTGCTCCTTACTCTAAGTAGCGTCTCCTGCAGCATGAGGAGTACGTCCTGTGTGGCCATAGCCGGCCTGAACCCGACTTGATTGAATGGGAAGAGGTGCATTTGCTCTGCATGACTTGTGACTCGGCGGAGAATGACGTGCTCCATGACCTGACCCACACAGGACGTGAGGGAGATGAGTCGTAGAGAGTCGAGCTCCAGGGGTTTGTTCGGTTTGGGAATGAGAATGACGGTCGCGGCCCTCCATTCTGGCGGGACGCTCCCTTTCTCCCAAACCTCATTCATGTGGGTGGCTAGTAATTCAATGTCATTGTCAGCCAGGTTGCGGAGCAGCTTGTTGGTGACTCCGTGAGGATCCGGGGCTGACTTAGTGTTGAGCTCTGCTATTACCGCGCGTATTTCAGCGTTGGTTATAGCCTCGTCAAATGGGTCGTGTGTGGCCCCCCGCGTAAGGTGGGTAGTCTTCATGCGAGCTAGGTTCTGTGCATAGATACCGGGCTGCTGTAGCATCTAAAATCTGCGCATCTGTAAGTTGCTGCCCCCCGCGCTTTGTGTAAAAGTCTATCTAGGGTTAGTCGTTGCTCTGACTTGGTGGGCTTGTCGCCGAGCAGGTGCTTGAGAAGGTCCCATTTGAGACCTTTTCTCATGCGTGCGTCGAGCGAATTACACACCTCATTCCACTGTTGGCGTACTAGTATCTGACTGTACTCTTCTATTTGTCGGTTGAGCAGTGCAATTCGTTTTCGTAGCCTACGATTACGTTTTTGCGTTCGCCATCTGTCTTGAAGACTTTTGTGAGCCTCCAGGAGATGTGCGAGGTGGCTGTCCATGTGGTCGATGTTGCGTGTTGTAGAGATATTTTTGGTAGCTTGTTCTACGTCCCGTTGTAGTCTCGTAAAGAGTTCAGTGAGGGAAGAGTAATGGTTGGTGTCTCGTTTGCGTATTTGCCTAAACAAGTCCCAGTCGACTATTTTAAAGTGTCTGGGCGCGGGGCTGCTTATATTGAATGTAGTGCTGCAGATAAAGTGATCGCTACCTAGGTTAGCTTGCAGGTTAACCCATGTGGGATTCGATATGTTGCGTACTAGGGTCAGGTCAGGGGATGAGTCCCGTGACAGTGAATTACCTATGTGTGTGGGGGGTAGAGCGGTCGTTAAGTAACACGAGATTGTGTTGAGTGATGTGCATTTGTAAGTGTCGTCCTTTCTGTGTTGTGCGATTGTAACCCCAGTCTACGTGGGGGGGCGTTGAAGTCCCCCGCCGTGATGAGGGGATGGTGGCCTGCTATTTGCGTCGCTTTAGTTATTAGGGTGGTGAATGTTTCTGTGCTGTGTGAAGGGGAATTGTGCACGTTAAGAATAAATATAGATTGCTTAATGTGAGCGTTGGGGATGATTTCTACCACCTGATGCTCTATTTTGAGGTCTGGGCGTACTGCATGTGTAGTGTGAGCGTAAGGCTTAGCCACACAGGTGGCTATGCCTCGAGCTTTGTTCCCGCAGTCGGCCTCGACCCTGTATCCGCGAAGAGCGAATCGCTTGATACGCGTTTCCTGCAGGAGAATGACGGCCGGTCGTTGGGTTATAGAGCCAATGAATTGTAACGTTTCTCTCCGCGTACGGAGGTTGCTAGTGTTCCATTGCCAAATTGTGAATGATTGTGACGACGCCATTTTAAGGCCTAGGTATTAGCCCAGCGCGCTGTCTGCGTGCCAGGTCCTCCTCCAACACCTTAGTCCTCGCATCCATTTGTGCTGGCCATGCAGCCAGCTCGTTAAGTTGTTTCTGCATGCTCTCGAGTTTAGTGTTGAAAGCGCTATACTCGGCAAGGGTCTCTGCGCGGTACTGTTCGAGTATCGCGTATATGTTAGCTGTAAACCGGTCAAACTCGGATTGCTCTTCGGCCTGAGGCGTCGGGCATGCTTGTTTCTTAGCGCCGCGTGTCGAGACGGGGCCACTGCTAACGCTACCCTCGCGCGATTCGGGGGCCTGGTGTTTAGCTAGCTCTTCTTTAAGCAATTTGATTTCTTTAGCCTGCTCCGCATACATGCGTTTTAGCTGTGCTAGTTCCGGGTCAGGTTGCTGTGGCAAGTGTCCCTGACACTGCGCTGCGCGGGTCTCACCTTGAAAAGAAATGGTGTAGCCTACCTGGGCCGACAAGGTGACAAGCCTGCCACCTTGTCGGCCCAGGTAGGCTTGTCAGGGGGGGGGGGGGGGCAGAAGTTCGTGGGCCTGGGAGAGGTCCTTGGGGTTCGGTAGTTTTGGCAGGAACCGGGCTGGGTCCTGGGGTGGGTGTTTGCTGTTGGGCTTGATTTCGTCGGCGACGGCGCTGACGACGGCGGCGCACCAGGTAAGGCAGCTGGTAGCGATGTCGGCATTCGCGGTCGCCCGTGCGGTCTGCTTCGCCACATAAGGCACACACTGGTTGGTGGCACACGTGTGGGTTGTCCGTTGGTAAGTGTCCGCATTGGTCGCATACCTTGGCTGAAGGAGTGGGGCACATGTCTTGGCGGTGGCCCACTTGGCCGCAGTTGCGGCAGGTGTCGATTTGACGCTTGTACAACGTGCAGCGGTAGATGACCTGGCCGCAGTAGACGTAGTTGGGCACTTTCAGTCCGTTGAAGATCAGAATCACCGTTGCAGTGTTCTTGATGTGGCGCGCTCCCAGTAGGCTTGGGTTGCGCGGTTGCATTAGCATGCGGTTGAGTGCGGCGTCGTCGAAGTCAGTGCCGACGCCGCGAATCACACTTCGGCTCGTTATGCCGGCAGGTGAAAGGTAGGCCATGACCGGGTGTCTCTGGTCGGTGAGGATGATCTCGGTTACTCGACTGTACACTGCTGCATTAGTAGCGCTGGGCGTGCTGACGAAAAAAATGTTCTGCATCGAGTTGAGACAAATAATGTCCTCCTCCGTTACCGACGGCGCTAGCTGAGCTGCCATGGTTAGTGCGGCGAGAATCCTGTGCGGGTTGCAGGCTTGCACGTTGAGGCCGCCGCCCGGTCGTATGATGACTCGATTGTGACTGCGTGGCATCGCCGGCAGCCGGCTCGCAGCTGCGACGTGTCGTAGAGTAGCGTTTGGCTTCGCTTTCGGGCCTCGTTGCGCTGCCGGCTGGCGGGCTGCGTGTGATTTCTCTCGCGATTCTTGCCGTCTCTTGAGAACGGAGAACCATCCGTTGCCTTGTAGTTCCGCAGGGTTGACGTCGTCCCCTTCCATGGCAATCTGCTGCGGCATCTCGCAGCTGGCGTCCCAACGTCGTAGGCTGGAAGGCTAGGCCTAACCTCACCTAGGCTGAGCTCGCCGGTGCAGCGAAAAGGCCTCTTAAATGATGAAAAACGAGCCCACCTTGATGAACCAGGTGTCGAAATGTTCAGGTGAACTTCGCGGACGAGAATCCGTGCAGCTCAGGAAGATTCGAGGCCGTTGACCGGTCAAAATTGGCATTCGCAGCGGAGCGCGATGTGCGCGCGAACACACTCTCCGACGCGCAGAGCGTCTCTTCCTCTCGAGAGAGACGTCGCCCAAGCGACGCGTGCGGCAAGAGGACTACAGATCTACCTCTACGTCTAAGAAATCCCGCCTGGACTTCTAAAGCGACGTGACAAGTGGCGGAGGTGCTGGGTAGCCCTTGCGGATGCTGCAGACCCCTCCAGGGAGTCACCCTACAAGCCCAGTGCCAGTCAACACACCTGTGCATCGGGCCAGCCGCAGGATCAGGGGATTACCTCCGGACGCTGACGTTACGGTTTGCACCACTTCAACCGGTATGACCAGCACTTCCGTTCAGACCACCGCAACCGGAATGGAAATCACTACGGTTAACCGCTACACACTTGAGAGCTCACGTGTTCCGAAGCCGTTCCACGGCACTGAGATCGAAGACGTCGAAGACCGGTTGGTAGACTTCGAGTGCGTGGCTGCCTTGAACGACTGGGACGACGGGGCCAAACTACGATGGGTGTACTTCTATTTCGAGGACGGAGCACGTACCTGGTACCAGAACCGTGAGGAACAATTGACGTCGTGGTGCGAATTCTGCCGTCGGCTGCTGGACACTTACACCAGTGCTGATCGCCACGAACGAGCGGAACGAGTGATCCAGGCCCGCATCCAGATGCCTAATGAAACCGTGACGACCTACGTCGAAGATATGACGCGCCTGTTCAGACGCGAATGGCGGAGGAGAAGTTGCGTCACCTGATGCGAGGAGCTAAGGAGCAACTTATCACTGGTCTTGTACGTAGCTCCCCGAAGACGGTCGCCGAGTTCTTGTCCGAGGTGGTCACAATGTAGAAGATGCTTCAGCATCGATCCACCTTTTATGAGCGGCAAATCAACAGCACACCCGCTAGTGAGGTTTTGACGGCTATCGGCAGCAACACCGAGTGTCTGCGAGTACCCATCCGCTCTATAGTGCTTGAGGAGTTGCAAAATGCCGCCACACCACCACTCCCTACGGTGAGCTCTATTGCCGGTATTATAAAGGACGAGTTACACCAGGCGCTCCGTGACTCTTGTCACTCTTGCTAACACCTCGGAAGCACCTATCTCAATACCGGCGTACAACCTACGCGGAAGCCTTGAAGCGCCCCGCTTCTTCTCCCCCACCCTTCGTTCCTGCACCTCCTGCGGTTTCGCTTCAATCGGCGCAGCCGCTACAGTACTATGAAGATAAGCTCCCGTCGCCACCTTTCGTATATGCCGGTCCTGTTGAACATCGTTCGGAGCAACATGTACGTTACCTCGATGATAGAGGCCCGTCCTCTCGGAAACCCAATCTTTGGCGCACTCCGGATCACCGATCTTTGTGCTTCCACTGCGGTGAAGCGGATCATTTGTACTGCCAGTGCCCATACCGGCGCCTCGAGCTGTGGAGCTCCTCTGCATATTCGCCGCCTGCCCGGTATGGCCAGCGACCCCCGGATATTGAGGACTACCTGGCTCAGCAGCGCATGCCACCTGCTGCCGGGCGCCAGTCGCGCTCACCGTCGCCGAGGCGCTTTTCACCTCCGCCCCAGAGATATGCTGGCGCCTGGTCCTCCAGTCCCCGCCGGAAAACTAACTCAAGCGACCTTTGGAGGCGAGGTCGCTGGCAGTCGACGTGCTGAATGCCTCCGATCGACGCACGAAAGAAACTGTGCAGATCCGACTGAATGATTTTCTCTCGATATAGTGGTACTGACCGACTGTTACGTGGATAGCTCTTTAGTGGATACCGGGGCGGACTATTCGACATTAAGAAAGGAAGAATAGACAACCACCCGATTGTAGCACGAAGCCACAAGGAAATCCCTTGAGGTTTCGTGCTACAATCGGGTGGTTGTCTATTTTTCCTTTCTTAACACTACCGCCACCTTCCGGGTTTTCGCAGAAATTATTTGCACTATTCGACATTAAGCGGAAAAATGGCTACACTTCTGGAAGATTCGAACGGCTGGTGGCCACGTCGTCGCTCCAATTAGAACCTGCACAAGTAGAGTTCGGATTCGCGGATCGACGTTTAGAGCAAGTTACGTTACCTTGTGCTACGTGAATGTTCCCGCGACGGTATTTTTGGTGTCGACTTCCTGCAGGAGTATGGGGCTGTTATTGATCACCAAGAGCGTCGCATCACCTTTTCAAGCGACCGAGCAATCGACAAGCATGACGATCATCAGCGTCCCGACGTTCTTCGTGTTTCTGCCGAGAGTGTAACGCTCCCTCCGCGGGCCAGTGTTATAGTTGACATCACATGCTGCGGGTTGCGAAATCGGGAAGCGGTCGCAGAAAGTAACTTGGACCAACTACTGACCCAAGCTGTTTGTGCAGCTAGGAGTATCATACAGCTTTGCCATGGCCGATCTCAGTCGCTTGTTACGAATTTCAGTAACGAGCATCGACACCATTTCCATGGTACTTCATTAGCGTTTGCAGATGAAATAGCAAACGTTCGGAACTGCTTTACATCTGAACCAGCGGAGACCACTGACACGCCGCTGAGAATTATCGATATAAGTTCGGACCTGTCGACCGATACCCGTAAACCATGGGCCGCGGTATGCGGGTATGCGCCACAGGTGTTTGACAATTTTTATCTACCCAAGAGCAGCGAGGACAGACATTAGTATTTTCAATGCGAGATCGTTAAGAAAAATTGTACTTCTATCTGTAATTGAAGTTTGTAATGTAATTGAAATTTGTAAAATTGTAAGTGAAACTTGAATTGTCGGATCAACGCTCGGCAGCGTTGACCCGACTATACAAATAGTAAATATCAGGGTCCCAGCAGGAATCGAACCCAAGCAATCTGCGTGGCAATCAAGTATTCTACCACAGAGCCACGCCAGGTCTCGGAACTGCTTTGGAAGAAAACCTTATGCAGGCGTAATGTTTGTGAAACGTCAACTGTGGTTGCAGTGCTGGCTATCTAATTTTATAAACATTACATATGTACTCCTGTGAGGCAGGCGTCATCTCGGGTTAATGTCATTTGTATACTTAAGCGCCATACAGTGTAGTTGGTACATGAAGCACTATCCAGGGCTACCATTCTCGCAAGCGCGAGTGCTACATATCAGCCTACCGCTTCTGGTGTTGGTAATACTCATGTTTCTGTTGCCATCGTTACGCAGTTGTAAACAATTGGTTATATGAAACATATGCGACTGTTCAACATATGTCTGTGCGTGCAACAACTGTACATATCTTTAGCATCATTTCGTAACGTTTCGCTCAATAAAAAAATTACAACCCAGTCACCTTGCAGATCCCAAGTACCAAGTGAATGCTTCGCATAACACCTTGCAGATCTCCCAAGTCCCAAGTACATGCTTCGCATACCATCGATTCCCGCGGTACTTGGGATCTGCCAATTTTAAAGACGATAGTCTTTCTTGGGATACCTTATCGCGAAAATTTTGGTCTGTCTGTCTGTCTGTCTGTCCGTAACCCGATTCAGCTACTCGGCCAAAGTTTAACCACTTTCTGAACACCCAGCCATCTTGAACTAGTCTTTGCATTCATACTTGTGAACATATTCGATCAAAAAGCAAATACTACGCATACCTGAGGCGCAACATTAATATGTAAGTATCAGGTCGTGTGTTCTTTTATTAGAAAACACACAGTGTACGCAATTCTAAAGACCCTAGTGTTTTTTAGGCTGCGCTGAAAATGCGACGCTGTGCAAGAACTGCGACGCTTTGCGCGAAAAAGTCCTGTGCCGACGATAAGGTGCGGCCGCTGGCAGTGGCCCTTGTTCACGGTGTAATGCCCTTGGTTCAGCACAAGCTCATGTTTTAGATGTGAAGCATCTTAGAGCTGGGTTTAATCCGTTGTTGTTGGTGGTGGTGGTGGTGGTGGTGGTGTGCGGCGTCTCCACCCTTACTGCACTGCGTCATTTTCATGCCGCGGAACTACCGTGGCCCCAGCGGAGTATGCAGCTGTCGCACCGCCTGTCGTGCCCGCCGCTGCGTAGAGGATTTCTATACTCTGTTTCACAAGTTCCCTTCAGCACTGTGGAGGCTACAGTGCCCATTAGCCAATAGGAAGGGTGATTAGCCCCTCCACATGTATTCATCCGCGCCGCGTCGTCTGCTAGCATCCCCCTGCCGTCTGCGCGCACACGTTCAGCGAGCAGACGGCGGCGTCGAAAAAAATAGAACATGGCTGCGCGCATCAAGGCTGCTGCCGTCCGCCTCGAATTTATCACGTCGTCGTCGTGCGCTCTGTGGCCCGTAAGTACCAAACCGACGCTTGTATTTGCTTTAGATTTATGTCTTGGAGCTTCGGCAGCAATGTATTCGTGACTACATTGCGCTGTTTCCGCCGCTATCAAATTCTCGGCGTGTTAGGCTTAGCAGGCGTGGTTAAAGCAATAGCTTATCTCGCCAATAACGACAGAGCGTACCTGATGCTTCGTCCTGATCGTGATATGGCGCAAAGCGATATCTCATTACACCATTCATTTGTTGCTGTGAGCGCTTTGGGCGAGCGTCAAGGGCAAGTTCGGATCGAAGCGGGTGGTCGCGTCTGCATGGGCGCTGCCATGTTGATTTTTAACCACAGTTACCGACGGTTACTGATACAAAAATTAAAGAAATACGACGTAAATGCGATGAATAATAAACAAATTACTTATTGATGTGCAGAAGCAGATGCTAAAGAAGGGCAAATGTCTCAACCTTGCCAACGGCAAGGCAATTATATCTGGATCTATGTTTTCCTGCGCAAGCGTGTGGCTTGTTTACACCCCGTAGCTTTGGCAGTGCTGAAACAGAGTATAGAGGAAAGGACGGGGGGGGATCGTAGGAGAGGAGAGAGAGGGGAAGGGGACGTGCATGCGCTGTGGGGGGTGTGGGACGCGGGAGCAGCTCCGTAGAGTAGAGGATTCCTAGAGGAGAGAGGGAGAGAGGACGCGCATGCGCTGTGGGACGCCGGAGCCGCTCCGTAGAGTAGAAGATTCCTAGAGGAGAGGAAGGGGGGTGAGCGTAGGAGAGAGCGGGGGGAGGGGACGCGCATGCGCTGCGGTGGTGTGGGACGCGGGAAGGAGGGATGCACTAAGCCCCCCTCCAAACACATGCAAGCAAGATTAAGGAATGGGGTCAACCTGGGCGACAGACACCACCTGCCTAGCCATTGCTAAGCAGCGTCTCTGTGCTCTCGGCCATGACTCAAGGAATGAGGCCAACCTGGGCGACAGACACCACCTGCCTAGCCATTGCTAAGCAGCCTCTCTGTGTTCTCGGCCATGACTCTGGTGACTGTAGTAGTGGTTGACGGCCTTCATATTACTAGTGTTCTGGTTCGCATAATGGGTGCTTCCCTACTTCATGAAAGTGGCCGGACGCGGGACGCGGGACGGCGGACGCGGGATGCGGGAGGGACGGACAGAGCCCCGAGCATAAGATGCTTCGCATCTAAAAAACCGACTGCTCGCGCTGCACAACCGTTCAATGGCCACCCCGTATATATGGCACTGGATCTTGACCTGCAAGGTGGTGCTGGTGGGAGATTTCTCCTGTGCATTGTTGAACAATAAAAATTCGCAGCGTGCGCGTTAACTAAAAGCAGACTGCCGGTCTCTGTGTACAATCGGAGTCTTCTGTCTCTCATTGCCCATTAGCAGCGATTGGCATGTTCCAGTAGGAAACACCGGTCCATCACTGCGTGCTTTGCGCCTCCCCAGGTTTCTCTCCCACGCAACGCTGCGTTGAGCGCCAGCGTCAACGCCGCCGCCAGCGTAAGCGTTAGCGCCCGCTGCTTCGCATCTACACACGGTTCCCTTTAGCTGGAGATGGTGTAATTTTTTCAATGGCGTCCATATCTCGCGCAGCGCCTCCTCTCTTTTATCAATGCCAGCCAGATGCGACCAATTCAACGTAGAGTAGGCGCTGTGTGAGGCAAGGCAAAACATAGTAGTACGGCCGGCACAAGACTATCGTCTTTCGACGACATTTGCAGCGAAGCACGCATATACGCGGCCAATTTTTTCTACGTATTTCTCCGGGTTGAGCAATCATTGACCATAAGTTGGCCAGTCATAGGAGTCAATAGCATTGTATATTATACTGTTTTGAAAGCGGATAGGGAACACTGTAATCACAGTTGGATTTTGCCGCGATAGCACGTCATTATAATGCTTTTCCTATAATATACAAGTGTAGAAACTTGGGCTAGTTGCTTTGGGCTCATGAATTCACCATCATGAATCTTTCTCATAATAAGTTTCAAGCAGTGGCGTAGCTCTGTGGTAGAATACATGACTGCCACGCAGAATGCCTGGGTTCGATTCCGGCTCTAAGCGTGATCAGTTTTGTCCCTCGGACTTTTCCCTCCTCGAAAATGCTCTGAACGCATGCCCCGCATTTGCTGCGGCACAAGCTCCATAGCACGATCGCGTAAAGATTTTTGAAAGTGTGATCACCGTTCTTCGTTTGATACAAACTGTTAAGTACCTGTGGATCATACCCAAATTCAATGGGCCATGGTATGCGGGTATATGCCACACGTGACTGATGGAAAGGGTTTCGGGACATACATGACAATTATTTCGGGATATACATCTATTGACCGTGTTCGGCTTACACTATTGCCCTCCTATGCAAATTTTGGTATGTGTGAACTTTAGGAGGCAGCCACAAGAGCGCCCAGACGTAGGCGGCTAGATAGATAGAGAGAAACGGTGAAAGTTGATTAGGTTATCTAAGAATGCTTCGCATTTAATAACAAACCACGCATACTGTAGTATGTAGTTGGGAAGGGGTTAGTAGCTTGTGCTGGAAAGAAAATAGGGTGTGATGGCATCAGTGGAACAGCAGAATTGACAACCTGAACGGCTGGCTTTTTAAGTGCCTTCAGTGGCCAAGTATGAACTGAATATTAATTGCCCCGTAATGTAACGCAATTATTAGGATGGCTATGAAAATTGCATAATGGCTATGCGTGAATACTTCTAGAGTGTTGATACTAAACCACTTTCTCAATTTCACCAATTCCATATGCAATGTCAGTAGAAACGGAAGTGACATATTGCTAAAATTTTGTGTGGTTGTCTACTATGAATCCTGATAATGTCACCTGATGGATTCAAGGTTATTGCTACAGTGTCGACGTAGAGGTGAGGATTCCTTAGCAGCATTTCATTCGGCGAATAAAAAGCCTGAAGTTACTTTATGCTCGGAGGCGCATGAGTACTTTATGTTGGAGGCGCATCACCGAACACGAGAAATTATGTCTGCTTGAAGAAAGTACGCGAGATAGGCAATATCAGAATGCTGAGAAAAGATATGTCATCAGCGTACCGTAAACAAGAAGTAAATTAAGGCGAAGGGCAATTATTTAACACAAGTAAAAAATAATAAGGGGTGTAAAATCGAACCTTGTGGAACACCTCCATTAATAGGGGTAGAACTAGATGTGAGCTGTCGAGAGAGACGGCGTGAGACCTATGAAGGAAAAAGCTTTGAAGGAGTGTCAGTTGCAGGGCCAGTTGCCCCGTAGTGCTCTCATTTACTTAAGAGAGAAGAAATGGAAGAGAAGGAAAGGCAGGGAGGTTAACCAGTCCAGGATAACTGGTTTTCTACCCCTAATTTACTAAAAATAATTAAGAAGGCAATGCTGGCAAAGGACTTTTAAGTCAAGAAAAATGGATCCTGCTACATTTCCGTTATCAACGAATGACTTAATTTTGTCAGCAAAGCATGAATTTGCGGTATGAGTGAAGAAACCGGCCCCGAAGCCAAACTCCCGCGTAGAGAGCATTTTAAATTTAGTCAAATATTTACATATCCTCATTTCGACCAGTTTACAGCTTTTATTAGGATGCATCAAGAAAAAAGCACGAATATGGGCGTATCATTTTAGATGTTAAGTGGTTTTCTTGTTTCAAAAACGGCCACTACGTTTGACCCTTTGGATTTTCTGGAGAAAGTACCAGTTTTGATAGAGCGCTTAAAAATGTCGCTTAGAACAGAGACAACACAAGGTCTTACATGTTGAATGTGCTTTGGGTGAACGTTGTGTAAACTATGTTTGGTGGCTTTTAACATCTACAGCTACCAGAATGGTTTGTTTAATCGTTGATCATGGATGTTAGTCGCGGGACGGAGATGTAACACTAAGCCTCAACATGGGTGCATCCATGCTATGCGTTGTGCAAACTCTCCTGTTTCAATGTACAGTAAACATTCAATTACCTCTGTACGGGCACGTTTTACTTTCGTGTTATACCGATTCCTATAACGGAGGGATCAACCATGTTTTCACCCAGTGGGAGACGCCGTGCAGGTAGGGGATGACGGAAACTTTGCTCTTGTCAACTTGCGGTGAGGTTTCTTTTTTTGGAGACCTAGATTCGCGATGGATAACTTCTGCCAGTGGTGCCAGGAACTGTTCAGGAAAACCAGCCCTTGTCAATCTGTCCACTTGTAGGGCGAAACTTGAAGCCACTTGATGGGGACATGAACGACCTAGGGCATTTTTCATGGTGGTGAATGCGATGGCGCGTTTAACGAGCTTCGAGTGATGAGATGAAAATGGCTGAAGGTCCTTCTTCGATTGCGGGGAATAAATCCAGCAGGTATGCCTGTCGTCCAGGTGAATGGTGAGGTCAAGGAAGCGTAGTCTGTTGTATTCAGGTAGCTCCTTGATGAAGGAAAGTACAGGGAAGTTTTTGCAGAAGCTGCTGTAAATCTTGTCTGCCGTCGTGCTGGCGTCGTCAGGGTTCGCGTGGTATAAAACGAGGTATTCATCGACAAAGCGAAAAATCTTCACCCACCGGATCGTCGTTAGGCTCTCCTCCAGGCGTCACTCGTACTTTGCCAAGAGCAGTCACATTCACCCCTTTCGGGTGATTGTCTCTGAAGTTGGCACTTGGCAGCGTTGCTTAGGTCAGTACCTGCAAAAAGGTCTTTCTGTGTTAGAAGTCAACGGCCCATTCATCGTTCGAAGACCCTCCGATGTGTCAAAGTTTCTCGAACAGTCACGGAGCGCAAGCATTCTCGATGGACGTAAAAGAGCCTTACTACTCGTTACCTCAGACCGCTCTAGCGGATACCCTACAAGAAGAGATCGAAAAACACGGGCCAGTGTGTTTTCAAAACGGCGTCGGCACTAGTGTTTCCAGGTTTTTAGAACTTTTATTCTTTTACCTCAGCAACACTGTCGTAAGACGAGAAGAGCGGTACTATGTGCAAAAAGGCGGCGTGTGCATACGGTCTTGCATCGCCCCCATCTTAAGCGACTTGCTTTTGGCAAAGTACGACCGACGCTTCGAAGAAGCCTAACGATGATCCGATGAGTGAAGATTTTTGGCTTTGTCGATGACTACCTCGTTTTATACCACGCGAACCCTGATGAATCCAGCACGATGGCAGACAAGATTTACAGCAGCTTCTGCAAAACCTTCCCTGGACTTTCCTTCACCAAGGAGCTACCTGAAGACAACAAACTACGCTTCCCTGACCTCACATTTCACCTGGACGACAGGCATACCTGCTGGATTTATTCCCCGCGATCGAAGAAGGTTCTTCAGCCATTTTCATCTCATCACTCGAAGCTCGTTAAACACGCCATCGCATTGACCGCCATGAAGAATACCCTAGGTCGTTCATGTCCCCATCAAGTCGCTTCAAGCTTCGCCCTACAAGTGGGCAGATTGACAAGGGCTGGTTTTCCTGAACAGTTCTTGGCAGCACTGGCAGAAGTCATCCTTCGCGAATCTACGTCTCCAAGAAAAGAAACCTCACCGCAAGTTGACAAGAGCAAAGTTTTCGTCATCCCCTACCTGCACGGCGTCTCCCACCGGGTGAAAAAAGCGGCTGCGCGAGCGGGAGTAAGAGTGGTTTACTGGGTTCCTATAAAACTAAGCTCCCTCTGCAAGCGAGTGAATGGGGCAAGTTCAGATAAACCCACATGCCAAAAAAAATGCAAGTCGCTTTGTTCCCTGCAACACAGGAGTGGTGTACGAGATCCCGACGTCATGTGGAGGCCTGCAGGTCGTGGGATCGAATTCCGGCCACGGCGGCCGCATTTTCTATGGAGGCGAAAATGCTCGAGGCCCGTGTTTTTAGATTTGGGTTCACGTTAAA
The DNA here is from genome assembly GCA_030522465.1 of Rhipicephalus appendiculatus. Lineage (NCBI taxonomy): Eukaryota > Metazoa > Arthropoda > Arachnida > Ixodida > Ixodidae > Rhipicephalus > Rhipicephalus appendiculatus. The sequence continues at coordinate 132,007 of JALIZH010015017.1, forward strand.
GAACCCCACGTGGTCGAAATTTCCGGAGCCCTCCACTACGGCGTCTCTCATAATCAAATCTCTCGTAATCAAATCGTGGTTTTGGGACGTTAAACGCCATCAATCAATCAACCATGTGGAGGTTTGTACATCGGTCAAACACGCCCGTGTGTTAGTGACCGGTTACGAGAACATGCCAGCAATCTTGCAACAAAGACGGGCAGCAATTTGGCGATTCCCTGTGCTAGGTGCTGGTGTAGTCCCTATTTCTAGCAGTTGCGCATCGTCCGCAGTTATCGAGAATCCCGATCTCGAGAAATCTATGAAGCCTTCGCAATGCATAATGTGGCGTCCACATGTGTCAGCGCTCCGTCGATAGCATTAACTCACAAGGAGACTAACTATCTGCACCGTTAAGCAGATTGTATACGGTAGGGCGCATGTGCTGGTTCAATACCCCTCCCTCTCCTCTCATGTGAAGAAGCGTACTTATTCGTGCACGCCCAGATAAGCGCATTTGTTGGGTGTCAGCGCTTGGTCCCGTCTGTTTCTGTGTCCTCGTTTTTTCGCGCTGTTCCGCATTGATGACGGCTGTCTTCACTACAACCAGTGCGCCATGCAGGCTGCTAGCTTGGTTGACGCGCGAAATCAACGCCATTTGGACGCTACCGGCCCGCTTTAACGAAAGAAATTTTAATGGCGAGCGGGATATCACGTGGTGGCCGCGCACGCCAGCGAGAATGCATCTATAAAAGTTACGAGTAAATAAAAAAGCTTACTCAGCTCATCTTAATGAGCTTACGTACAGAGACCATCGCGAAATATCTAAGCACGTTTCATAGCAGCTTTCAAGGCCTTTCTAAACATACAAGGACTATAAAACTGTTCGAACATGTACTGTCGGCGTCAAATGAAACGCGAACAGCGGCAAGCATTGGCAATGGCATAGGGCGCGCCGTCCAGTCATCACCATGGACAGGCACGCGTATGCGCAGTGCTGTCCAACTGAAACAATACCTTAGTTTGGGTGAGTTGGTCCATCATTAAAGAAAACTTGAAAAGCACACACGACGAAGATGAAATACATACAACAGGACTGGCGCTTAAACTTGCGACTGACGTTTATTTGAAACGAAAACATAATATACCCGCGCATCAAGCTCATACATATGCGCACATCATCCCACAAGAGATTGCGTGGGTGCATCTCAGAACATGAAATTTCAAAACAAATCATCGTGCATCCAAATGCGTCGAAAGAAAAGCCACTTCATTTTTTTTGCAACGCCAAAGATGGGCAGCTGAGACACTTATCACCTCCTTTCTTTATCAGGTATGCCTCGACGATTTCGCGTTCTGTTTTCGTTTTTAGAAAAGTGGTGTTCTGAAATAATAATAATATCTGGGGTTTAACGTCCCAAAACCACCATATGATTATGAGAGACGCTGGTGTTCTGAAATAAAGACGTACAAGCATATTGCTTGCAATGCTCTGCCAAGTGGCTAGCAAATCCCTCCCTGACATCATTATTGTGTTGTTTAGCCCCATCATTAAAGCACTGGCTAGTCTGCCCAATATAAACAGGACTGTTTATATTGTGTGTACCGCAAATGTGGTGTACCAGATACCTCTGAGTTGTGGTAGTGTTTATATTGGACAGACTAGTCAGTTGTTCCGGAGTCATTCCAATTGCGGAGTCGCAACTCCGCAACACTGGCGGTATCACAGTTCTGCGTAACGACTCTCGATTGTGTTAGCGTCCTGTAATCCTGAAATAACTGAGGGAGCCGCGGAGGAACCAGAAGAATACAGGAAATCAGTTGAGAATTACGAGAGAACGGAGGCTGATAGCAGATAGAGGAGGAACTAGAACGAAAGTGCCCACATCACTGACAGTGGTGAACCTAGCGTTATTAACACAAACAGACAACGTGTTACTACGTAGCATGGTAGAATTTAAAAATTCGTTTCGTAGTTGCCACTTCCTTTTTGCACCATTTCTACAGGCCTGAAGTTTACGTTCATGATGATTTTGCTTAGCGGTCTTTAATATTTTCGCTATCGTGAATGTGGAGAAAGTTGTATCAAATTTATTGCAACGTTTTCGCTGAATTTGTACAGCTTTTTAAAAATGAAACGGCACCATTGCTCAAACTCAGTGGTTTTTATTTCACTGAATGCGTAAAAATACCAATTTTCGGTAAAACAGTTTCGCATTCCAAGATGTGACGTTGTAAATAATATATGCGTCTGTTATACAGAATATTGTTCTATAGAAAGGTGGTGCTGCCGCCATGAGGATAATCGTTTCAATGACCATATTCACTAGAATAACGAGGAAAAAACATAGAAGTCACCGTAACAGGGTGATAGCCATGCTTTATATCAGCAAATAACAGGAATCTGGTGATCAAGGGAAGCCAATAGAGCAGCAATACTGTCATGGTTCTGCGAATAGCCTATTAAAATGTACCCGAAGGTCGCGGTTTCGATCCCGGCCGCGGTGGTCGCATTTCAGTGCAGGTGAAATAGTAGAGGCCCGTGTATTGTTGGATATCAGTGAACACTAAAGAACACTAGATGGTCAAAATTTTAGGAGCCTTCCACTACGGCGTCTCTCGTAATCATGTCGTGGTTTGGAGACGTAATACCCCAGATATTATTAATATTAATGTTAAAATGTATGAAAAAAAAGCGCTCACTCCAGAACAAACATTGGTAAGGTCACTCGGAAGAATGTGAGCCATATCTTTTTTTATTGTATCGCTACATGCGAGTTTAAGCACTCAGTCTATGTAGGTAAGCATCATAGGTGATTCGATGAACAACACCGTTCATAGTTTGCGTCACTTTCCTTGATAACACAGTTATAGCTGCCATGGGAGTCTAGTGGTTATGGTGCTCGACTGCTGACCCGGAGGTCGCGGGATAGAATGCCGGCTGCGGCAGCCGCAATTTCGATGTGGGCGAAAGTGCCTGAGGTCCGTTTACTTAAACTTAGGTTCACGTTAAAAAACCCCAGGTGGTCGAAATTTTTGGAGCCCTCCACTACGGTGTCTCTCACAATCATACCATGGCTCTGAGACATTAAACCCCAAAAATTATTATTAGTGATGACTCAATTATCAGTCCACAAAGAACATTCATTCGCTTTGCTTTTTCAAGAGCAAGCGCCTTAGAAAATAGCTGCTATTGACAGCCGTCAGGTGATCTCACCGTAAAAAGGCTTTTCTTGTCCTCTAGAAAACATCTAATCTTAATATTCCTTTACACTGTCGCGCAACTCTACAGAAGCATCTCTGACACAAATTCTTCTTTTATTTTGGCTACGGTACGCTTCGACGAGCTTTTTGTCCATCGAATTCCCGCTCTTCCTCAAAATTCGAATACTTTCTCACACGCTCAAGACCTACAAAGCGTAGGTAAATGAAATAATATATTATTAAAAGCTCAGCGCTCATATTCTCGTGCTCACCAACTGATGCATCTACCAGTTTATCCGATGTAGACCTTTCCGCACGTGAGCAGAATCTTGTAAACAACGCGTACTGCGCATGCGTCGCAAAAGCTGATATGATTCTTTCGGCACACCGCTTAAAGAAGAATTTCATTCATTCAGAAAATGATACATAGCAACATAATATACAGTAGAAGGTCCCATAGGTCGACGCAGCAAGGGGACCTCCTGTACTAATTACAAAAAGCAAACAAGTCAATTAATAGCAACTTGCTGACAGAAAAAAAAAGTTTGGAGGAAGGAATAACACTTGACAGCAAATGAACTAAAACATGATATCAAAATATACTGAATTACCTGTTTTGAGAATTCAAACGAAATGAAAATGCAGCAAATAAGTCCAAACAATAACATGTAGTAACGTCGAAAAGTATTTGAACTCATAAATAGAGTACTAATTATACTGTATAATTTCATATGCTAATAAATATTGGTGAAATAAAAAAGATAGAGAGATGTGTCACAAAGTGGCAGAAATGCAACAACTTCAGACACATGAAAACAAGTGCACTGAATTATGATACAAGATTGAACAAACACCAATGAGAACAAAACAGAACCGATAGAACAGCATCAATTACAACAGATTAGTTACAAGTAAAGCAAATACAAAAATAGTTGCGTTTTAAAGCTGCCAATACTACCAAACAGCTTTAAGTCACTTGCAACACTGCTCCAGATGGACATTGCTTTGAACCCAGAAGTGAATCTATCATAACTACTTCTAATTTTTGGTAACAGCAAGTTAATATTTGATGCAAATCAGGATGTATTTTGATTAATGAGTTGTCTTCTGTTAAAAATTATTGAGAGAATTTTTGGGTGAAGGGAGCTGTAAGTAATGATTGCCACATTAAAAAATTTGGCAGATCCCAAGTACCATGGGAATCGATGTTATGCGAAGCATGCGGAGGCAAGGTGACTGGGTTGTAATTTTCTTATTGAGAGAAACGTTACGAAATGACGTTAACGATATATACAAATGTTGTACGCACAGATATATGTTGAACAGTCGCATATGTTTCAGTTGCGTAACGATGCGAACATAAACATTGGTATTACCTAGATCAGAAACAGCAATCTGATATGTAGCACTTGTGCTTGCGAGGATGGTAGCCCTGGATAGTGCTTCATGGACCAACTACAGTGGATGACGCTTAAGTGTACAATTGAAGTTAACCCGACATGACGCCTGGCTCATAGGAGTACATATGTAATGTTTATAAAATTAGATAGCCAGCACTGGAACCATAATTGACGTTTCACCAACATTACGCCTACATAGGGTCTTTTTCCAAAGCAGTTCCTAGACCTGGCGTGGCTCTGTGGTAGAATGCTTGATTGCCACGCAGATTGCTTGGGTTCGATTCCTGCTGAGACCCTGATATTTATTATTTGCACTCGTCGGGTCAACGCTACTGACGTCAGTTTTTCTTAACGCTCTCGCTTTTAAATTACTAATGTATGTCCTCGGAGTTCTTGGGTTGATATAAATCATCAAACACCAGTGGCGCATACCCGCATACCTCGGCCCGCGGAATACGGGTATGTGTCACCCGTGTCTGTAGGAAAGGGTTTGACGACGTACGCGACAGGATTTTCACGTTATTCACGTCATGACCAGCCAGACATATTCCTCAATACTTCTTACCCTCACATACAAATTTTGGTATATCCCAAGTTAAGGAGGCGATCACGAGAGCCCCCCAGACGTAGGCGGCTAGATAGATAGATAGATAGATAGATACGTAGATAGAAACGCAAAAGTGCTTACAGTACGCAAAGAAATGCTTCGCATTTAATTAAAAGGTTTTTGAATGGTGAGAATTCTATGCTCTTGTAAAAGAGCAGATGCACTGCACCGTGTTGTCTGAAAGGTATTATTGCGGATAGCCTGGTTTTGAACATATTGCAAAAGAGCCACATGCGTGCTATATGTGTTACCCCAGGACGCGATGTAGTAGGTGAAGTGACTGTGAATGAAGGTATAATACAAAGAAAGCAAGATACTTAAACTGAACTATGGGCGCGCTTTGATCAGAATTCTGATGCCATAGACAATTTTTTGCTTGAGGTGTGAGACATGGGAAACGTACTTTAAGTTTGAATCAATGATCACTCCCAAAAAGCGACAACGATTGGATGCCTTGATGACGTAATCAGTGACTCTTATGAGGGAAATCCAACGATCTTCTTTTGAGTGGGGTGAAATAGCAGAAGCTAATTGTATCTTTCTCAGTTGTCCCAAAATGAATGGGCAAAGCACACCCAGGTTACGCGGCGCCGAAAAAATTCTAAGCAAATGGCAACTTTGGACCACATCTGTCACGTCGTGAGACGCTTTGTGCACATAGGCAGGGTTGCCGTTGAGTAGATTTGAAAAGGAGCCGTAATTCAAGGTAAAAGCTGCAAAGTAGCCATGCTATCGCCAAATTGGGAGCCTTATAGAACAAAAAGGGCATTATGACTGTAGTTATTATTATTATTATTATTATTATTATTATTATTATTATTATTATTATTATTATTAAATGGTAAACATGATTTCAAGTATGCAAAAACATAGAATTAGTTGCAAAATTTTTCAACCTTGCTTGGTCTTCGAGTCACAGGTGAGTTGCAAAAAATTATTGATTCATTTACTTATTCATCCTCTGGGTCAATGACATAAGAGAGGATAGTGGATAAAAGACGAACAAAGATGTGACAGAATACAGTAAGTAAAAAAAAAACATCTACAGACTTTCAACAGAATAGTACTTGTGCAATGGTAGTTACTGCCTCGCTGAAACGATAATTATCACCGCTTCCCCGGTAAGGAAGGCGATTCCACTCGTTTGGTGCGCACAGTAGAAAAGCTTCGGGTTTTACAAAATGGAATACTTACCTCATAGCAATAATCAAAGATATGAGACATAGTGCGGCGATAAAATAGATGTGGTGAAGAAAGCTATGGTAAGTTCGAGTGGCTAAGTTTTCGATGTGTTGTTAAAGACTAAGAAGAAAGGCCAGATTTTGTGGCTGAAATGCTTGCGGGGCGATTGCGGTTAGAATATAGCATTCTTTCTGGTCATATTACATTATATATGACCATATAAATGTTCATAACAGGTGACGAAGTTCTAATGCAGTGCTATATTCAAGAGGTGAATAAGCAGGCTGTTTGTAGTTCGGGCGGCACCAATAGCCCTGCATTTCCTTATATTTAGCTCAATAAAGCGCATTTTCTATCAGATGGCACAGCAACTACATCGGAATGGTTAGTACAACTTCATGGAACCTGTATATAGTTTATGCGTGACAGAACTTTAGCCAGAGACAGAACAGTTCTGGAACATTCAAGCCAATTAGTCAGTGAGAACAATAACTTTGAGACAGTTTTTAGGGGCGAAGCTCCTTAGGGTGTGGGTCTGTCCCTCCTCTGTAGTAGCAGTAGTAGTTGTAGTAGGTAGATAGCCACGTATAGTGGAATGTAGCCACTCCACGTGATAAAGATGACGATGACGCATGATAGTGGAATGTACCCACTACACGTGATAACGATGTAGTATAAGCGCGTTCCAGTATAGTGGAATGCACCCACTACACGCGATAACGATGACGATGAGGCTGATGACCATGAAGTATAAGCGCGTTCCAGACCACACATTCTCTTTCTGCCATGAATAAAAACGATCGAGCTTCGCCCACTCATCATCATTCACTTCGTGGATATGGCGTGATATTTTTTTCATGAGGCCGGAGACCGAAAGAAATTGATTAGTATATTTACCATACTTTCAGACCAGCTTCATTTTGGTGCAGAATTTTGTTTTTTGTCAAGTACGCGCGAGAACACACGATGTGCTATCAGAAAAGCCATGGTAGGGGCCAGTTGGTTGTACATTTTGTAAACTTTTTGCGCGCTATGAGGAAACAAAATCGACGAAGTGTGTTGTCCCGTATCGTTCTTCCTTTGTCAATTTTGTTTCCTCATAGTGCGCAAAAAGTTTACACACTGTGGTATCAGCATTAGAGATTGACGTCGGAATATATAGCGGGCAGCGTGAGGAGCACGCTACTCACGCATTCGCCAAAATGCGCGCAACCTGGTCACTCCGTTTTTGCAGGAGCGCCGTGCGATGCGCATCAGCCTGCTGCTGGGGCGAGGACATGCGCGCTCATTGGGGGGACGTGACAGAAAAGTTTGAAAACTGGGAGGTCTGTTGGCTTGCTTATTCTTTTACGTCCAAACAATAAGAAAATTGGCTACTAAATGCGCCGAAACAGAAGTTCAATGTAGCCAAAAAGTAGCCATGGCGCCAACTTGAAATTTTCGTCACCACACGGTGTCTTAACGTAGCCAATTTGGAGCAAAGTAGCCACCAACGGCAACCCTGCATATAGGGCACCACTTCAGGGCTTCTAGTGCCAGGTAAACGCTATTTCTTGTAGCCCTTCAGTTTCTGAAGGATGGTCTCGCATACAACAGTAGAAATCGAGCAGGGAAATCCAGCTGCCTGTAGGCGCGCAATGTGATCCCATTAAAGCTTTCCAGAAGCTAGTGATCACGAGACCTCAGCACTGATTCAACACATTGGGATGCGATTGGTTGTTTGGCTATCTGGCCATGTGCTTGAATCGAACGGTAAAAACTCCGTACGATCGCGCGAAGAGTTTTCCCGCATATGTGCTGCCCCTAAACAGCATATTAATTAGGGGTGTGCGAATATTCGAGTTTCAAATTCGAATCGAATAATACCTTATCGAATAATTCGATTCGACTTTCGAATAGCTGATATTCGAAGTTTCGAATAATTCGACACGCCGAATATCTAAAACGCTACAAAGGACAATAGTGCAACTTGGTTAGGGTGAGTGGCTAAAATAAACGCTAACGTCATTACAGAAGGTCTTGCGTTAAAACTTGCACCAATATTCTGGTTCAAAAGCGAGTGCATGTTTATTTTAAAGGATATTATGCCATTTTCGCACGTAACAAACACATTAGCGAACTGTCAAGACCTCTATAACCTCATTTCCTAAACCAAGGCACGGACTTCTTGCGTAGTTCGGTTGCGTACGCAGCAAGTTCCCTAAAACGTCCCGACTTTGGTCTGCTATACCCACAGTTATTGGCTTCACAGGTGGAAATTTGTTCACGCTGCGCACTCGCCACTGCCGCACCGCACCGCTCGTTCAAAAACTCCCATCGTTCCGACGCGCAATTAAGACGCTGCTGTGAACGGGCGCCCGAAGATTTTTGCCCCGGAGCCCCCCATCAGGCTTGCCGTTGGTCGCTACTTTGCGCCAAATTGGCTACTTTGGGACCCTGTCTGGCTAGGAATATTTCAGGTTGGCGCCATGGCTACTTCTTGGCTACATTGAACTTCTGTGTTGGCGCATTTAGAAGCCAACATTCTTATTATTTGCAGGTAAAATAACAAGCAAACCTAAAGACCACCCTCTGTTTTAAACCTTTTCTCTCACGGCAGCCGATGTGCGCGCATGTCCTCGCCCCAGCAGAAGACTGGTGAGCATTGAGGCACCCCGCCCCCCCCCACAACGCACGGCGCGCCTGCAAAGATAGAGTGACGAAGTTGCGCGCTAGCACGCTGCTCACGCTCCTGCTATTTATTCTGACAACATTTCTAATGCTGATAGCACAGCACGTGTTCTCGTGCGAACTTGATAAAAAGCAAAGATCCGCACCAAAATGATGCTGGTCTTTTATTATGGGAAATCTAGTAATCAGTTATGGTGCGCGGCATCAAGCAAAAACTGCCTCGACTTGTTGGCTGGAATGTTCGAAAGTTACCGCTTAACTATATACAGGCGCACTAATCAATCCGATATAGTTGCTGCGCCACCAGCTGGTGCAAAATATGGCTTATGGAAATAAATGTAATAATAATAATATCATCTGTGGTTTAACGTCCCAAAACCACGATATGATTATGAGAGACGCCGTAGTGGAGGGCTCCGGAAATTTCGACCATCTGGTGTTCTTTAACGTGCACTGACATCGCACAGTACATGGGCCTCTACCATTTCGCCTCCATCGAAATGCGACCGCCATGGCCGGGATCGAACCCGCGACCTTCGGATCAGCAGCCGAGCACCCTAACCGCTACACCACCGCGGCGGACGGAACTAAATGTAAAAAAAAAGAAAAAAAATGGAAGGTTATTGGTGTCGTCCGAAACACTAACATTCCGCCTATTAGCTTCTGAACAGAGTTGCATTAGAACCCGTCACTTGTTATGAATATTTATGTATGTTCATATATCATATAATATAAACAGGAAGAGTGTATTATTCTAATACAACCGCACTGCTATCATAACAGTCACGAAATCCAGCCTTTTCCCCTCCGTCTCTAACAGCGCATCGAAGCTTTTGCAGCTTGAACTTACTTCATAGAATATACCACCGTAGCGTCCTTCACGGCACATTAATTTTACCACCGCACTATATCTCTCACCACTTTAGTTATGGCTGTGAGGTAGGCATTCCATTTTGTAAAACATGAAGCTTTTCTACCGCGCGCAGCCAATGAGTGAAATCACGTTCGTTGCCGATCAAGTGGCCACAGTCATCGTTTTCGCGAGGCAGTAACCACCATTGCACATTGTACTAGTCAAGTCAAGTCAAGTTTATCAAATAATTCAGTTCAGTTACATGGTTAGTATAGTACAGCAGGAGGTCCCAAAGTTTCAGAGAAACTGACAGGGGGGACCTCCTATGGCTACATGCGTGGGGTAATTACAAAAAATACAGCAAAAGATGCGAACGTGTGAGCAATGATTAATGAGCTTGATTAACAATAACAATACAATCAATACATAACATAATAGTAATACTATAGGAAAAAATAAATGGCATGAAAATAATCAAAAGCAACGGATAAAACAGGAATAACAAAGCAAAATTAATGAAAAACTCTTCATGACAGATGCAACTAGTTTCATTATCAGTGGTATCAGTTATACAAAAGCAAATGTTAGATATGAAACCCGCACAGAAATGTTGAGAGCTGTTAAGAGTTAATTACACAATTCAGATGAGTTGATGAATTCCTGAGCAAAGTACTTCTTCCTACGCGAGGTGAAAATATGAATGTTGTGTGATGATTTTAATTCGAGAGGCAATGAATTCCAAATAGTTATGCTTGTAAATAGGGAAGTGAACTTGCCATAGTTTGTCCTTACGGTCGGTAAAAGAAGATTTTTGCTCTGGGAGAACCGGGTAATATTGATATTTGTTAAGTGGTGATGATCAATGCATGCAATGACAATGTCATGCGTGATGAGCCTATAGGCAACTATGGACAGTCTGTAACAAAATAATTGTCTTAATGAGAGTATGTTAAGCTTTGGAAGCAATGAGCTACTGGGCGAGTAAAATGGGCTAAAAGTCATTAGTCTAACTGCTTGATTCTGTAGTCGCTGCAATCGTTCAATGTGCGTGAAATATGTGTTGGCCCAAGATGATACACAATACGAAATATGACTGTGAATGTAGGCAAAATACAAAGAACGTATGATGTGAGGCGGAAAATACGTGCGTGTCTTGATGATAACATGCATTCCAAATGCAATCTTTTTAACGAGTGAAGCGGCATGTTTATGAAATTTTAGTTCAGTATCTAAGATGACGCCAAGAAACCGCGCTTCACTGGAAATGTGTATGACGTTATTGCCGATGAGAAGAGTAGGTGGTATGTCAAGTGAAATTCGCGGGGAATGAAATACCATAAAGACGGTTTTAGTAGCATTGATCTGTAGCTGATTGCCCTGGCACCATGAAGTTATGTTATGCAAATCTGCGTTGAGGAGCGAAGTCTGGAGCGTAGAAACTGATTTAGATGATGTAAAGGTGGTTGTGTCGTCAGCGTACAGTATGCACTTCGTCCTGGTAAGAATGGTAGGTAGGTCATTATATACATCAAAAACGTTAATACGTTAATTAACTTGGGTGATGAAAGATGGCCGTTAACATTTACCATTTGAGACGTATTACTGAGGTAGCTTTTAATGAAGTTTAGTGGAGGGCCAGACATGCCAAATGATTCGAGTTTTGCAAATAGTACGCAATGATTTATTGTGTCAAAAGCCTTCGTCAAAACGATAAATACAGATCCGACAAGTAATCCTTTGTCAATAGCTTGTTTAATTTCCTCAGTTTAGGTAATTAGCACCAACTCAGTGGAATATCCTGGACGAAATCCGAATTGCTGTGGAGACAAAAGGTTAAATTTTTTTCAAATAACGCATTAATCTAATGTGGAATAGTTTTTCAATTACCTTACCAAGAAAAGGTAGGATACAGATTGGCCTATAATTTTGGATAGAAGTCTTATCACCCTTCTTAAAAACGGGAACTATTTTACCAACCTTGACGCAGCTCGGAAGCACACCCGCAGAAAACAGCTAGTTAATAATATGTGCTAAAGGTTGGGATATTATGTTTGAAACTAGTTTTACTTTAAAAGGATCAATACCATCTAAACCCGCACTTGTGGTCTTCAATGATGCGATGACCTGAAACACTTCATCTTCAGACGTTGAATGGAGATAAAAAGAATGACCACATCGTGGTATATCACATACAAGATTTGCTGATTTCTGCGTATCCGCAGATGCGCAGAAATGCTCACTGAACGCGGTGGCCACTTTTTCAGGGTCGGTATACATTTCGCCGCCTTGTTTTATTTTTATTGTGGGCGCTGAGCACTCCTTCTTGTTCAAAAATTCTTTGATGATTTGCCAGCAGCGTCTCGTGTTACCCGTATTTTTTATAATACTATCCTGGTAGTAATTGCGCTTAGCACGTTTTAACAAAGAAGATAATATCGCTGAATATTTCTGAAAGCGGGATTTTAATGCGAGGTTGAAAGGCTGCGACTTTAGTTTTTTATGAAGGTTATTTTTTTTTATTAATCGACTTCAACAACGAGTTGCTTATCCACGGATTTCTTGGCGAACGATACCACTTCGTGACAGTAGTGGAAGTGGTGCATGCCTCTATACCTTTAGGAATTACTTCTGAGAAAGACTCAAAAGCCTTTTCTGCGCAGTCCTCATGAATCACCGAAGTCCAGTCGACTGCCCTAATTATTTGCAAAAATTTGTCCGAATCGAATCGGCGTTTTGTGAAAGTGTTGTTTGCATTGGTGTTTTTGGAACCTAGAATGAAGAAAACAGGATTATGATCTGTAATGCTATGATCTATCACACCAGCAATGTGATCAGTTGAAATATTCGAGATTATATGATCTATAAGTGTATTCGAACCTAGTAGGTCGCTTCTAGTTGGTGCTGAAATATGCAAAGTAAAGACAAAACAGTATAAACAGTTTATATATTCCAAGCACGATGCGCTATCAGGATCAATGATATTGTCACGGGGTCGTGACGTCGACGAAGGCAACAGTCAGCGGGTCAAAGAAGAAACTGTTTATTTGGCCGAACTCGTGGCCGTGAAACGTAAAGTCAGATTACAGCTATGCACACTGGCACAGATAGCGGCGAACGGAGCGTCGGCCGTCGAACAACTGAACCTCGTTGGAACGCGCCGGCTTTTATAATGCACGCGTCGAACATTCTAGCCTTATCACTAGTCGTCGCGCCAGCTCTGGAATAATCTTGAGTGTAAGCGTCTTGCGTGCAATCTTAACAGAACGATCTACTACAAGCGAGAAGCTTCTGGAACAATAAGGCGCGGTCTGCGCCGAGTACTGCTGATAGTATTTGTGGGTGGAAACCGAATACAGTGAAAGAAACGCGCGTGGCAATGCCCCCCCTCTGAAAAAGCATCGTCCCGATGCTTAAAACAGAACACGGGGGGGAAAATGCATGCAACAATAAATAAATCAAGAAAGCGCTAATAAACAATAAGCACAAGCAAGAAAGTCCAATGAAAAAATTGGCCGCGTATCTGCGTGCTTCGCTGCAAATGTCGTCGAAAGACGATAGTCTTTTGCCGACTGCACTGCATGAGCGGCATGAGTACCACAATTTAATAGCTGGGCTAGCCGCTGGGCTCGTTTTTCGGACGTTTTCCGGGCGCGCTTATACGGACGCCGGCGTTTCTCCGCTGAGATTTGGTCGTCGGTGTTTTCTCTGCGTTCTCTGATCATGTCTTGTAGAGTGGGTCGTATTTCATCAAGCGGCCATATATGTTTTGCCTTGCCTGAGACAGCGCTCTTCTACGATGAATCAGCCGCATCTGGCTGGCATTGATAAAACAGAAGAGGACGCCATCTACAGCGCTACCGGGGAACATCGGCTTGTGTTGAACAATGCTGCTGCCAGGTGGCAGCACCACAGCCAGCCACAGCGTCGAAGTTAAATCACTGGGCGGAGACTTGTTTTGTACACAGCAGCGCCGCGTAATAAACATTAGGATCTTTATAATTACGTATCTATAGATTTTGTTTTAAAGGAACACTGTGAATAGTACTAAGGTATTGATGTTGTGCCTCAGGTATGCGTAATATTTGATTTTTAATTGCCCACGCTCACCCGTATGAACACATGCTTCTTGGTCAAGATTGGAGGTCGTAAGGCAGGGGGTTAAAGTTTGGCCAGCTAGCTGAATCGTGTGACGTGCCGACAAACAGACAGACAGACAGACAGACCAAAATTTCTCCGTTTAGGTATCCCAAGAAAGACTATCGTCTTTAAAAAAGTAGAGTCCTCAGGTTCACTAACGCGCGTAAAACGGCTTGAGGCGCACGACATGGACGACTTCAGGTCGCGCACGGCGCCGTTGAGAGTTCGTAATGCCGTCGGGGACAACCTCGTAGTCGAGTGTGCCGAGACGTCTAAGTACCCTGTACGGTCCGAAGTACCGTCGCAGAAGTTTTTCACTTAGTCCGCGTCGGCGTATCGGCGTCCACACCCAAACACGATCGCCGGGCTGGTATTCCACGAAGCGTCGTCGAAGATTGTAGCGGCGGCTATCGGTCGTCTGTTGATTCTTGATGCGGAGGCGGGCTAGTTGTCGGGCTTCTTCGGCGCGCTGTAGGTAGGCGGTGACGTCGATGTTTGCTTCGTCGGTGACGTTTGGCAACATGGCGTCGAGCGTCGTTGCCGGGCTCCGTCCGTATACCAACTTGTATGGCGCCATCTGCGTCGTTTCTTGTATGGCCGTGTTGTACGCGAAGGTCACGTACGGGAGGATGGCGTCCCACGTCTTGTGTTCGACATCGACGTACATGGCCAGCATGTCGGCAATGGTCTTATTAAGACGCTCGGTGAGGCCGTTGGTCTGTGGGTGGTACGCGGTGGTCCGGCGGTGGCTTGTGTGGCTGTATCCCAAGATCGCCCGAGTTAGGTCAGCCGTAAACGCCGTACCTCTGTCAGTGATGAGAACGTCTGGGGCGCCGTGTCGAAGGACGATGTTCTCAACGAAGAACTTGGCTACCTCGGCGGCACTGCCTTTAGGCAGGGCCTTTGTTTCGGCGTAGCGGGTGAGGTAGTCGGTAGCTACGACGATCCATTTATTTCCGCAAGTCGACGTTGGGAACGGCCCCAGGAGGTCCATCCCGATCTGCTCGAACGGTCGCCGAGGAGGCTCGATCGGCTGAAGGAAGCCTGCTGGTCTTGTGGGCGGTGTTTTCCGTCGCTGACAGTCTCGGCACGTCCTTACGTGGCGGGCGACGTCGGCGGCAAGACGCGGCCAGAAGTACTTTTCCTGTACTCTGGCGAGCGTGCGGGAAAGTCCGAGGTGTGCAGCCGTCGGGTCGTCGTGTAGAGCCTGCAGGACTTCTGGTCGCAAGGCTGAGGGCACTACGAGAAGGTAGTTGGCTCGAAGTGGCGAGAAATTCTTCTTTAGGAGAATGCCGTTTCGCAAGAAAAATGACGCGAGTCCTCGCTTGAATGCCTTTGGAACAATGGCGGTCTTGCCTTCGAGGTAGTCCACAAGGCCCCTGAGTTCAGGGTCGGCTCGCTGTCGTTCGGCGAAGTCGTCGGCACTTATGGTTCCCAAGAAGAAGTCATCCTCCTGGTCATCCTGCGGCGGCGGGTCGACGGGGCCGCGAGACAAGCAGTACGCGCAGAGTGTTTTCGTCCGGACTTGTAAACGACGGTAATGTCGAATTCTTCAAGTCTCAGACTCCATCTGGCGAGACGACCTGAAAGGTCCTTCAGGTTAGCTAGCCAACACAAGGTGTGGTGGTCGCTCACAACTTTGAAGGGCCTGCCGTAGAGGTAGGGGCGAAACTTTGACGTTGCCCAGATGATGGCAAGGCACTCCTTTTCTGTTGTGGAATAGTTGGCTTCTGCCTTGGATAGCGACCGGCTAGCATAACTGATAACCCTTTCCACGCCGGCATTTCTCTGGACAAGAACGGCGCCGAGTCCTACGCTGCTTGCGTCGGTGTGGATTTTCGTGTCGGCGTGTTCGTCGAAATGCGCAAGTATTGGAGGCGTCTGCAGGCGTCGTTTCAATTCTTGAAATGCTTCGACTTGCGCCGTTTCCCACTTGAATTCCACGTCGTTCTTCGTGAGCTGAGTTAGTGGCTCGGCGATGCGGGAAAATTCCTTGACGAAGCGTCTATAATAGGCGCACAAGCCGAGAAATCGGCGTACGGCCTTCTTGTCGGTGGGCGGCGGGAAGGCAGCGATGGCAGCTGTTTTCCGTGGGTCGGGGCGAACTCCAGACTTGCTGATGACCTGACCCAAGAAAAGAAGTTCCTCGTATGCGAAGCGGCACTTTTCTGGCTTCAGGGTGAGTCCGGAGGCCTTGATTGCTTGAAGTACAGCTTCAAGGCGCCGCAGATGTTCGTCGAAGTTCGAAGAAAACACAACGACGTCGTCCAAGTACACAAGGCAGGTCTGCCACTTCAAGCCGGCGAGTACAGTGTCCATAACACGTTGGAACGTCGCAGGTGCCGAGCAAAGACCGAAGGGCATGACCTTGAATTCGAAGAGGCCGTCTGGTGTGATAAAGGCAGTCTTCTCTCGGTCTCTCTCGTCGACTTCGATTTGCCAATACCCGGTCTTGAGGTCCATCGACGAAAAGTACATCGCGTTGTGGAGTCGATCCAGGGCGTCGTCTATGCGTGGGAGAGGATACACGTCCTTCTTCGTGATTTTGTTCAGGCGACGATAATCGACGCAGAAGCGTAGGGTTCCGTCCTTCTTCTTGACTAAGACCACGGGTGACGCCCATGGACTCTTGGACGGCTGAATGATGTCGTCGCGTAGCATTTCGTCGACCTGTTTCTTAACGGCTTCACGTTCACGTGTCGAAACTCGATACGGGCTTTGGCGGATTGGGCGGGCGCTTTCTTCTGTTATAATGCGATGTTTAGCGAGTGGAGTCTGTCGGATCCTTGACGACGACGAGAAGCAGTCCCTGAATCGCAGGAGCAGGGCTTCGAGCTGGCATTGCTTGTTCTTCGGAAGGCTCGGATTCACGTCGAAAACTGGTTGGGGACCTCGATTCGTCGAAGCAGGTTCCGTGGCGTCGCTGAGGGTGAAAGCGTTGCTGGCGTCTACGAATTCATTCATGAAGGCGACCGTCGTACCAATGTTGAGGTGCCTGTATTCGTGGCTGAAATTTGTAAGCATAACTTTAGCTTTGCCATCATGCAGCTCGGCGATGCCTCTTGCGACGCAAATCTGACGGTTAAGAAGCAGGTGCTGGTCGCCCTCGATGACGCCTTCCAAGTCTATCGGTTCTTCGCTGCCGACCGAAATGATGACGCTGGAGAAAGGCGGAACGGTGACGTGCTCATCTATCAAATTTAAAGCATGGGTCGCTGGCGTCGTGTGGGGCGGCAGTGCGTTTTCTGAGGTTAGGGTTATTGACTCAGACCTCAGGTCGATCACGGCGCCATGTTCACTTAGGAAGTCCATCTTGAGTATCACATCCCTGGAGCAGTGTTGTAGGATTAGGAAACTGGCGGGATAAGTCCGGTTATTGATGGTGACTCTTGCTGTGCAAACACCGGCCGGCGTTATTAGATGACCGCCAGCGGTCCGGATTTCAGGGCCTTGCCAAGCAGTCTTCACTTTCTTCAGCTTCGTCGCGAAAGGCCCACTGACGACGGAATAGTCGGCTCCAGTGTCGACGAGAGCGGTGACGTTGTGGCCGTCGAATATTACGTCGAGGTCGCTGGTTCGTCGTCGTGCGTTGCGGTTGGGTCGCGGCGTCGGGTCACGGCTGCGTCGATTTGTTGCGCTGCCTCGTTGTTGCGTCGTCACGTCTTCGTCGGTCCGCGACGTTTCGCCGGCAGGGCTTCGTCTGCTTCGCGTCGTGTTCTGCAGGTCTCGTCGCGTTGTCGTCATCGGCGGCCGCGGAGGATCTTCGGCATTTCGTCGTACAGCAACCGCACCTCCATCGGTTGCTGCCCTTAGTTTCCCGGATACGGACTAGGCGACCGGCCCCGGTTTGGGCCAGTGTACTGCCCGCGGTGCGGTGACATGTAGCGGCCGGGCGACGGCGAGCGGGAAGGTCGTCGGGGTGTCCACTGTGTTCCGGTGATGTAGTCGTCGATGTCGCGAGGCCGTTCGCCTGGCTGCGGACGCGGCGCGTTGACGGCGAATCCGCGCAGCCCCATCTGTCGGTACTGGCAGCGGCGGTACGTGTGGCCGGCCTCCCCGCAATGGTAGCAGAGCGGGCGGTTGTCAGGGGCGCGCCAAACGTCGGTCTTCCTCGGAGCGTAGTGCTGGCCGGCGGGTGGACGGTATGGCGTCGGTGGTGGTGGCGGCGCTGTCTGGCGGCGGAAATGCGGCGGTGCGACCTCTTGACGTGGGCGTGGAGCGGGAGCGTAGCGTCGGGCTGCAGCTGCGTAGCTCATGGCTTGCGGCTGGGGCCGTGGCGGTTCAGAGGTGCCCATCGACTGCTGGATTTCCTCTCGAACGATCTCTGCGATGGAGTCCACTTGCGGCTGCGGTGAGGGTAACAGCTTGCGCAGTTCCTCCCGCACGATCGCTCGGATCGTTTCGCGCAAGTCGTCGAGAGCATAAACGGCTGGGCTGTCTTGACTCGTTGGGCGATTGTACTGGCGGGTTCGCATTTCCAGCGTCTTCTCGATCGCTGTTGCTTCCGACAGGAATTCCTGGACGGTCGTCGGTGGATTTCGCATCAGCCCAGCGAATAGTTCTTGCTTGACCCCTCGCATGAGCAAACGGAGCTTCTTCTCCTCGGGCATGTTGGGGTCAGCGTGCCGGAACAGCCGCGTCATTTCTTCCACGAAGATCGCCACTTTCTCATTTGGTAGTTGCACCCGTGTCTCCAGCGAAGAAGCGGCCCTTTCCTTGCGGGCGACGCTCGTGAACGTGCCCAGGAATGCGCCGCGGAAGAGATCCCAGGTTTGAAGTGCTGACTCGCGGTTCTCAAACCAGGTTCTTGCCGCGTCTTCCAAGTAGAAGTAGACGCGACGTAGCTTCTCTTCCGTGTCCCAGTGGTTGAGGCTGGCCACTCGGTCGTACGTCTCCAGCCACGTCTCCGGGTCTTCAAAAGATGATCCACGGAAAGTCGGTGGCTCCCTTGGCTGCTGCATCACGACCGTTCCGGGAGTTGGTGCAGTGGCTGCCATAGTTGTCGCAGTAGTGGTCGTGGCCTTGGACTTTCGAGTCTTATCCGGTAGGGGCCCGAACTCTGGAGGTAGCCCTTGTTGCCTGCGGCTGGTTCGCTGCTCAGCGTCGGCGTCGATGTCCTTTTCACGGAGTGGGCTCGGCTCACGGCTGGAGGGGGGGCGTTCGGTACATGGACCGGGAAGCACCTCCACCAGATGTCACGGGGTCGTGACGTCGACGAAGGCAACAGTCAGCGGGTCAAAGAAGAAACTGTTTATTTGGCCGAACTCGTGGCCGTGAAACGTAAAGTCAGATTACAGCTATGCACACTGGCACAGATAGCGGCGAACGGAGCGTCGGCCGTCGACCAACTGGACCTCGTTGGAACGCGCCGGCTTTTATAATGCACGCGTCGAACATTCTAGCCTTATCACTAGTCGTCGCACCAGCTCTGGAATAATCTTGAGTGTAAGCGTCTTGCGTGCAATCTTAACAGAACGATCTACTACAAGCGAGAAGCTTCTGGAACAATAAGGCGCGGTCTGCGCCGAGTACTGCTGATAGTATTTGTGGGTGGAAACCGAATACAGTGAAAGAAACGCGCGTGGCAATATTTATGTTAAAATCATCACATAAGACAACGTTCTTATCTGCTTTCACTAGGTTGTCCGCTGCGGTGGTGTAGCGGTTACGGTGCTCGGCTGCTGACCCAAAGGTCGCGGGTTCGATCCCGGCCAGGGCGGTCGCATTTCGATGGAGGCGAAATGCTAGAGGCCCGTGTACTGTGCGATGTCAGTGCACGTTAAAGAACACCAGATGGTCAAAATTTCCGGAGCCCTCCACTACGGCGTCTCTCATAATCATCTCGTGGTTTTTGGATGCAAAACCCCAGATATTATTATTATTATTATTCTTTCACTTGGTTGTTGAGAATGCTGTTTAACTGAATACACAAGTCGGAATACGATGATGAAGGTGACCGATAAATGGAAGCTATGATAGTATTACGGCTATTAACTGGTATAACATTATGGTTATATTCAAGCCAAACCGATTCACATAAAATGTTGTTGAACGTGATGTCAAGGCTACGTGTGTATGTTAGGGATGAGTTGACAAGTATGGCACTGCCACCACCACGACAGAACTCGCGATTGCAGTATTCAGAATAATAACCTGGCAATCCATATAAGTTACCCTCATTGCCAGATATCCAAGTTTCAGATAAACATATTGTCACGTGGTCGTGACGTTGACGAAGGCAGTAGGCAGTAGTCCAAGATGAAACACTTTATTTGGGCCGAACTTGTGGCCGGTAAACTGAAGGTGAGATTACAGCAATAAACGCTGAGACTGATAGCGGCGAACAGAGCGTCGGCCGTCGATCAACTGTACATCGTTGGAACGCGCCGGCTTTTATAACGCACGCGTCGAACATTCTAGCCTTATCACTAGTCGTCGCGGAAGCTCTGGAATAATCTTGAGTGTTAGCGTCTTGCGTGCAATCTTAACAGAATGATCTACTACAAGCGAGAAGCTTCTGGAACAATAAGGCGCGGTCTGCGCCGAGTACTGCTGATAGTCTTTGTGGGCGGAAATCGAATACAGTGAAAGAAACGCGCGTGGCAATATGACAAAAAAAGATTGATCAAGCAAAGAGAGCAACGCAACAAGATCATCCTGATGCTTTTTAAGACTGCGAATGTTTAAGTGCAGTAGCGATAGCGCTGGCGACTTCTCGTGTAGCAATTCTGATGTTTGCTGGCATGAGAACGCAGCCATGTTGATCTAAGGTTGGTTTACAATGAGGACTGATAGGATATCTAACAGAATATACGTAGATCTTCTGCGCATGCAATTCGAAACACGCGACTATCATCCGCTTTCCTGGCTTTTATGGTGCAGTTTTCGGTCCAGAGATGCTTCCACTGGTTTGTTTTTTTAAGTGCAAGGGCCTGCGCAAAAAGACGTTTACGCTCGGGCGTGAGGTGATCATTGACATATACAGGTTTAGGGCCTGTGCTCTGAGGAAATCCTATATCTGCGGCAGACAGCCGCGCCTTTCTTGCCTTCTTAGCGAATTCCACCTTCTTGTTTCTCAAACAAAATCGCGCAATAATGTTGCTTCCATTCTTTGCGGGCACCCGATGCGCAGTGTCAATGTCCGTATCGGCAATTGGACAACCAATCTTCTCACCGATAACTTGGACGACTGCCAGGCAGATTTCGCCCTTTGTCTCAGGGATTCCTTTGAGCTCAGTATTATGGAGTCGCGAGTATTGCTCAAGATCTCACATCTGTTTACTGAGTTTCTTATTTTCATCTCTCAAGACCTTGTTTTCTTTGGTTAGTGCCTCATTGTCATTCTTTACGTGTTCATAGAGGTCATTGAACATCGCAAGGCTTGTTTTCATTTCTGCAACCTCATGCTGAAGAGCCTGTAATTCCTTTGCTAGTTCTGGATTCTCAGAATAAGCAATGAAGGAAGGTAACCAGAAAATACAAAATTCAAAGCACAAAATAAAACACACTATATCAAAGGCAGCAGTGGAAGCGGGAAAAAATGGCAAAATAGAAAGGGGTATCAAGAAGCAACGAACCTGGACGGAGCAACACAAGGGTCAATGCTTGTACACAGCCGCAACCACTGCTGCCAAAATGACGAGCAATGGCAAACGATGGCGTATTTGTAGGGCTCCTTGTCCGGTAGATGGCGAACGTAGTGGCTGAAGTTCAGTGACGTAGTTGCTCGTGCCGAGGATACAGCACCAACAGTTAAGCAGTGCTGTCCAGTGAGCCGTGCAGATGAGATTCACCACCTGGACGGAGCAACACAAGGGTCAATGCTTGTACACAGCCGCAACCACTGCTGCCAAAATGACGAGCAATGGCAAACGATGGCGTATTTGTAGGGCTCCTTGTCCGGTAGATGGCGAACGTAGTGGCTGAAGTTCAGTGACGTAGTTGCACGTGCCGAGGATACAGCACCAACAGTTAAGCAGTGCTGTCCAGCGAGCCGTGCAGATGAGATTCACCACCTGGACGGAGCAACACAAGGGTCAATGCTTGTACACAGCAGCAACCACTGCTGCCAAAATGACGAGCAATGGCAAACGATGGCGTATTTGTAGGGCTCCTTGTCCGGTAGATGGCGAACGTAGTGGCTGAAGTTCAGTGACGTAGTTGCACGTGCCGAGGATACAGCACCAACAGTTAAGCAGTGCTGTCCAGTGAGCCGTGCAGATGAGATTCACCACCTGGACGGAGCAACACAAGGGTCAATGCTTGTACACAGCCGCAACCACTGCTGCCAAAAAAAAAATCTAGTCTCTTCGAAGTCTGTTCATTTTTTCTATTTTTATTCTGTTACTATTTTGTGTTTTATCCACTCTGCAATGCTCGTGGCCTTGTGGCACATAAATAAATAAATAAGTAAATCATTTTTCTCAACTAACATATGTGGCTTACAGCGAAGCAAGAGGAAAAAATTATCATTTTATTTCTATGTTCTTGCATATTCAAACTCATATTTTGTACAATAGTAAAACTGTAGTCATAATACCGCTTTTCTCTATTTGGCTACAAGTTCGGCGATAAAATTAAATGGCATAGCTACTTTGGCTACTTTTAGCTTGAATTCTGGCTCCTTTTCAAGTCTACCCAACGGCAACCCTGGCACCCATGGCAATGAGACAGAATACCGTTTTCAGATGAGCCGTATTGCCCTACCACACAAAAAGAAAAGCTACATTATTTCCTTTGTTAGCCTTTAGGATGTTGGAAGTGGCACTACTGACTAGAATGGCAGCTCTTTTATCAACATGCTTACGCGCACACAAGAGCTGAAAAAAAAGACCGAAAAAAAACGATCAAGTGCGTAATAACGCTGTCTGAACGCCGTAGCGTCTTTATGTTTCCTTTGTCTTGCCAAAACTGGCGGTACACGTTTCGTGTAAATGTACTATTCGATATTCGATTTCAATTCAATATTTTTGGCCACTATAAGGCACTATCCTATTAGAATTCGACTCGAGGTGAAAATTTCCTATTCGCACACCCGTAATATTATTGTCTAAAAACTTGAATTTATGGGTAAAACTCCAGGCCTTTTTCATGTTGTGTAAAGAAGTTTAAGATTCTTGCCACATCCATAGTGTACGTCTGAAAAGTATTAACGGTGATACTGACGAGAATTGTGCCTGCATATCTCAAGATTCGCAGATCATACTCGGTCTCCAGAAGCTGCTGTTTGCGCGCATGTTCATATCGGTTTCTTGTTCGCGGTTTCATCGAATAAAAATCAGTTGTTAGTCCAGCATTCTTCCTGTCCCTGTATCTTTTTCTTGTCTCGGTTCCTTCTGCTTTCTTTTTGGTTCTGCTGGTATGCCCACCAAGACTATGTACCAACTTGCCAAACAAGCCACCCTAATGGTCTTCAGAAGGTTATGCAAGACATAGTCATTACAGTCTGAATCACGCCATATCCACGAAGTGAATGATGATGAGTGGGCGAAGCTCGATCGTTTTCATCCATGGCAGAAAGAGAATGTGTGGTCTGTAACGCGCTTATACTTCATGGTCATCAGCGTCATCGTCATCGTTATCACGTGTAGTGGGTACATTCCACTATAGTGCGTCATCGTCATCTTTATCACGTGGAGTGGGTACATTCCACCATACGTGGCTATCTACCTACTACTACTACTACTACTACTACTACTACTACTACTACTACTACTACTACTACTACAGAGGAGGGACAGACCCACACCCTTAGGAGATTTGCCCCTAAAATATTACAAAGAATTGATGCAACACATAAACCAATACAGATTAGAGTTCACTACAAATATACCTCGTATTCAAAAGAAACATATGCAAAACAGAAGCAGCGCTCCAGTAAAACCATAGTTATCAATCGAAATTCCAGGAGTATTAGGGGAAGTGGTGCTACCATTCCTCTATATGCATGATCGCACAAAAGTTAACATAACAGCATGTGAAAAAGAGTAGAACATGCCTTTGACATCTGTTGGAAAGGTGTTATAGCAAGCACCCAGAGTCCTTATGAAAGGTGTAACTTCTCGTGAAATTCTTACCATGTAGGGGTCATGGAACTGGAGAATGTTATGTGCTTTAACGCAAACTCACTGAGCTGCTGCTGCGAATACATTCATGCTGGCAATATTTCAAAACGGCATACGCATCTTCAGCATTTTAACACTAAAAATACAGAGAGTGATGGTTCTTTCCAATCAGTGACACATTTGGACAAACGACATAGGTCCGTATTTCATCACAAGGAAATGATTTTAGCCTTTACATTCGATGGGTTTGCTCTCACCAAAACAAAGTTCTTGGCTAAGACCTCAGTGGCCTTCAGCCCAAATGTAGCACCTGGCAACACCAAAAAGCCGTTGTCCTTATCCTCTTGTAAAATACGGAGATCACTTAATTTTCAGAACTTCATCATACTACTTGTTTTCTCTTTGCTTCTTAGATAGGACAACCTCACTGTGTCCACCCAAAACTGTCCACGTCGTGCATAAGCGGCTTTCCCCGCTACGCATCCGCTGAGCGCAAGAAGCTCGCGTGCAAAGAAGCACGGTTGAAGGCTGAACTTCGGTCATTTCTTCAGTGTCGTACCTTGTGGTAGCTGGACATCGTCAATAAGAGCAAGATGATCAGGCTTTCGATTGCGTCCTACTAGACCCTTATGGTATATGGCCAACAAGGCACTGCCGTTGGAACGACGTTGTCCGTGCCGCTAATTTCTTGTATTTCTGGAGCCCCACGTTGTCCGCTTCCCCTTTGTTGCACTAGCAGCGCGCCTCTCGTAGCCAGTCGTACAAAAGAGGTACTTGTCTCCCCAACTATGATTAAACGATACGACGAACTTTTCGTCATGTAATGCGGTAGCCGTATGGGCCTTCATTCATGACGTCGTTGATGACAGCTGTGACGTAATTTGGTACCGTGTCGTCAACGCCGGACGGCGGATTCTTTGGTTGATGAGACATGTGATGCTTTCGCTTCAATAAATCGCACCTTTCTTCCTTACAGCGGCTTCTTGCGCTGCCTCCATGTGTCCGTGGCACCAACCAGTACAAGGCGTAGGCTCGGCGCCGTTAACATCTCATGCATATCACTGTCAGAGTAGTCAGGCACGTTGCTAGGTTGCACAGGTACCATATCTGCTGCTCAAGATATCGATATCGCTTTCTGCAATTACATATCCGTGTTTTTGTTTGCTTTAGGGGTCGTAGCTCATTCTGCTCTACTGGCGACTGCGATGATTTTCCGTATTCAGTTTGATTTTTACAGCGAAAGCTGTTATGACGACAAGGGCCGTTGTCAAAACAAGGGCCGTTTTTTGCGCCGTAGTTGTCCGCCGCAGCCGCCGCAGGTGTCCGCAACCACGCACGAAGTAAGAAAAACTAAATAAATAAAAATTGGGGGACCCTTAAGCTTCGCCTTTAAGAGTTGAACGCGATAGCGATATCGTGTCCCTATCGCGTACTTCAACCACTTAGTGCATACTATGTAATGGGTAGCATGCTTTAAACCATGAGCAGTATGCGCGTGAAATGTTTTCGAACTTGCTATGCACCCACTACGTGGTCTTAAGGGAATACGCGCATTAGCGTGTGTGCCTTTTGTAATGGGTGGCCGGGTTTAAACCACGATGTCATTATCGTATTCACATGTTCTGACACCCGATGGCAGTGTACGCTTGTACCACGCAGTATTACTGCGATTTTACATGTTGTGTTGCGACGCCTGTATACAGGACGCATGTGTTTGTAAAGCATCCAAGTTATTTTCACTGCATTTCCAAGCAGAGGAACTTATTTTCACCGTATTTCCAAGCAGAGGCGTGGCTGTGTGGTAGAACATCTGCTTGCCACGCAGACGGCCTTGGTTCGATCCTCACTCGGACCCGGAAATTTTTATTATATATTTTATTGGCTTCTTTCTTAATTTTTCGGTCACGGACAAGATGATGATTTTTCGCTCACAACCAACGACGCCGACACCGACGCCGACGCCGGAATTTCTGCGAAACGGGCTCTTTAACGCTATCGCGTTAAAACGTACCAAGGACAGTATGGGAATCGAACCCGGGCCTTCTGCGAGGCAGCTCAGTACTCTACCACTGAGCTACGCCGGGTCCTGAAACTGCGTTGCAAACTGACCCTATGCAGGCTTGATGTTGGATAAGGAATCGCGTTAGCATGTGTAATAAAGCGTTTTAGAACAGTGAAGTAGCAACCAGGTGTCACACAATGCGAATTGCGTAACGAGTGGGTCGTTCAATGCACCAACCCATTACAAAAGCCTCAGCCACAACATCAACAAAATGCACATAATGTGTTTCAAGTGTGTAGCGGGTACCGCGCTTTTCCGAGGAATGACGAATAATGGCACATTGTACGCTTCCCCACTACACAAAAGTTATGATTATTTATGGCGTAGTGGGTACCACGCAAGTGCGCTTGTAGTAGTTCACCCAAGTGTGTTTAAAAAAAGGCTCTAGGTAGGCCGCTATTCCAGCTTTCACTGGGACTGTGCTGGGCGTTCCGCACAGGCCTTGCTGTTTTTTTAGTTACTTGTTATTGTGCAACTTCTCGCCCCAGTTTTCGGTCAGCCTCATCTGTATTCCATCTGGCGATGTTCCCAAACAGTTTCGTGTTTGCTTTCTTACTTTCCAAGTTTTTTTTTTTTCTGTACGCGTATGTCTTTCCTCTCTACTTTGTTTTTTTTCTCTGTAGGTGCCCTGCCTATAATTTTCCTTCACTGCGTTGCCGCAGCCCTCCAGTGCGTTTTTACATCACTCCTTCTCTCACTTGCAACTTGTTATCCGGCCCTGTCAGTACAAGAATATTTATTATTTCAGTTTTCCTTGCTAAATAGTTTATGTGCATCCAAGAACTTTCTCACGTACGTAGTACTCAAAGCCAGTGACCGTTTTTATTACCAAGTTTTGAACTGATGACGAATTCTTCCGACATAAATTGCATTTTTGTCTACTTTTTGTGGATTCTGTACGCAGTTTTCAGTTGCCAACATGTAACCTTATTTTTAGTGTTATACGTTTTTATCTAGGCTGGCTGCAGAATATTTCATACTCTGAATTATTTTCCCCGTTACCTTTTCTGAGGGCTGGGCAGTCCCGAATATTTATCTATCTCAGATTCTCAGTTCGACAATGTTTTGGTGTGTTGTATGAGTGTTTATTTATTTATTTATTTATTTATTTATTTATTTATTTATTTATTTATTTATTTATACTTACTGCAGCCTTTTAGGACAATGGTAGGAGTGGGCGGGCATATAAAAATTGTACAGAAATATGTGATAAGCAGATATTCTAACATTTAGGAACAGATAAGTGGAAACAATATGTGAACATGTACAGGAACTATACACCAGCAACGGCACTTAAAATTGAGAAATTGGTAACAAACGAACTTCAGTGGGCTAGAAATTCTAATGTTCAATCGTGCGGGAGAAAAAAACTGTATTTTAATGTATCTGTATTTCCGAGACATTGTTCGACGTATCGTGTATATTAAGACAACGTACAACGTTAGCGCAAGCAACTGTGGCTATACGGTAGATTCAGGCGGTACCACTTTAATGCAGCAGATCACGCTTTAAAGCTGCTTTTTGCTAATGCAAAATAAGAAGTCATAGTTTCGCCGCAAGAACGAAGCAATGCATGCGATAGCTACATCTGAACGCCGGCAAAACACTAGAGAGTTTTAGAATTGGGGACCCAAGGAGCTGGGGTCCGAAGAAATTGGCCAGCCGCGAGGGTGCATGCGCAGAACGCAAGCCACTCTCGGACTCTTGCGCTCGCGCTGTCCCAATAAAGCCTCTGAAATTTCGTAAATTAGCCGCACTCTCTTCCTTGGCCTTGATTCCTCCTCGGTTCTCCTCCATCTCACGCTCCCTCTTCGACGGTGGCACCGCCTGCTTTGCTCTAGCGTTGCAGATGAGATATCGCAGAGTCAATGCACGCATGGCTCGGCGGTGCGCCACAAGTATTCCTGCTTGCAGTGTGGCTTCGAGCATCTTCATTTGCGGCACAATAATTCTCTCCGGTGGGTTATACAAATGTATTAACAACACTTTTCTATTGCTTGGATCACTATTCTGGAATGACAGGGTCTAAACTAAAGTAACGGTGGGCCACATATCTGAAGGCACTGTGTACGCTACAGTTTACCGCGTAACTTTTGAGAGAGCCCGCATCAGCAGGTCCTGCTACGAATCGCTGTAACTGACACGTTCGAGACTGTACGGTGATCTCACGGTACGCAGCGAACCTTCTGAAACCTACATAACCCTAATCGATCTTGGCAAGTGAATTCGCAGGGTGCATCAGTCATGACGCACGAAGGCTGGCATGAACAATGTCTGGCAGCCTCTCCTAAGGTTCGGAGGAGTGTCAAGTTATATGTAAACTGGTAGCGTAACTTCCATAGAAGCCCAAGTATCAAGTAGTTGGCGGCTCGTTGCCACCGTCGCCATCTATGTATCGCAGGGACAACAGCAAGCAAAAGGTAAAAAGTAAAATATGACGTCCCAACCGCAAGCGCTAGAAACGTCGCCCATGGCGCGAAATTGAAAATTCTTGCTGGCCTTTTACATGCTTTTGATAACTAGGCGATTTCGTCGCGTCTTTATGCGTCGCCAGTTGCGTGTGCGAGAGAAAAGGAAAATCAACAAAAAAGATTGGGGAAGCAAGCCGGTTTTATTAGCCAAATAGTATACTTGCAAAATACACCAACATACTTTGCAGATTACGATGGCTCACGAGCACAATAGCACAATACCAGCGGCCGTGACAATACTTAGAAAACTCACATTGCCAAATCGAGGCGGACAAGTGGAGCGAAACAGCCGCCTTGAGTGTATCACTTGGGCGAGCTTAGAGTACAGCATTTCATCACGAAAGGCGAGCGCAGTCTGCACTCACAGGATCTACACACTCCGTGAGCTAGTTCAGTGTCGCGCCAGTGAACGACACATAGGCAAATATGCGGCAAATGTGGGCATGTTCAAATCACATCTGTCTGTGCTACTTTCAACAACGTACTAATTGCGTGCTCATTTTTTTCTGCTAATAAAGAAAGCCCGCGAAATCTGAAAAGTGACACGTGACTATACTGCTGCGCGCATCAGGAAGCAGCGCCCTCAAATAGGCTCACTGAGAGGTAGCCAGTATTAATGAAAAAAAAATGCACAAAGAAACAAATACGGATCGCGCTATCTGCCAGTTCCCGTCCGAAGAAACGCGCCGCTTTGATCTTGCACAGCCAGGCTGTAATCAGAACCGTGCGCCGACCGCGCTACCAATGAGAACAGTTGGCCGTGAGATACGGATAATAGTAGTAACGGACAATTGAGTGGAAGGAATCCCTGCAAAACTGCGACGTATATTGTTGGCGCCCGACCTGTACCCTTGCCAATGTGCGGAACGCTGTCTCTGGCAACGAAAAAGAGGCAAAGCGGTTGCGTGCAGTAAGCTTATCTGAGGGCGCTGCTTTCTTTTGCGGGTGGGAGCGCAGTCACGTGTTATTTTTTGTATTTCGCGGGCTTTCTTTATTAGCAGGAAAAAATGAGCACGCAATTAGTACGTTGTTGAAAGTAGCACAGGCAGATGTCATTTCGACATGCCCACATCTTCCTCATTGACATGTTGATAATTAGATCAGTACTTTTGGAGTTACGAAAATAACTATCACTAATTCATTCATTCTCATTCACGAAAAAAATTAGTAGCGGCTACTAGTGTATTGGGAACAATATGCACTAGGACTTCTTCGCGTAACGCCGTTCCTCTTTTTTTAAATCGTGCAGCGTGATAAATGAGGCACCCTATATAACTTTAATTACTGTGATCAAAGAATATTATTTGGGATATAAAATAATAAAGAATCTGAATAAAGACCAGAATAGCCAGATGTTTCAGATAAATCAAATAGCCCCATATGCAAGAAGCAAATAAAGTTCAGTACTTGTCCATCATAGAACTCCGAATAGTTTGCCCCACATAAAAATCAAATCATATCACATCTTTATTTTCCAACAAGTCTTTTTCAACCAGTTGGGGGGGTCCCTCAGGCGAAAAGCGGTTATAAAACCATTTGATAGTTCCTGAGGGCCCACGTACATGGCAGCAGTTTCGACATTCAAGCTCTTAAGAAATTAGCTACAGTGTGAGCAGGAAAAATGACCAAAAAATTAGAAGAATATTGTACAAATAGAGCAGTAGAACAAGTAGACACAAAACAAACTAAATAATTATGTATCTGCACTCATGAATACACTAAACAATAACAAAATAAACATGATGAAGACAAAAAATTCGATACAGAGAGTAATGATAACATTGTGGTGGCGTTTATACAGCATGCTATAAAGAAAGACACTACACAGCAAACGGGTTTGAGCCTTTTTGGGAGTTTTGGGCCCGGCTCTTAACTTGCATCCTAAAGGTACTACGCAAAACCCCCCTACCAAAGGAGGTTTTAGGGGGGTACGCAGGGCAAGATGGCGGTGCCTGTTGAAGCGACAGCCGTCCACTTCGAATCTTTCTAGCCGTCGCCCTGCATTATTAAACTCATTCATTCCCAAATAATGCTGGTATTAGATTTAGATTTGAGTAATGAGGCTTCGCTAAGCGTATACTGCCGATAAAACAGCTCCGTTTTCGAGATACACAGTCGATTTGCGGTGCAGAAGGCTTAACAAGGTTTGTTTACAAAGTAAACCGAGTCAAAAGAGGGAATTAAGGAGGTAACTTTGGTGTTTTTATTTAACTCATTTCGGGGGCTTGAACGGAGTTCATTGGAAGTTTTTCTGCTTCTTTTGAGAGCTTTTAAAACGCCCCTTTATACGCGGCCCGAGAGAGGGCGAGAAAAAAAAAGAAGGTTTTTAGCGTTTTAGGGACATTTGTTGCAATTATTCATAGCTAGGACATACTAGAAAATGGACATTGATGTATTCATGCACATACATGACATATGCATACAAGCACGCACAACACAGGAATCGAACTCGCGACCACACGCACTGAAAGCAAACATCATATCCATTACACCACAGCACCACCACTAGCTTGCGCAGTTTTTCACGGGGGTATATATCTACGAAGCGGCTACTAACCTGTCGGCGACACCTCAAATTTTTGTTCTCGAAGACGGCATGTGTTAGCGCTTTCGCAAGGCCAGTACATAAACTCAGGCGCGTCACGAAGGCCAAGGTAAACACCTTCAGCTTCGAACTATTCGGTTCGTCGTGTCGTGCCGCTAGAAAAATTGTAAACGTGTGCCCTCTTGAGTACTTCGACACTGTTTCACTCGCCCGAAATTCGTGGATACCAGCGTGACAAAAGGTATCCTCAGATGGCCGAACATATGTGCATTCCATGGGCGTATGATGTGGAGCTATTTTCGTTGTTTCTGCCGCGAGCTGCACGCGTCCCATGGCAGCGGCGTGTTCTGAGCTGTACGAGACCGCCTGTGTTTCCATTGATGGGGTCTGTGCCTCCCGCCGCACGGAAGCCCTCAGACACGAGGACGAAACACTGAGCAACACATATTTATCATTTCAAAACTCTGCCGCGACTGACTGTCAGCGGCCCCTAAGCGCGAGCGTGCCTGTGTCCATCGTTCTCGTCATCCACCGGCGCGCTCACCGCTACGGCTCCCATAGCATATAAAAGT
Source organism: Rhipicephalus appendiculatus (assembly GCA_030522465.1). Taxonomy (NCBI): domain Eukaryota; kingdom Metazoa; phylum Arthropoda; class Arachnida; order Ixodida; family Ixodidae; genus Rhipicephalus; species Rhipicephalus appendiculatus. Next base: position 163,753 of record JALIZH010015017.1, read on the forward strand.
TACTCACGCAGATGCCCACAAGCGTGCGCAGGGTGCCTCTTCAGGTGGAAGGGGGGGGGGGGGGGAGGGGATGAAGACTCGTCGCTGCGCCCACCCTCCCTATTAAGTCAATGCACGGGGCAGACTCTCCCCCCCCCCCTCCCCATGTGCACGCCTATGCAGATGCCTGAGTTACAAGGACATTGTAACGCGCCTACACTAAGTGCATTTATTGCGCGCGTACTCTCACGAGCCAAACGGAGGTGCAGCAGCGCCTTCAGATTAGCTGAAAGATAATCTACATCCACAATTAGCACTTATTCGCAACTCGCACTTTCGCGGGGCGCACAGTGCTTCTCTAACTCAAATTCAGTATTTAGTCGCTTTCACACTCGGAGACTACCTACAATCTTACTACTGTAATGAAGAAGAGAGAACAAAGAGACAACGCCCTCGCCTACAATCTTACTACCTACAATCTTACTACAACGACTACCTACAATCTTACTAATTAACGTTCATTGTTAAACATCACACAAATGCATTAAAGCAAATGCGTAAGCATGCCCCAATGTCAAGTACAACCACCACAAATTAGCGGTGACAGGTCTCTCGTTAAATAAAAAAGTTAATGCACATGCACTTCGCCCTTGTGAAAGTCCATGTGTATGTGGCACTCCTCTTGCACAGATGATGTAGCAAGAATAAAAAAATGTATTGCCATCTTCTTCAACGAAACAGCTGTGATAAGAATGATAAGAAAAACAGTGTTCGGAATATTTTATTGGAATCAAAATAGCAGTTTTCATGTCAGTGTAAGCATATGTATATTTCCATCTTCTTACACAGAACGTACACCCAATACAAAACACTAAGAACGTATACAGTACACCCCAAGCACTATATATAATTCACAACAGTAAAGCAACATGAAAGTAGTGTGGCAAATCCCATCATAATGCACACTGACATGCGCACTTCACAGTGCTAGTATGTAAACACAACCCAGAGAAATGGGATCTACAACTTGGTGTCAGCCTGCACATGAAGGCAACTAAGTTAGTACAATAAGGCTAGCATTACTTTTAAGAAATATGCAACCATGCAGGGAGGCATGTTGTAGATTTTAATTGAATTAGTTTGCCCTATGGCGTCAAAACATGTCATACATCATCATACAGTTCGGTTTTCTGCAGAAAAGTCCAAAATAGACCTGTGGGGTTGATTGTAGATCCACTTACCACAATTTGTAAAGGCGTTCAGCCATGCCACCAAAATGACAACATTGCATTCATATATGGCTGCACATACTCACAAATATCTGAAAATGAACGCAGTGTTCTAGAAATATACTTGGGAATTTGTCGCCATTATCACACAACTGCAATATACCAATACTTCTATTATACATAATTACTACAGCTATGTTTACAATATTCCCATGCCAGCCACTGTCATCTGCAACCTAAAAGGTTCTTCATCTTTAATTCCTCACTTCATGACATGTGCATAATTACCACATTGAAAGTTAATACCACTACCATGGCTGCAAAGTCAACTTGAAATTAGGCAATCACATGCCTAAAATAAAAAATTTCCTACAGGTGGTGGCTGGTGGCTTGGCATATTGGATGTGGTTGAACAGAATTTGACCACGAATCTATAAAGCCTGTAAAGCAGTCAGGAATTGAGTTCATAGTTAAAGTGTGAAAACAAAACAGCAACACACATAGAAATAGAAATGAAGGGAACAGGACAACACAGTATTAGAAACTGAAATTTAACACGTGTATGGCGTTTTTAGTCACGTTCATACTCATTATGTGAGTGCATGGTTCTTTATTTTTGTAATTTTTTCGCACTAAGTGTGTATATCTTTCTGTGGTTCGCATTACACTTCAGGTCCTCGTCAGTGTAGAGTGAGGCACAGGGGACTGTTCCCAAAATACAGTGTCTTGTACACAAACAAGTGGGTGAGCAAGTCTTGCAGCTTTGCCAGAAATGTCTTCCTGAAAATAATAGAAGTCCATTAAGCTTTCCATATCCAGAAATATGAATGTCTTGGCAAAGACTCACACTTGACTATACTATTGCAGACCTTTAAACAGAACACAAAACAAATGCAATAGTGAGATGCTGCTAAGTAGTTTCTTGTGAACTTTTCACTTAAAGTACAGAGGGCAAAAAGTACACAACTGCAATGAAATGCGAAACAGCACCAGAAGTGTACTTTTGTCCTGTGTACCATCATTCAAGTAGTTTTAGCTGTCAGTGAAGTTAGCATTGTAGTGTAAAGGGGTGCAAATTTTAGTATGATTAACCTTGGAGTTAAACGCATTTCAATGGAGGCGTAACCACGGCTAGGTCAGCTAGTATACCCCCCAGGTATTCGATAATTGCGCCACTAGCGCCAATTTGTCCCCTGGTGTTTGGTAGGCCAAACTGTGAAACTAAAAAACAATAAAAAAATAGCTGATGTTGCTATGGCAACGCTTTTGTTGATGAGCGAGGAGGAAACGCCGAGCTGCTTGTCGTCTGCTATGCGCTCGACGAGAGCGCGACTGTTTTGTGAGCCGCAAACAGAAAACGACACCGCTTGCATTTTTTTTTCAGATTGTGTTGCTGCTGCATATATTGTTTTCGGCAGCTTTCGGTTGCTAATTTTCTCGGACTCTCAGGACGTCCACAAAACACTTGTTTGGAAATATTTCTCAGTTGAATGCGCGCGAGCCAGCAAGCCGTGAAGTGTGACAATTTTGTTTGAGCAAGAAAAAGGAGTAGTCGGAAAATGTGGCTTATTCACTGTTTTTATTAGCAACGTATTGCAAACGATAAAACTCAATACATGCCACAATAGCACAGAGCTGTGCATCTCGAACAGTAAATACAAATGATGGCATTCTGCATCGGTTACACAAACATAAGAGAATTCTTGACACGTTCATCGTATACAAAATATAGCTGCAGGAGTCACAACGTTCATTGGCTGTACACAATACAATTCTCCAGAAACGATGGCTCATAGTAACACGTTCGTGAATAATGAACTGATTATGCAGTGCAGATGACCAGCACATTGAGCCCAGCACTACCAGCTCCTTGTTGTTTTTCTATGAAAGTTGCTAGTCGAAACAACCTTCTAAGCGAATTTCCTACATAACTCAGCTTGTGCTTATGCACCGTTACATATTGAGCAAATTCTATTTACATTTTAACACTTGACTTTATTTCTCAATACAACGCGTAAAACCTCGTTCAAAGCTGTAGCACTGCTAATAGGGTATTATATTACAGAATTCTACACCAGCATATTGCACTTATTCCTCGTAATTTGTAATGCACATATTTTCTATCACAGTCTAGGCATGAGTATCACAATCCTACAACATCAAACAACAAATGTCACCCTGCAGACAGAGCTTTCCATCGAGAAGAAGTAAATGCAGTATAGGCAAGTGTCGATGGTTAATCATCACTGGAAATTGGGCTAGGACAGAGTGATGCACAAAGGTATTACGGAACGCGCACCTTCGGGACATGGAGAAGTGTTCACAATAGTAATTCAGATCGACTGCAATTAATGAATCAGCCTGGGCACATAGCTCAGAACGGGTCTATTATGACCGGTTTTCAAGACATTCATCTAATATGCCTGAATCATATAAAGTATACTTTCTTTTATACAGCTCCAAGCCCAGCTTTGTGCGTCATGTTGGAAGCATAGGACAAATCTGAGCTGTAGTATTAGTTTAGTAATTAACTGAAGGTAATTTGTCATTTGACTTTCGAAGACGCCTTAACAAACCGGTGAAAGTCCTTCAACTTTGCTGGTACACTTTCTTGTGGCACTGCGAGATGAGATGACCGAGATGAGACGGTGATTCAGGGGAGACTGAGCAGGCTCTTGTGGGGCCGCCTTCTGGAAACAAAGGAAAAATGAGTGGCATTTAAGTTGCCATGTTTTAAATAGCCTCCGCACGTTTTCCGTAAAATGGCGCTTTCTAATTCAAGCGGGTCAGCTGCGATTGTATATCTTTGCATGACTTCTACTAAAAATATTCCTCTAAGAGACATTAAGCATTGCTCCGAGTTGTATTGCTGTTGTACATTCACGTAACATGTTCAGCATTGCTGTTGTCTCATTAGCTGGCTCAGAATATTGTAGCATTACAGAGGTTTTTTTCTATTTACTTTCGCTTTACCATTTTGTACACTGCCCACGAGAGGTAATTAGGTCCAAACAATTTAAAAGCTGCTGTTTACCGGCACGCACACACGTGCTCCTGTAAAATTTCTTCTATACAGAGCCAATCAAACCTATGGAGATCATCGCAGCGCGTACGCAAGACTTGGCTTTGTCGTATTGAATTGAGCGGTTTTACGGACCACGATACGTACGTGAGACATGCCGCAATGAGCGATTGCGAACTATTTCGACCACCGGAGGTGTGCGTGAACTTCACCCTTATCGAAACGCGATTTAATCCCGCGACCTCATGTTTCCAAGTGCAACATCATGTCCGATATGCGACAACAGCGGGTGATCGATGTATCGTTTACAGCAAGGCCAGGAGCGCTGCGTCTTCTTACGAGCGTGAATTCTGTCGTTGTGAAAAGAAAATATTCTCATCTTTCGCTGCGCCAGGAAGCTGCAAAATATTCTCCTCGTTAGCTACACGAGCAGTTTGGAACACCCTTCACCACGCATGATATTCCAATAAGAAAAAAAAAACGAAAAAAAAACGCAATTCCCTGGCGCACGCGGAACAAATTTCGCGGCGAAACGTCACGCGAAGCCGTAGCAGATGACATTAAAAAAAAGCGCTTTGTGCAGTTCACTTTTGCGCCGTACCCTGTATACTTGTTCTACACAAAGCAAGAATACGCACCCCTTCCTTAATGCCCAAGATCAACGAGCCGGCCTGTGCATACCTGCAATTTGGGCGCTGCTCTTTTGGCCAGGGTGGTCTTGAGCCGCAGCAGCCGTGGCTTCTGCCAGGGAGGTTCCTTGAAGATAGGGTAGATATCAGTCTTGTTTAAGTAGGTAGCGAAGGAAGGCAATTGTACATTAAGGTGGTAGCATGAAATACAATGTAAAGGACAAACCTTGAACTCATGCGTAAATATGGAACGTCAATTATGCATCAGGCGATAAGGTGCGCGAAAACGAACTACAAAAGCGCACATATTCGCAACCGCTAATAAATTGTTTTTATTACCTTCGTCGATCGGGGATTTCACTTCCACTGCAACAGTGGGAACAGCCGTCCACAAGAGCCGTCTTTTGGCAGGGTTTGCGAAGGCACTTTCGGCGAAGTGGTCCGAACAGAGGCGGCAGCCGTTGTACAGCTGTCATTTTTATGAAAGGAAACACGCGAGCGCGTGGCCCGCGCGCTTCGGCGGCTGCTTGCAGCGCGTTCAAGCGGGAGCGAGAGCAACCACAGCCTCTTTTCGCGTCATCTAGTGGCGAGCAAAACAACCAGTCATTGGTGATATGGAACCGGCGGCAAGATTGCAGCCCCCTCCCCATGCCGCGCATCTTGCGTAATCGCTTTGAAGGGGGAGGGGGCTGCAATCTTGCCGCCGGCTCCATGTCGCCAATGACTGGTTGTTTTACTCGCCACTAGATGACGCGAAGAGAGGCTGTGGTTGCTCTCGCTCCCGCTTGAACGCGTTGCAAGCAGCCGCCGGAGCGCGCGGGCCACGCGCTCGCGTGTTCCCTTTCATAAAAATGACAGCTGTACATTTGCTCCCCCCGTGAGTACCTGGAGGTCTGCCCTTTTGGTGTAATTCCGCCATACGTCACACCTAGAAAATGAAACAAATAACAGCATGGATATCAATAAACAACATGTAAAAGCGACACAAATATAGAGAGTGCGAGAAAGGGCGACAACAATGTTTCACAGGTTCAAAAGCGAAGCGCAGCTCGGCCTTAGCGGCCTTAGATAACACGAACTTCTCGTAACACGGAATGCAAGCAGTCACTGCTGCGTAAATAAATTTGGGGGTTCTTTCTTAAACATTGAAATGTGGTACTGTCACTACAAGCAGCTGGTCGTCGGAATGCTCTAAAGCCGAACCAGTTCGTCGAAGAAGCACATTCGGCAAACATACCTTGGAAGATTTCTTCTTGAAGAAAAAAAGTATTACGAGATACCGCTAACAAAACCGATGCTGAAGCGAAATTTCCGTCTGCGCGTCAGCTGGCATCAATCGGCTCACGAGAAACTGCCCACAAGTAGCTCTACATGCTTACAACATTACTTTCAAATGCGCTGTGCCAAGAAAAAAAAAGGAGGTTCACTGTAAAGCAACAACACACATTTTTCGGTTCGCCCTGTAGCTGTTTTGATAAGGATAGCGCTTGCTTCTTCGTGCCGAGCAAAAACTGCATGTGCTTACCTGTCGCCCGCTGGGAAGCGGAAAAATTTCGTTGCGCTGTTTCTTCCCGAGTTGTTGCACCACAAAGCAGCGCAGCACGCCTTGTGTCCTTTTCCTGCTTTCATCGACATTTTCAGCGCGTTCGCACTCACAAATATCGAAAATTTTACCTTCAAGCCATTCTCAAAAATTTCACACGTGCACAGGGAAAACGGCAGGAGCAGACAAGCGGAATGGCAGCAGAAGAGATAAGAGCAAAAGCGCCGCCTGTCGGCGCAATGAATGCAGCGTCTGGATAAATATATAGGGTGTTAAAAAAAAAGAAAATAGCCAAGAACACATTTTATTTCTACACATAATTGCATAACTTTACTTTATTGATGCGTAGGTTGGAAAGAAAAGGGCACACATGCAAAAGTTGCTGAATTTTTGCTTCCTACCAAAACAATGGCGGACGCCTTATTTCGAATACCGAAACTAGTCGAAGTGTCCGGCCCCTGGCGTAACTGCTTGAGGCCCACGTACTTAGCTTTAGGTGCGTGTTAAAGAGCCCCAGGCGGTCTAACTTTCCGAAGTCCTCCACTAGGGCGTCTCTCATAATCGTATGGTGGTTTTGGGACGTTACGCACCAACTGTTATTACCACTCAGAACACATGGCACACTAGCTTCTTCATCAACCTCAGCTGTTCTGTTTAGGACTGAAGATTGGGCGACTTGGTATTGATTCATGGCAAAATTAAACAGTGCACTTGTAATGACGACAATAGAAGACGTGGACAAAGTACCAGCCTGTTTACCTAGTCAGAAATTGTGTCAACAGTCAGAATACTGTGTGCTGATCATAAACACTATGGCAACAAAAAGTAAAACAAAATAACCAGAGGGAAGGAACAAGGTGATCCAACAACGAGGTTCAACAGATTCAACTGACTTATATCAATCTGATTAAATTAGCCTTGCACAAGTGACACATCTCCTAAATTCCATAAATATGCACATGTAACCTTGGCAAGTTCTAGTGCTGATATGTGACTAATGAAGTGACCATACCATAAAATGCATGTCCTTCAGCAAACACACTGTAACTAAGCACATGTCTTACACATCATATGGCCATCATAATGTGTCATTAACATGACTTATTCTTTCTAGCTAAATGTATACAAGCTCATGATGTCAATGCGCCTTGATATGCAATTTAACTTTTTGTGTAAGAGACGGACAAAGTGCCCAAGGCAAAATTGTCGTCAAAAAGTATTCTTACTTGCTCATAATCTGCGCATGAGAACAGAATAAATAGAAAACAAATCTGGCCTTAATGCACGTTTTACCACATGACAGCGTGATAACAGCTGTCTTTTTATTGTTGTTGCTTAAGTGTATACTCCCTGGAAGCACTGCTTCATTCATGCTTTATCGCAAGCAAGGAAATTATGTCATACAAACATTTAGTTTTAAGGCGCACTCGCTTGAATTGCCTGGCCACGCCAAGCGGTCAGCCAATTCGAAACACGTATCACACATCATTGTTATGCGAGCTTAATGGCCTTTCTTTTTTCGCTTTTCATTGCACTTTTGACGCGACGCAATATGCAGAACAGCACCTACTGCTGCCCAAGCGACAAGGTCGCGCAAACAGAGGAAACATAAGTATTACGTACCATTTGTGTTCCTGAATGTGCCGCGAACGCGGCGCGCCCATCAGCTGCTGCTCGCTTGAGTCACCGGGCCATTGCCACACCATTGCACACGCAGTGCATGTTGCACTGTCGTCAAACCACACATTTCACGTCCCGCGACGAGAACACAGTAAGGCTGCCGGCATGAAATGTGCACACATGATCGACGCATAGCAGTGTAGTTGAAAGGCGTCCTTCACAAAACCGACGTTATCCCATGACGGCTTCGCTTCGCTATCACTCACGCACGCCGCTGGGGCCAGCCTGTAGTAGTATTCGCTGTCATTTCGGAACTTCTCGCGTTTCTCGCGGCTCTCTTCCCGCGTTTCTTTCTTTTTGCTTTCTTTTTTCCCCCCTCCGCGCGTGCATGCGTGCGATGGTTCCTCTCTTATTGCCGCCGTTCGAAGGTCAAGGGCATTTTTTTTTTCGCTTCGTCCCTTTCAGAGCAGCCGCTTGAGGAGAGTCGCGTTTTTTCTTTCGTTTCTCTTGTTTTTCTTTTTTTTTTTTTGCGCCGGGATTTTTGAACACCGGATCTTATTCCGTGCGTTGAGGAACGCCGCCTCTGCCCAATTCGTCATCCAAAAGAGTATACTGAGTGTGCGTGCTGTGCCGATAGGCCACATCGAGGGTGTACACGCTCCTACTTTTAGTTTAACTTCGATTTGATGGTAAAACAACATAAGCGAAGTTATTCTGTGGTCGAAATGCCTCGTGAACCCGAGCCCAGCGGTAGTGTGCATTCCGTGCAATAATGTGCATCAGTCGACGAGACGAAGAAATCGTTGATTAGCACGTTCATGAATTTATTTAGCACTTTGAGAAACACTTCTTTCGCCCGCGCCGTTGCATACATGCCCGCCAGCACTGAAGGCACTACAGCTTCGGATGAAATAAAGGGAAGATATGCCCGAGAAAGTGAAATAGGAGTTTTCTGTCCTTGAACTCCATTTGACAAAATGGCGTCAGATCGTGAATTTACCTCCTTTCTTCCACCTTTTATCCCCATAATTTCTCAAGGAAGTAAAATTGAGGACGCAGAGCTTTATTACACCGATCTTAATACTCCCTAAGGGAGTACGGTCCCAAATGAAGGTAGTATTAGGCCCTTAAAACGCCCAATTCGGCTAGTTTGCGTTTACAGTGTAGGCAAGGGTAAAAAAATAATCGTGCATTCCTTTTTTTGTAAACATAGGAAAGTTAGCATTTTTCGAAGTTAACATAAGTGCGTTCGTACAGTGACTCCTCGAACGTCAGCAAACTGTACGAAGTATACCGTACGGAAACGAATACCGGGTCTGTACGAATACGGTAAGCTACATCGTCGCTAACAGCGCGAAAAACACAGACGAGAAGTGGACACGACACAGCGCTGGCTTTCAACTAAAGTTTTATTGAAAAACGAGACATATATAACGAGACACGACACAGCGCTGTGTCGTGTCCACTTCTCGTCTGTGTTTTTCGCGCTGTTAGCGACGATGAATCTGCACCAACTCGCCCAGTTTTCCATCTTACTTAACGGTAAGCTATGTGGGTGACTCTCGTAATATACGAACGAAAGGGATTAATAAATAATTGTGCGTGTGTGTTTTTTAAAATAACTTTGTACCTATCACATTGCCTGTTTGAATTTCCCCTTAACACCTGAATTGGCGATGGCCGCTTCCATTGGCGACTCTCTTATCGGCCATTACAGGGGTCCCGCGACAGAATTTGAGCATATCCTTTTCATCGGCTCTTCTGGTACCGTGGAATGCGCCCATATCATTGCGCAAGTAGCAATGCTGAAATCGGGGCTTTTATAATTTTAATTCACGGGATAAACTACCTTAATTTCGGACTACGCGACACACATCGGCTATTTTTGTTATGGGAAGTGACGTCATGTTATGTGACAGTAACGAGACTGACGACATACACCGTTCGTTTTTGATTGGCTTGACGCGACAAGCAGTGTGCGATATTCATCTTGATTTTAGCAGCTCACTGACGGACGAGGACTAAGAAAAGAAGGTGGACAACACGGGCGCTAAGATGAATCCGTACCAACTAGCTCAAGTTTCAGTTCTCGTGCAATATTCATATGGTCGTAGGTAGGCCGTACGAGTGCATGCTAAAAACAATAAAGACCATTTTTATACTTTCTCAGAACGAAATATTTCTGTTTCTAAATGATGCATTTTCAGAACAACGAGCACGACACTTACTTTGCGAACGCGGCTATGGCACGCGAACAACTAAAGGTGGAAACGAATGTAGCGTTTTAGCGAGCCAAAAAATGCGACATGGGGCGGACGCCGGCGTTGCCGTAGAATGCTTTTTGCATGCAAGCCGAGAAGTGTCCCCGCCTAAAGAGTACGTGTCTTACACAGTGGGACCGTCTGCTACGCCTGTATCCACACGACGGACGGCTCCGCGGAAATCTCTTCCGCGGACGATCGTTCCGCCGCCCGTCCGGCTGCGAAGTGCATCCAGACGACGGACGCACCGGAGAAGAAAAAAACTAACATGGCGGCACTGTCTGAAGCGAGAACTGCCCGCTTCGAATTTTTAAAAGGACACCAAAGAGAAACAATGACTTGGTCTAGATTGATAAACTGCAACTCTAATGCCATAACTTTCACTATCATAAGTTCATTATTAGCAGAGAAAACCAAGGTTGAATGTTTTTTTTTTTTAATTTCGCGCCGAAATCGCCGCGCGTGATTTCGAAAATTTCAAAATGTATTTCTCGTATTTTCGCGACGTTGGAACGATGAAATTTTATAAAACTTCGTAAGCTAGGCCTATGGCACCCACAGATGACGATGTACTTCATTTTTATCGATTAGAAGCTACATAGGATTCAGTAGACACCTGCAGAATCTAGGACGTCACGGTGTTTGGTGCGAGAATCTGAAGGTGGCGTCTCCACCCGAGTTTTCTTTTCGCGCGTTTTCGCGCTTACCAAGCGTCGTCTCACGGCAAGAGTGGTGTTTTCGGGATTGTGAAATTGTTTTTACTAATACGCGGAAAATCGTTTTTCTCTTTGGTGTCCCTTTAAGCTCTTCGTCGCGCATTGCGTGGGCTGTTAGTCCCAAACAGACGCTTTAGGTTTGTGTCCGAAAGCTTCGTATTCGTGACGATTTGGCACCGTTTCCGAGAGCCGTACTCGTTTTCTCAGAGCTGTAGGCTTAGCGAGTTCCTCTATTGGCAGAGCGTGAGCTCGGTGATCTGTTCGCCTCTGTGGATCAGTGGCTAGGGCTGCTCGGCTGCTGCCACGAAGGTCGCGGGTTCGATCCCGGCCGCGGCGGTCGCATTTCGATGGAGGCGAAATGGTAGAGGCCCGTGAACTGTGCGATGTCAGTGCACGTTAAAGAACATCAGATGGTCAAAATTTCCGGAGCCCTCCACTACGGCGTCCCTCTTAACCCCATCTTGGTTTTGGGCCGTAAAACCCCACATCACGGAGGAAGGAATCACTCAGGAGAGGCCCTGACGTCACTCTCTGTGAAGCCGTGGTGAAGCCGGAAGTCGGCCATATTGACTGGGCAGATTCCCCTCTCTTGTTTACATGTGACAAGCGAAGTAGAACGCGCGTTTCCCTCTCCGGCTCGAAAACCACGTGGGCTGCACGGCACGCGTGTTGAGGGTATCCGAAACCAACGGAACGGGACTTAAAACGGTGGGCCAGCGCGATACCGTAGGGGAAATCATTTCTTCCGAGTAATAACTGCGAGTAAGAGCTCGTCGACAAGGAAGCAAACACAAGAGAACGCCATGCTGGATGCATTGTATTACGGCGAGTGTGGTGTCAATGTTTTCACGACATTTATTCACGCACTGTACGGACAACACGATCGGCCGTGCGCCGCCTTCTATGGTTGCATTCCGTTTCCCAAGCGGCGCCCGGCCACCGTGCTCGGATTCCACGTAAACGCTCACCGGCGTCAGCATTGTGCACGGTGCAGGTGTACGAGTGACCAGGGCCGGATTAACAGTGCCGAGGGCCCGGTTCAAAAAAATAAGGGGGGGCCCCTCGCCTCGCCCCCCTTTCTTTCCCGCTTTGTCATCTGGTCATGCTTGAGACTTGACGCTTTTTTAGATTTAGCTGCAAAGAACACAAGCCATATTTATTCTAAGCCTCTCCGGAGTGTTTAATATCACCTGGGCGTTTTCTTTCTTGCGGAGCATATGGAGAGATTGTCATCGTAACAATTAACTACCGGGTGTTCAAAGTTAAGCTTTCTCGTTTTATGAAAATTCGGCAATGGGAAGAACATGAAAACCACCTTTACAGATAACATATATATCCTGGGGGGACACAAAGTGAGAAGATAATTATCACTGTCAGGGGCCCAATTAACTCATATTCATTAATTAACTTTTTAGTGACTGCAGCAAGCAAGCATGTTTATATTGAAAAGTTGAAGGGAGTCGCGTTTATACACAGTTCCATTTGGAAGAATTTTTCTAGCATGTCTGTGCTCCGAGATATCCCGCTGCAAAGTCTAATTGATTACGCATGCAGGGCGCTGTGGATCAGCGCAATGTTCCTCCCCGATGTGACGAACAGTCTGCTTGCTATCGCCAGCCAGTAGCAAAAGGGTAACCGTTATCATCTTTGCCTGTGCCTTCGACCCGTTATCAGATTAAACGACGCAAGCAACTGCCACGGCCCACCGGGGAGGAGATTGCGCCGCCGCTGACTGTCTCGCATGCGTAATCAGGTAAACCACAATTAAACTTTGCAGCGGGATATCTCGGAGCACAGACATGCTAGAAGAATTCTTCCAAATGGAACTGTGTATAAATGCGACTGCCTCAAACTTTTCAATACAAACATGCTTTCTTGCTGCAATCACTAAAAAGTTAATTATTGAATCTGAGTTAATTCGGCACCTGAAAGCGATAATTATTGTCTCATTGCGTGTCCCCCTGGATGTATAAGTTATCTGCAAAGGTGGTTTTCATGTTCTTCCCAGTGCTGAATTTTAATAAAACGAGAAAGCTTAACTTTGAACACCCGGTATATCAGGAGACGAAGACACATGGACAGCATTAAGATTTGTCTGGTTCGTTGGATCATACTGAAAGAAGACTAAACTGCGCGAGAAGTTAAGACGAAAAGAAGGAATGCATACGACACTTAGAAGTGCAGTCCAAGCACCGTGTGTGTTTCTTCCGTTCGTCTTAACCTATAGCGTTGTTTACCCTTATTTCAATAGAGGACATCTTCCCTCGAAAATCAGGGAGCGCCTTTGTGAAGAATAGCTTCCTCTATCTGCTACAGCTTCACTGATTCGGTAGCGCACGCTTTGGTTGCCTGCGTGCGAGCACTGCCGAAGTTGACAGGTGGGCCTTTTTCAGAAACTGTTCGCACGTACTTACAGTAAATACGCTACCAATCGTCTATCTGCTTTTGATTTCATACAACAACACACATTTAAGCTCTTCTAAGGCAGCATTTCAATATAGTGCTATTATGCATATTGTATATGCATACTGATCACAAGTAATACAGATAATTTAATTCAATATGGGAAGGGGGGTGGGCCAAATCTTTCGGAAAAGGTGGCGCCTATAAAAAATGAGATCCATGTAGGACTTTCACAAAAACGTTTTTAATAACACTCGGAAAACGACCACACATATTTTCATTTATGCACAAATCGTTTGCTTTTAAACATGTAATAGGGTTACATTTTTGCAGGCAATATTCACTTTCGTAGGGCTATAGGAGAAGGAAACACATTCACTGCACACATCTTTTCTGCGGTTAAACTGCGGAATATCTGGATATTTTTACGAAATATTTCTTCTTAAACACAGTGTAGAAAACTGGTGAACTCTTTCGCAGAAATGCAACCTTGAAATGGGGCGTGTATACCTATTAACATGTTCTCTGTTTTCATTATTCTTTTAAGTAGAGAAAGAAGGTATGTACGTTTCTACGAGCGTTTTCGTGCCTTTTGCTGAGACAGTTTGTTGATGAGCTCTCCAACATTTACCCTCCTAAGAACCTCCGTCTCTACGCTCAGCCGTGACAAATCAGTGAGGCGGCTGTCAGTCATCGTTGATCGAAGCCTGTTTTTGATCAGTTTCAGTTTGCTGAATGATCGTTCACCAGTGCAATTTGTGACCATTAAGCACAAAAAAATTCTAAGAGCCACATGGACATCAGGGAAAGAACCTTCAAGCTTTTCACGAATTAGAAGTTTCAGCATGTCTGCCACAGAAGAACAATCTTCGTTGCTCGCATCCGTACAGTGCAATACTGAACCGAAACCGAAACACAACAGTGTGCACACACGAAATTTCTTTAACCAAAGAATGCGTCCTAAGAGCGGTACTGCCTCGTGGATCGTTGAACGCGGCAGCGGTGTTATGTGATCTCGAACAAGCTGCGCGCATCCGGTCAGCTCGGAGAAGCATCATGTTCACCTGAGACGCCCGTGGTTGCATGTGGTATGCAGGGCATTGCGTAAAAGAAGTTCAAAAGTGATGGTCGGTTTTAGACCCCCACCACAACGCTCAAGCAATTGCGGTGATTGTCTGCTGGCGGCCAGATATTGGATATATGTTGTAGATATTTCCTGTGCACAACCTTTACCAAGTGATGGTCTCTTAAGGGGAGATGCGATTCGGAAAAAAAAAGTTGCATTAATATGTAACCAAAGGCAGTGAAATTTTTGCTGTATATATAGAATTTTATGCTGATTTCAAATATGTAATTAGTTTTATAGTAAGTTGTATAGTTTTCGTTTTGTGCCACGACAATGTGTAAAATATAGTTCTTTTTGTAGACACTTCTTTTGCCAGTAAATGTTTATCGTTCTGAGCCATTATTGGCTCATATTGCTCCACATTATCTGTAGAATGCAAATAACTATCAAGAAAGTGCGTATAAGACATTTTAATGGACAAGAAAAATTGTAACGTGAGAAGTCTTAGAATGCTCAGACCATACTAATTGCTTATTTTAGGTTCGTAATATTTATATTAGGTGATATCAAGTTTTGAAGTAGATACTTGCACTCTGCACAGGATAAGATATATGTGAGCAAAATTTCATCCTGATCTGGCTATCACAAGTACCAAAAACATGATGTAAAAACTCATGAAGTTGCCCAGAATTGTATCTTGAGAAAAACGCATTTTGAAGGTATAAGTGAAAGCTCATCTATGCGGAAAAGATTTGTCATTTAAGTTGATTTATTCCATCACGAGAGCTTGGCAATCATGGTTATTTTGAGCATGCGACTTTAGTGAACCCCTCATGCGAAATACAATGGCAAGCAGCCAGGTGACAATTTCCAGGGGACTCTAGACAATCAGCACTTAGATTTTTAGTAGCCACCTTGTGCTCTTTAAAAGCGATTTTTACCTACTTCGAGTTTAATTACAATCTTCAGTTTTTTTTGTCGTGAAAGTAGGGAAACTAAACTTGTGAAAGCAAATAAAAACGAAAAATATGCAATTTTTGAAAAAAAGACTTGCGTTTTCGACTCGCATCTCCCCTTGCATAATCAGGAAGTTCCGTAGCATACAAATATTTCATGGTGCGTTGCTTACACTATAATGAAAGCATACTATAGCATACCTATGCGTCAGCTTCATACCGGTTATTTTCATTCAGCGCATTAAAGGATATTTCAAACAGGAACCACTCTCTATGCGCCTTCGCATTGCGTGTTGGACCGTAGCTGCTAAAATCTTCGTCAGGCTGCTCTATGTGTCCATCACTGGATCAGCTCCTTCCCTCTACACGATGCATGGTCTTGAGCGAGTAAGAGGTTTTTACCACAGACTTCAGAACTGTGTGCTGACTTCAAGATTATGCACGTTATGCAACGAACAACCTTTTAGAAGCATGTATATTGATTATTGGAATAGATAATCTGTTTCTCTCAGGGGAAACCAGCAGGAGGGTTAAACTTTTTTCGAACAAAACAACGAAGTCGGCCATTTTTTCTGGCCCTTGGGGGCCCCCCTAAAACCGGAGGGCCCGGTTCATTTGAACCCTTTGAACCCTGGATAATCCGCCCCTGCGTGCCCCACATAGTACTGAGCTCGGCGATCTGCGGTAGCCCGAGTGCTAGCAAGTCTAAGAGGCCTTGCGAAAAACGAGCAAGACAGAAAGGGTTGGGCTTGTTGCCAGACCTCTAATGGCACCCTCGGCTAAATCTACTGCGTTATTCCGCGTGAATCCGAATTCGAAAAAGAGCTTGGGTTTTTCCGGCCGCGAGGTCCGCGGCACGGATGGCACAAATCCGCGACGCGGGGTCACGTGATGCGCCGTTACACGCTACCCGTCGCGTGAGGTTCGCCGTAACCATGGCGATATTTTCGTTATGTCTTTATGAGACGCGTGCGGGGATTAGAAACGGCGTTTGATGTCAGCGGGAGAGTTAAATGCGAAAGGGAACGTTTCTCGTCGTCGTGTGCTCGAGTTTTGAGGACTCACTTTCCTGCCCCAGTTCACATCATTCTTGTTGCATTTATCTCGGCATTGATTACTACACGCGTTCCGGTGCTAAATAAGGCTGTCGCAAAAGTGTCGCAGGGCCCCTTTAGACAAGTGCAGCGACGCGTTGGCTCAGATCAGTCAGCAAGGATTATCTGACGCAATAAAATGCTAGGTTGACGGTTCGATGGTGCAACTTCTCTGTGAGTGCAAGCTCCGGGTTTATTACCAAAGACCGGGAACAGTATGCAGGCAAAGGTGTAAATGTTCAAACTTCAGACCAAAGTGGCTCAAGCTGGCGCCCAATACGAAAAGTAATTCAGTACTGCTTTCGGATAATCATTACTCTGCTTTTCAAATAATTCGCTGTTAAATTAATGCTAAGCAAATACTTGTCTGTACATATAATGCTTAAACAATACAAGTGCCGGTTACACAAGGAATCATCAATAATTTTCATTATTTTATGGAAGTCAGGGAAATTTTTGTACAAGAAGGGAAATTTCATCTGTGTGATAGGGAAATTTTGCATTCACAGGTTGGCAGCCCTGTGTAGAAGTGTCGAAGGTGTCATGAGTTGCCGAGATTCGGCATGCCCAGAAATGCCACAGCTGAAGTCGTGCGCCACATATCAGCTCACTGGAAAAAACTGCGATGACGGTACGGGAAAGGGAGGAAAGTCCGACGAGGCGGAGTGAGCCTACGGCGGCGTAGTTGAGCGGCACATACGGGGTACGGGAGACAGGACAGTGGTGCTGTCGCAGGAGCGGGTAAATGAGCAGCAGGAGCTGCAGGCAAGGCCACGAAAATCTGCTTACAGATTGCTAGCTGCAGCGTCGGAGTTGAGGCTGGTACGTCGCTGTGCGGCAACACCAGCAGCTGCCAAGGCACTTCCTCTCTAATAAAATCTTTAATCTGGGGATGAAGAAAGCAGCTCTCCAGGTGGCAGGTGTAAACTACAATGCGGGATATGCAACCTGCCAGCGGGACGTTCTTTTGAGCGATGGTTCAGCTCGTCAAAGCTGTGACATATGTTGAAGAGCACTGCCACCAGTGGTTGGGCTTATAACTTGAAATATTTGAAAGGCACCGTCCCCCCATGCGCACAACAATGTGCTTGATCTTTTAGACTGTCGTCATGGTTTGGTTGATCCTCTATATGGTGGTGAATGTCTCTCCTGGCTGCTACGCTCGCTGGCGTGAACGCTCCTCAGCTCGAAGCTTACCTACCACTGGCCGGTGAGTTACTTCAGTAAAAAGGGTCTTGAACGCTGACCAGCTTGTATCGTTTTATTCGTGAACAGAAAACAAACGTTTTGCGATGTCGGAGAAGTATAATGGTGGGTGCGTGAGCTTAGACCCGTTTTAAGTGCCGAGCACTTCAGGGCCCCGCTTGTCGTCCATCCATACATCTCATGTGGCGAGATCACGCCCGCAGGAAAGCGCACACTACAGGCCATAACAAGGGTGGAAGTGCTCAAATCCGCGCTAAAATGAACGAACAAGTTCTAAAACAATATATTTAACAGAAATAGCCAAAAAGTAACCGCATTAATTAAGGTGGCGGTCCCACTCCGGCGGCAACCACTCCGAATTTAAGGCATTGTTTGCTGACGCACTGTGCTTGCTGCGCTATATGTATAAATTATAATTGTGCAAATTTGGAAAGCTTACAATCTCCGCTTTCAAATGGCACCGGCTATTATTGCCTGGTCCGAAGTGTTATCTAACAGAAATGAACATAGCGTGAGCAACAAAACACGTTTTCGCTGTACAAGCCTTCGTTGTACTGCGAGTACGGCGAAACCGTTCAACATAACAGAGCGCAATTTACTGTGCCTTTAGACGAAGTGTTATGCTAGGTTTCTATGAAGAGATATTGCGTATGAATTGATCGGTTATTTATTTACGGTCCAATAAAAATGGGCAAAATAATGAAAGTTTGTCACTGAATATCTTTTTCTTTTCAATGTAGAACTACAATATTTAGTGGTTCTCTAGACTAGAATATATTTATTTCCTACACGAAGTTGTTTTGTGCTATGACGAAAACCTAATGAATTATTATTACATCAATGCGGCAGTTTATGGCTCTACTTGGTCACGCATTACCGAGGAAGCGACAAAACTATTCAAGCTGAAACTCTGAACTCCTACATAACCAAGCAGCAGGCCTCTCTCTAGGATTCTATGAAGAGAAAATTCTTTTATGTTGTTTAGGGATCCTACAGGGCAGCAGTGAATTTAGGTAATTTTTCTGCTTGGCAGTTCCGTAGAAAGTGGCTTTTTTTTTCTCTTTTAGACGGTAATTCCCAAAGAGTATTGCACATTAGTAGAGGCATATTGTGTCTTGTATCTACTTCTGCGCACTAACTCGACCACCCAGTGCTTGAAACAAAATATTTTCAACAAATCATACATCTCACAGGCGATTTTTAGGAGGTAGCGCCATCTGTGAAATAAAAATCAAGTTGTTTTATGTGAGTTCCAACGTTCGTCAAATGTGGCACCACTGAACATAAGAAAGCCGGTCAAACGGGTACGGATTGTTTCTCCAGGCTTCATTGTGTGCCCCAGTTGCTGAGTCTAGTCGCCGCGCCTAACCATCATCAACTGTAAAAGGAGAAGGGCTTAGTTATGTACCCTTTCCACTCGCACCGCTCGCACTACCTCAGCAGATGGGGCGGTCACATCCAGCAGCAAACGGTTTCGGTACGCTGGAGTATTGCGCGTTCGTCGCGCGTCCTCAGAACCGGCGTTCCCTGGCACGTCTTTGTCGACGTGCATCTCTTCGGCGTTCTGCTGCTCGTTTTTTGCGCTTTCCATTGAGTGTTTTCGTGCCTGCGAGGTTTGCAATTGTGCCCGATATGCTACGGTGGGCCCGACATTCTACGCTTATATGCCGTGCAAGTGCTATGTACTGGCGCTTCACCGGGGACATTATGATGCGCAAGAGTCATACAACCACGGACACGCACAGGAATTGAAAAAAAAAAAATAAAGATATCAGTGAGTTGGGCAGGATGGTCTTGAGCCAGTGTGTATTTCATTTACTAAGTAGTAAATCAGTATGATTTCGCAATACGGATTTCATAGCATGACTTCATGATCTGTATTGTTACCGCCTGCGCTTCGAACCTGGTTCGTGGAGAAAAAAATCGCAGTTGTTTATTACACCTACATTCTGGTGCCCGAACACTGCACATACTCAGTACAAACGTTGCCACGGCTTTGTTCGCATCGGCGAACCATCGGCAGAGAGTGGGGGGCACTTTCCAGAGGCGTTTTCCGCTTACCTGGAGAGCCTATGCTCCACGGCTGAGTTTTACTTGTAAGTAACTTTTGTTAGTGTGGGGAGAAGAGGACAACCATACCCCCCACGCTAACCTACACCTACATGACCCTAATTATCCCACAAACCAACCAACTAACAGTAACGGCGGGGGGCCGCCTCTGCCATGACATTATCGCTCAAAACGAACATTTCAACTTTTCCGCGGCACGCGCAGAACTATCATCAGTCAGCGTTCCTGGAAGTAGTCGTTCTCGCGTACAAGCTCATATCAAGGCTGCTTAGCTTCGGCGATTGCAGGATGTGGTACGCTTGCACCACAGTACGGGCGATGTCACCCTAACATCTGTTGATATAGCCATGTAACAAAAACAACAACAACACCAAAAGGCAGCGCCCCATACATGGGATGCATGAGGTATAATTATAGTGCTTTAGCTGCGAAAGAGGCAAAGCCCTTCTAAAATACTTTTTTTGGTTGCACTGCAAGGCGCAGGAAAGGGGCGCTATGTAATACTGTAGCACAGAACCAATGGAAAGAAGCTTTATTGGGAGCTTCAGAATGGCGCAAAAAAGATATCAGCTGAAGCGTCACGTGCTCAACGCGGGTACTATATTCACAGTCGAATCAAACTGGTGTCAGCGGTGATAACGATTCT
Source organism: Rhipicephalus appendiculatus (assembly GCA_030522465.1). Taxonomy (NCBI): domain Eukaryota; kingdom Metazoa; phylum Arthropoda; class Arachnida; order Ixodida; family Ixodidae; genus Rhipicephalus; species Rhipicephalus appendiculatus. The sequence goes on from JALIZH010015017.1 coordinate 184,193, forward strand.
AATTTCTATGCACGTGAACGTTGTGCGGGCTGTTCTACGCGACCCAACACCACCAGGGTTTGGGGCCAGTGACAAACTTTCTCAGGGAAGTCACTGCACAAACTAACTATCTTCTTTCTTTTTTTAGAGAGAGATAGAGGGGGGGAGAATAAAAAAAAAACCTTGCCGCAGCACGCCTCAGTGCCTAAAGGCGCGTTTACACTTTTTTGTTCAGCGAAATGGCACCGTTTTCGGTCAGCCGACGGTCGCTGGGAGCGTCTTTCATAGTGTCGTTGTTCAATATCAATATGTTCAATATGTCGTTGTACGTATCATTCACTGTATTGATGCGAAAATAAACGTCATTGTCATTGTCAATAGGTACTTGGTATGTGCAAGACGCTGTCCGCGTTTTGTCGCTCTCCCAAACTTTCATCGGCCGTGGTTCTCTAGTCATGCAGGAGACGCACGCTGCGACGCCGACTGTACATACTTACGCGAAGAAACTGAGACGAGCTGCGACGCACATTTTTTCTACCTTTGTCTAAACATGGATGAGTGGCGTCGCCTGGTGTCTCAATTGGAACTACGGGTAAGATGGCGGCAGTGGGACAAAATGGCAAAAGCGTTTGGGAAACATAGGGCTTACTCCAGTGGGGTACGAGAGAGGGAGCCACTGCCTCGACGAGCGCGCCTCTGCTCCCCCCTGCACCGCCTCTGCGTCGGCGCTGCGCTGGCGGCCTAGATGTAGTCCAGCGTAGCGTGCACGCGCGACCACGCGCGGCGCGGTTTATGGTTGCTACACCGGCGAAAAGTGGAGAACTTATAGTCTGGCGTCACGGCGTAGTTGGCGCGCCGGGCGACATTCGGCGTCCTCCGCGTGACCGGCGTGGATATAGAGAATGTTCCTATTTCACGCGCTCCTGAGTGCCCAATATACAGTGGAACCCCGGTGATACGATCACGGCTCGTACGAATTTCGGGGCGATACGAATTTTTCTGTGGTCCCGGCCAAGGCCCATTAGCCTTCAATGTAATGGAGTGCGGTTGTTGCGAACCAATTTTCACCCCGCGACGTTTCATACGAACGTAAGCTACCACTCAGGTACGAACAGGTGGTGCCCGCGCTGTCGCGGAAGACAAGGCAATCGCGCGCGGGCACGGGAACCCTAGCGCGGGCATGCACGCGCACCTCCACACACTCCGATTTGCACAGGAGACTCCCGAATTTTGAGCAAACCTCCCGATTGTGCAGGAACAGATCTCCCGAAAAACATCCCCAACACCATCGCGATAAGAAAATAACAAGAAATTCCAGTGCTTCTAAAATGTTATGGCCTTCAACAATCGCGTGCCAAGCGTTCCTTAGGTCACTTTCACTGTACTTCTCTGGTGTCACGTTAAAAAAGCGTACTATGACTTGGAAGGGGCTACTATCTGTCACGGGTCACAACACATCTGGTTCGCTAATTACACACGCGCGCACGCGCCTTATATTTCCAAGTAAGTACGATCGTTGACATCTAAAAATTTTATTGACAATCATTCAGAGCCGTTCATGACGTTGCTGCGGCCCTGAGAAACAATAAACGAAAACGTGCCCCAGCTTTCTTTTGTCGCATACTAATTTTTCCGTGTTTTCTGGTGATACGAATTTCGGATGATACGAATATTTTTGGTGACCCCGCGAGATTCGTATCACCGAGGTTTCACTGTAGCCCGACGTAGTGTTCACGCGAGCCAGTGGTAGCCGAAGTTGGGGACGCCAGGTTCGTCACGTTACGTTGACGCCAAAACTGAGCACTCTATTCGCCTCGAGATCCTTGAGTGGCGCCCTCCCGCGTGTGACGTCAGAGAGAGGACTCTGGTGCCGATCTTCGCGCGCGCGCTCTCTACGTGAATGCTTCTCGGCTGCTCGACGCTGCCGGCCAGTCTGTCCTGCTCGAGTTATATTGAAACATTAGTGGGCAGGCTCATAAAGCAATTTTCACTGAATGTTCAAGCAAAGTACTCGGCGAAATCGAGAGAAGTCACCGTGAGTGTCGATTGCTCCTGGTGTCGTCTGCTAGCCAACAATGTGTACATCTGGATGTATGGCGACGATTTCTTTTCGCGACTGTTATATATTTGTCCGTGGCACACTCACAATGACTTTGCCGGCCCGTTTTCGATCACTGACTTCAGCGTTCGGGCTTCGTCTTCCGTGTATGCGTTAAAGCGCAATATATGTATACCGCTTGCTGCGCGGGTGCTCTTGCCAATCCTGCTCCTTCGGTTCAGTTCCATTGTTTGGAGTTCTAAGCGCGTGGCAAACGGCGTGTGATGTCATTCGAATAATTGAAACGGTCGTTACAGGCAACAACCATTGAATAAGTCCATGTTTTCAGCAGCTGCTTTGTAAGCTCGTCGTAAGTACTTGAAATTTAAACAAGAAATAAAAAAGGTGGAGAGCATGAGTCAAAACGGGACGCACGACGTCCGGTGATATGCAATATTGGTAGGTTGTGTGGGGATTTTTTTTTTGTAACGTATTTTAATCTCTGCATTTAAAGGAGCACTGACAAAAAATTTCGAAGGTGAGATAATGAGCGAGGTAGATTTATGTGCAGACATGCACAACATCTACGAAACAGAAAGGGCAAATATAGGCTAGAACATATTTATAATCAATTTTAAAGTGCACGCCGCGCGACTGAGTGAGATGCGGAGCCCCTCGCGACGCCGACGTCAACGCGGTGGCAATGTAAACAAACCTACGTCACGAGTTTTTGTTGAATGGTGGCTGGCACGCGCCTTGCGCTGGCGCTACCAGCGATTTCTTCCTGCGGCTTTGCGTGTGCTGTCAATGCGGTGCCCGCTCGCGCAAGCTCTCGCGCGCGGCGCCACGTCACAGTTTTGCGCAGCACGTGGCCAGCTGTGTTTACCTTGCCGCCGGAACTGCTCCTGCCTAGCTCAGTGCTCTTTGAAAGCGTAACTGCGACTGGGCGCTTTAAAAACGTCTCTAAATAAATAACCATCACGCTCTCGCCGCGTAAACAAGGTTTCCAGCCGTGATAAGTGGGTCGTAAGCTACCTATTGCAACAAACAATAAAAAAAAAAAAACAAGGTGCAGATTTTTTTCTCAGCGCTCCTTTAATAAATCGACGCTGACTAGATCACGGTCGTCGGAAAGTATGCCCAGCAGAATTAGCGTAATCATGCTAACGTAGATAAATACAAAGCTTTCGCATCGAAAGTCGTAATAAGATGTATTTGCAATAAAATAGTCTCTCAACGGTCGAAGGGCCTGATGCGATCACTGTGCTAAACAGGCTTCCCTTATGCATTTGCCTAAGCTGACTCGAAGGCGAAAGCCATCTTCTTTTTTCTTCAGTCGTTCCTTCCCTTCCGAATGCGTTCTGGACGTAAGGTGGTTCTGCACGGCCTCCAGGATCGGAGGCATTGCAAGCGTTCTACGCATCGCCTGCTTTTGCATTGCCGCCCAAAATTTTCTGACGTCATTAGGGCGTCATAAAGGCACCACATCATGTGATGTTTTTTTGCATCACTTGTGTTGATACTGCCTACGCGGGAAGCCGACGGTGAATTTTCGCGTTTCACTGGGAATCCGAGGCTTTCACCTTAAATCTTGTTTCAATCTTGTTGCAATCTCGTTACAGAGCGGTAAAGAATAGCAATAACAAGCCAAAGGGGCCAAAAGAATGGTGGGAAAGAGCTCTCTTCCTTCTCTTCCTGGTCACATTCGCCAATTTTTACTGTTTACCAAGCTGTACTACCGGTGTCAAATGAAGCACAAACAGCGGAGCGCGTTGCCCAAGCATTAGGAATTGCATAGTGCGCGCCGTCCTGTCATCACCATCGACCGCCGCGCACACCCGATTAGGCAGCACTGCGGGATTGAAAGCATGAATGTGGCTCACGAGCGGCAAACCGCATGAGCGTATCTATCAAAAGGTGCGAACTGTACCCTTGCTGGCGTTTCATTCGGCGCCGATAGTTCGTGCAACAAGTTTTAATGTGCATCCAACTCGCCCAATCTACACTAGTCATCCGCAATAACCCACTGGTCGATCAAGTTATCAATTTTATTTTGTCGGCCAATGTTTTGTATACACAGGTTCACATGGCTACAAGTGGGAGAGATGTGTAAATTTTCCTTCAACTCAAGTCTGTTTACACAACGCTAACTTTTGCGAAAAAGGCGTAAAATTTATCGCGCTTCACTTCCAAAGCAGCGTAGACTCTCTCTAACTCACCTGGCGGGACGTTCGCGCTTTCACGTGAGCTATTTCAACGCCATTGTTGCGAAATTGGGGTCGCGACTCCCAGCGCCGCGAACCACCGGCGTGATTCGGGTAGCGTAGCCGGTGAGACCTCGAGTGGGTGACGTGCCCGGTGCATTCATCATGACGACTTGAAGAGAGAAAAACTTTATGTACAATATTTACATCGTGTGATCGCAATGATCAGACAAGAACAGCTCATGAAGAGCTCATGAACATTCTGAACAGCTTGTGAACCACTTCGGCGTTCCTCGGTGCGCCGCATTAAATCCGAAGGTTGGGGTCCACCCCCACATTCTCCTCTCCACGCCGTGGCCAGGAGTCCTCCAATCCTGCAGGATTGGGAGGAGCATAAGAACGACCACGCCCGTGCCTCCAAAGGTCAGTTGACGTCGGTTGGTTGAAGATTCCCCAGAAGGACATTTCGGGGAAATGGCATCTCGTCGACGACGCACGAAGACAGGTGAGGTCAGAAAGTTGACATCGGCACTGCGTCAGCGAGTAGACACCTGCATAACCCTTTCGGGGTATTGACAGCTCGTTCAGGATGCCCCTGGATAGGATGGGCCATACAGCTGGCACCTGCACGGGGCCAACGAGTCGACACTGCTGGTGCGCAGAGCGCTATTGTTTGACCACCGCACCCTGCTCCGGAATGTTGCTCCCGGTCGCCGAGACAAGCGGGCGAACGACGACTAGCGTCGGGTAAGGCGAAGAGCCCACGATTCTCGGTATCCGCCGCCTTTCGAAGGATGAGGTCAAGGTGGTAATTGAGCGAAGCACAACAGAACCCCCGCCGCCAGATGATACATCGGGAGGTCGAGTTGTTCCATGCAGCTCGGCCTGATCGATGTCCGCGATGTTCCGGGAAGGGTTCTTGCTCTCTCAAAGGGCTTTGTCCAACAGGCAGGCCTCTCCAGGAGCAGGCCTCTGCATACGACTTCGCAGAAAATGGGTGACAAGCTCGAAGAAACCGACCCTTGTCAGCCACACACAATGCGACAAGCGCCACGCGCACGCTGTATCGTGTCGCGCGTATAACAAAGGACAGAGACAACTACATGTTGACGGGAACAAGAAGAACGGCAGGGTTTATTGACACGTCTTTATATAGGTGATGGGGGGCGGGGCAGTCTCAGTGATAACCGCACAGATCATGGTATCACCGTCACAACAGGATAACACCGTCAACACGCTGTCATGATGACGCCGACAGCGCATGCCCGATACATCCCCTGGGGGGGTAATGAAAATAAGTTCAGGGCATTTGATTAAAAGCAGCATCGTAATGAAGTCTCTGCGGAGGCTTGACTGTACGAGCAGACCTTCTTGGGCCCACTGTCCGACCTGGAGAAGTTGGCGACCCGTGGCGCGCAGCACACGCGGGTGCCACGCTGTCCGTGGTGGAGTGTTGAGGTGAGCGGCCCGGTGATCGTGCTGGGGCAGCTGGCGAGCCGGGGTCATTTGGCTCACACTCGGAACAACTGTCTTTGCTGACGTCTACCGCACACCTCTCACCGGTTTGCAGAAGATGACGCCTGTTGCGCCTGAACAGCCGACGATCCTGGGTTTGAACTTGGTAGGACCTGGGCGCAGCAGATGCGACGACTTGCCCTTTCTGTGACCATGTTCTGTCCCCGAACCTCACGACCGATCCTTTAGCCAAAGGTGGTAGATGCTTTCCGGTGCTCTTCTGCTGGTGCTTCTTTACCACGGTTGTCGGCACTGCAGAAAAATCAGGAAGATTAGCTCTCGGGCATCTGCCTTGTAGTAGTTCCGCTGGTGATCGGCCGTCTTCCAGTGGCGTACAGCGGTAGGCCAGCAGACCCAGCCAGAAGTCTTCGCGTGCGTGCGCACATTTCTTCATGATACGCTTGACAACCTGGACCCCCCTTTTCGGCTAGGTCATTGGACTGAGGGTAGCGAGGGCTGGAGGTAACATGAGTAAAATCGTATTTTCTTGCGAAGGCTGCAAACTCGTGACTTACAAATTGTGGCCCATTGTCCGTGCATACTTCCATGGGTACGCCGTACCGTGCGAACATTGCACTCAGTGCCGTGATGGTCGTCCTTGCAGTGGCATCGGCGAGTTTCTCGACTTCAGGGAAGTTACTAAGTGCATCGAACGCCACGATGTATGAACTTCCTGCGAAAGAAAAAATATCCACACCAACTCGATACCAGGCGCATCCAGGAACAGGGCGCATCAGCAGTGGCTCCTGCTGTTGCTTATAAGCATATTCACAACACGTGGGGCAACTCTAGATAATAGTAGTGATATCGTGGCTTATACCAGGCCAAAAGACAAGATGACGGGCCCTTTCTTTGTATTTCTGAAGACCGAGATGCCCAGAATGGATTCTTTTTGCCAGGATATCACGGCGCATGCGTCTTGGTATTATCACTTTCGTGCCTTTTAGCAATATTCCATTTACAACGGAAAGCTCCGAGAAAAATGGCTTTAGCTCGCCTTCGATCTTTTCGCCAGTTGAGAGGCAAGAAATGACTGTCCGGAGGTAGTCGTCCCTCGCCGTTTCATTTACCAGTTTCTGGCGTGTCTCATCAGTGACCAGGTAGCCCCACGACGGCAACTGCGTGTACTTCGACATCGTCCGTAGCCCCACTGGTGTCGTCCTGGGCAGCCGGAGATGATCGTGACAGCATGTCTGCCAGGATAGGATGCTTTCCTGGGACATACTGTAAAACAAAGTCATAGTTTAGAAGTCTCAAAAAGAACCTTTGCAGGCGGGGAGGCATGTCACAAATTCCTTTTGCGGCTATGGACAACAGAGGCTTGTGGTCCGTCTCGATGACAATCTTCTGTCCGTAAATGAACTGGTAAAATTTATGGCAGCCAAAAGAAATGCTCAGCGCCTCTTTTTCAATTTGCGCATAACTCTGCTCTGCGTCCGTTAGCACACGAGATGCATATGCCACTGGCCGCCAGTGGCCGTTGTGACATTGCAAAAGCGCTGCGCCCACGCCGTCTTTTGAAGCGTCGCAAGTTATCTTTGATTGCTTTCTCGGATCAAAGATGGCTAGCACTGGCGTTGTGCTTAGAATCTGCACGACGCTTTTCCACTCCCTTATGTGGTTGTCAGTCCACTCGAACTGTGCGTGCGGTTTGGTAAGCGCTCGCAGTGAAGCCGTTCGCTCAGACAGGCGTGGCACATATTTACCGAAATAGTTTAGAACGCCGAGCATGCGCCGCACATCTGATTTGTATTTAGGCACGGACGTTTGAAGCAAACTTTTTACAAGTTTGGGGTTTGGTGATATGCCGTCGCGAGTAATGATATCACCTAGGAACTGCACTTCAGTGACGCCAAACCTGCATTTTTCTGCGTTGAATGTGAGGCCCGCTTTTTCAGCCGCTTTCATGACTGCCACTAGTCTTTGGTCGTGTTCTTTTTTGGTTTCCCCCCCACACCAAAATATCGTCGATGTACACGTGTACACCAGGAAGGCCATCGAAGATCTCGCTCATTTGTCTTTGAAAAACTTCGGGCGCCGACGATATGCCGAACGGCAACCGCAAATAACGATATCTTCCAAAGGGGGTTGCAAAGGTACATATTTTGGAAGTTTTCTCGTCCAGTGAAATCTGGTGGAAACCAGAATTTGGGTCTAAACAGCTAAAATAGGCTGCACCGGCCAATTCTCCTTCCATGTCCTCACGCCTTGGGAGCTGATAATGCTGTCTTTTTACATGCTCGTTTATCTTTCTTGGGTCCATGCAAATACAAAGCCTGCCATCTTTTTTCTTAACCAAGACCAAGGGGCTTACCCAGTCAGTGGGGCCATCCTCTTTCATGGTGATGCCTGCACGCTCCATTCTTTGAAGTTCGTCTCGCAGTGGCTCTCGCAGAGACAGGGGAACCCTCCGGGCTGGTTGGCCGACAGGCGTTGCCGAAGGTTGCATGGCCATGCTGTAGGGCTTCTTTAGGCAGCCTAGCCCCTGGAAGACCTGCTTGTAATCTTTAATTGCTTCGTACTCTGAAGCACTGACACTGGCCACCGTCCGTTGAACGAGTCCCAAGGCTTCGCTTGCCTCCAGTCCCAGTAAGGCTTGTCGGCCATTCTTCACAACGAAAAATTTCACGGTGGTGGAAGAGTTACCGAGAGTGATTTTCAGTTTCGCTGTTCCGAAGTGATTAATCACGCCCCCCTGTGTACGCTCGCAGCACCGCGCCTGTAGGCGTTAACTTTTCCGCCCCTGGAATCTTGCGGTACACCGAGAACGGTAGCAGGTTGGCCTGAGAACCAGTGTCTACCTTGAAGGCTATGTTTCTTCCAGCAATTTCAGCCTCCACCTTCCAATCTTTGCTGCCTCCTCTGTCAGTTCCAATTTCTAGAACGTCAAAGTCGTCGTCACTGCTGTCCTTGCTCACTTGGCCAACTCCAGACATTCCTCGACAACAAACCGCGAAGTGGTGAAGCTTGCGACATTCATTGCATCTTTTCCCGTAGGCTGGACACTTTCTTGCCATGTGTCGTCGATTGCACTTTTTGCAACGGTACTCCTTGCAACCCTCATCACCACTTTTGCCTCGCGATGTTGTCGCGTGCCTAGAAACAGCATCGACGTGGTTCTCCCTGGCGTTCCAGATCTCCTTTCGCTGTGCCAATGATTCCGCCACCTTGCACAGTTCTTCCGCTTTCAGCAACGTTAAAGACTTTTCTCGAAGCATTTTTTCTCGCAGCTTCGAGTCATTCGTGCCAAACACGATTTGATCCCTGATCAATGAATCTCGCTGCTCTCCAAAGTTGCATTGCGCTGCTTGCTTTTTGAGGTCGCGGACAAACTTCTCGAAAGGTTCTCCCTCCGCCTGCTTCCTTGACCGAAACACGTAGCGTTCGTGAACTTCGTTGCTCACTTCAGCACAGTAGGTCTCGAATTTCCCAGCGAGCGTTGCGTAGTCGTCCTTGCTTTCGTCTTCCTCGAACTTGAACGTGTTAAACACGTCGAGCGCTTCATCACCGGCTACGCTTAGCAGCAGCGCCGCTTTTGCAGCTTCGCTTCGAGGATGCTCCTTCGTTGTGGTCGCCTGCAGGAACAGGTCGAACTTCTGTTTGAAGCGTCTCCAATTTTCCGAGAGGTTGCCGGTCAGTTGCAAGGGGGGGCGGAGCCTTTAGAAGTTCCATCGTTGTCGCTGGTACCCACTTCTGACACCATGTACAGCCGTCAGCACCTTTAACTCGAACGCTCCGACGCGTGGACTCGGCTCGCTTGGACTGAGGTCAGCGCCGCCAAGCGTTGAAAATGATATGCTTGCTGCAGTTAACGATAGATTGAGCGCGCGTCGGTTTCACTAGTAAATTTCTGTTTCCAGTCTGCCTGACCGGCGGGTCGAATGCATTCACTTGGCATTCCGTTTTCGCCACGTTTCGCTCGTGGCTACGTTATCGCGCACGCCCATGGCGTTCGTTGTCGTATACTTATCTCGAAAATGAACCATTGCGTGCGACAGCTTACGCACCTTTCGAGTTTGAATTCGCAGCTGCTGTGGCTGCTGCTCGAAATAGATCACATGTATAAAAAGCAGAGCAAACGCACGTTCATGGCACGATCAAATCGTGGTTCTGGGACGTTAAACCCCAGATATTATTACACGCACAAATCTTACGCTCCAAGACCACATCTTCCGTGCAGCGTAAACCGAACAGGAAGGCACACTCTAAATTGCGAGAACAGTTCAATTCAGGCTGTCTGAAAATTAATGAATCAGAACATGAACAACGCTACCGCATTTCAGATTCATTTATTGTGCAACTTTTACAAATGCCATGAACGTGCGTTTGCTCTGCTTTTTATACATGTGATTTCTTTTGAGCAGCAGCTGCAAATTCAAACTCGAAAGGTACGCAAGCTGTCGCACGCAATGGTTCATTGTCATGATAAGCATACGACAACGAACGCCATGGGCGCGCGCGATAACGTAGCCACGAGCGAAACGTGGCGCAAACGGGGTGCCAAGTGAATGCATTCGACCCGCCGGTCAGGCAGACTGGAAACAGAAATTTACTAGTGAAACCGACGCGCGCTCCATCTATCGTTAACTGCAGTAGGCATATCATTTTCAACGCTTGGCGGCGTTGACCTCAGTCCAAGCGAGCCGAGGCCACGCATCGGAGCGTTCGAGTTAAAGGTGCTGACGGCTGTATCGTGTCGCGCGTATAACAAAGGACAGAGGCAACTACATGTTGACGGGAACACGAAGAACGGCAGGGTTTATTGACACGTCTTTATATAGGTGATGGGGGGCGGGGCAGTCTCAGTGATAACCGCACAGATCATGGTATCACCGTCACAACAGGATAACACCGTCAACACGTTGTCATGATGACGCCGACAGCGCATGCCCGATACACACGCCACTCTCATCGCCAGACCCAGATTCTACAAATCAAACATCTGACTGCCGATATCTAAATAGCGTAAGCCCAAAGAAACAATGTGCACCTTAATCCGGACAAGTACCCAGTAACTCTCACATGTAATTCCATTTGGAATTAAGAGAACATTATAATCAAGCTAAACAAGCAAACTGTAGAGCTTCCGACAACAAGGGAGTCAGTGAGGAAGTTCTCTACGCCCTTCAGTGTGACATAACTGCATACAAAATACGCTACACTAACACTACACAAAGGTAGAAAAGAAATCAAACCAAACAAAATAATTGTGACCTCATTCCGCGCTTCCTCTCGAATCAGAACGCCCGACTTAAGGCGTCTGCGTTTGTGCGAAGTCGACAACTCATACAGCGCGCCTCAACATTGTGCTGCTGCAATGCCATGCTCCCTCTGAGCAAACGACCATTCTTAGGTGACATTTGGTGTAGCCAGGTTAGTGGAGAGTGATCGGTTCCTATAATAAACTTAGATCCATAAACATAGTACCCTAGTTTTTGCACGGCCCAAACAATGCAAACACATTCTTTCTTCGATGTGCTCCAAGCCTCTTCCTTGAAACTTAATTTGCGACTCAAATACAAAACGGGTCGCACTTCTCCACACTGTCCGTTTTACACAGCACTGCTCCTACACTGCGTTCACTCGCCCTACACTGAATAGCGAAAGGTTTTGCAAAAATCCGGTTCCGTCAGGACGGGTTTCTCACTCAACACATGCCTCAACTTCATGACAGCGGCATCCTTCTTAACTTTCTACGGAAGGTTCACAGGTGCGCTCTTGCGCAGACTGTCTGTGAAAGACTGGTAATCTCTGAGTTATTCGGAACCTACGCTAAAATTAGCCTTTAAGCTATACGCTTTCGCTCAATGCACGCAGCAAATGAGCAACACACGAAAAAGACAATACGCTTTAACAAAGTAAGAAATAACACTGAAATCAACCTCACGCGTATAAAACAAAACAAACAGAAAAGTAAAACTTACACTGACGCGCATACTACCACGTACATTGCAAAACATCAGAAGGTGTCCTACACAGAGGCTTTTACTCAGCCTTCCTCTCTGTTCAAATCAACGCTCAGCTCTCTACTCGAGCGCTAACGGTTAACTTCCCAAATAATAAAACACAAACAAGTAACCAAAGAAGTATATCAATGTCTGCTTCTTGATGACGAGGAAATTACACCTTACTACAAAAAAAGTTGACGTATCCCTTGCTCATCGGCAGACGTCCAAAATAAGAAAGAAAATCATTATCAAAACTGAACACAAGATGAATTCTTGGTTTTCATCCTTACACAGTGCTTATCTCAATGCTCCACTCTTTCAGACGAGCTCTGGGGAGTCGCGCATTCCACACTTTTCGAGGGGTGCGGTCTCGACACAGGCACAAAGAACTAAGCTGTCCGACGCACTCAGTAGCGGCGACCATTGTCCCGCGGCCCACAAACTTTGACCAACCGGCATATGCACCGCATCGTTTGCATACTGTAGCCCTCCCGCACAAGCAGTGACCCTTTCGCCAAGGTGGGGGCCAGCCTTTGTCACCACTTCGGCGAACGCGATGTTTCCCCACGGGCTTGCCTCTACGCTGCAGTGAAAAAGACGAGACCAGGCGAATACTTCGGCGTCCGAATTTCTCTGAACTTCGTTTCGCCGCGACGCGCTTCACGCTTGATCTAGATCTCAGCGGGACTCTCAACTTCGGACTTATGGCCGCACGCCTTTTCGGGATCTGCTGCCTGATCTTTCTCCTAGCGTCACGAGAGATGACGTCATCGCGCTTAGCCACTTTAGTGCGCTTTTCTCCGCTCGTTTCTTTCGCGTTACGCTTTCGCCCATGCCGTTTTCTCCCGGAACGGCTCGGAATGCTGGCAGCTTCGACACACTTATTCACAAGTGCGCTGCCTTCACTAGTCTTTGCCAAAACTCCAGATTGGTTCGCTAGCTTCTCCTCTGAAGGATCGTTTGTTACTTCGTTATCCTTAGAAGTATCTCTCTTTACGACGTCACTGTCCTTAGAGGGATCTCTGTCTACGTCGCTATCCTTAGAAGGATCTCCCACTACGTCGCTATCCCTAGAAGGATCTTTCTTTACGACGTCACTGTCCCTAGAAGGATCTCTGTCTACTTCGCTATCCTTACAAGGATCTCTCGCTACGTCGCTATCCCTAGAAGGATCTTTCTTTACGACGTCACTGTCCCTAGAAGGACTTTCTACGTCACTCTGCCTAGAAGCATTAATGAGTGCGTAGCCTGAGTCACGCCACGTGGCAGATGCCTCGGGGTTTTGTCCTTTGCCCTCGGTCGTCTGCCTCTCACGTGGTGCGCCGCTCAGATTTTGCGTCCGCTCGCATCCCTTCGAACTTGGAAGTGCCATGCAAGACGTCTCGGTTTTGTGGTTACTACGGCTTTCGAAGTCGGCCGAACCTACAACTCTCAGGTTTTCCGTCTGCTCGCATGCCTTCGAACTTGGAAGTGCCATGCAAGACGTCTCGGTTTTTACCTGATCCTCTCTTTCTTCACGAGCTAAGCGCTCGCGTTTCTCTTTCTCTTCCCGAGCTAAACGCTCGCGTTCCACTTTTCTTTCATTTAGTTCCTGCACGCGCTTCTCTTTCTCTCTTTGCCACTTTAACTCTAGTTCCCGCAAGCGCTCCTTTTGCTCTCTTTGCCGCTTTTCTGTTAGTTCCCGTAGGGCCTCATCTTTCTCTATTTGCTCCTTGCGCCACCTTTCTTTTAGTTCCTGCACGCGCTTGTCTTTCTCTCTTTGCTCCCTGTGCCACTTTTCTTTTAGTTCCAAAAGGGCTTCTCTGGCCCCACCGGCCTCCCCTAAGCTAACTTCCTCGTTCTCTAAAAGCTCCAACATTTGCTTTTTTCGTCTTAACGAGCCGCCTGAAAAGTCCAGCACTTGACAAATTCCGAGGAGTTCTTGGACTTTAAACTTGTCCATTTTAGAAACGCACCGTGTTTCTCTCCTAATTTGTTCCTGTTCCTGAGCTAAGCGCTGCTCTTTCTCTTTTCGAGCTAAAAAAGCCTCTCTGGCCTCCTCCAAGCTCACTTCCTCGTTCTCTAAAAGCTCCAAAATTGGCTTTTTTCGTCTTACCGAGCCGACTGAAATGTTCAGCTCCTGACAAATTTCGAGGACTTGTTGGACTTTAAACTTGTCCATCTAAGAAATGCACAGTGCTACTCTTCTAAGGTAATCTTGTCCACGAGCCACCCATTTCTTGGTCTGCGAACCAAGATTACCAAAATCACCCCACTACATTACCGTCCCTCTGCGCTAATGAGTCTGGCGAAAAGAAGAGGAAACACGTGGCACTCACCACTTTGATGCAGCCGACGCAGGCGAATCCCATAAGCTGCCATCCACTGTTGCGAAATAGGGGTCGCGACTCCCAGCGCCGCGAACCACCGGCGTGATTCGGGTAGCGTAGCCGGTGAGACCTCGAGTGGGTGACGTGCCCGGTGCATTCATCATGACGACTTGAAGAGAGAAAAACTTTATGTACAATATTTACATCGTGTGATCGCAATGATCAGACAAGAACAGCTCATGAAGAGCTCATGAACATTCTGAACAGCTTGTGAACCACTTCGGCGCTCCTCGGTGCGCCGCATTAAATCCGAAGGTTGGGGTCCACCCCCACATTCTCCTCTCCACGCCGTGGCCAGGAGTCCTCCAATCCTGCAGGATTGGGAGGAGCATAAGAACGACCACGCCCGTGCCTCCAAAGGTCAGTTGACGTCGGTTGGTTGAAGATTCCCCAGAAGGACATTTCGGGGAAATGGCATCTCGTCGACGACGCACGAAGACAGGTGAGGTCAGAAAGTTGACATCGGCACTGCGTCAGCGAGTAGACACCTGCATAACCCTTTCGGGGTATTGACAGCTCGTTCAGGACGCCCCTGGATAGGATGGGCCATACAGCTGGCACCTGCATGGGGCCAACGAGTCGACACTGCTGGTGCGCAGAGCGCTATTGTTTGACCACCGCACCCTGCTCCGGAATGTTGCTCCCGGTCGCCGAGACAAGCGGGCGAACGACGACTAGCGTCGGGTAAGGCGAAGAGCCCACGATTCTCGGTATCCGCCGCCTTTCGAAGGATGAGGTCAAGGTGGTAATTGAGCGAGGCACAACACCATCCAGCTCAGTGAGTGACGCTACGAACTCGGGGGGCATGATCAGTAGCGTAGCCAGAAATTTTTTCGGGGGGGGGGGGGGGTTCAACCGTACTTTATGTATGTTCGTGCGTGAGCTTGTATGTGTGCGTGCATATATACGCAAGCAAAACTGAAAAATTTCGGGGGGGTTTCAACCCCCCCCAACCCCCCCCCCCCCCTTGGCTACGCCACTGGGCATGATCCTGAACGCGATGGCTGTGGGTGATTATATAGAACATATCTTAAGTGTTAACTTGTGAGGATGTACTTTTGGGCTAGTTGGTTCATACTTGTGGTGAAACAGCGCCAGCGAAAACGAAGGACTAGACGAAGAGGAACGACGCATACACAAGGCGCACTAACAACTGAAAGTTTATTCACTTGTTGCGCAGGATAAATACTGGCTGTACCTGAATAAACAGAAGAAAAAAAATTGAAAAGAGATATGACAGTGCATCACGTGGTCACTCCTACTGCGCGTGTAAAACGGTTCCTGTAAGGAATCTGACATCTTTATCCGACAGCATGACAGACGGCATGCTGACACAGGATTCTCCGAGCTTTTTTATCTCAAGGGCTTCGACAACCTCCCTTGTTAGTCTGTCAGCTGATTTGGACATGACACTAGTGTTCTCAAATCTAGGTGCGCAGCCGCAGTCCCTACAATGAATACCTAGATGTCCTGATATCACTTTCGTTGTATTGTATTTGTGCTCTTTTAATCTATCGTTTAGGCATCTTCCGGTGTGCCCTATGTATGACGCGCCGCAAGACAAAGGGATCGCGTAGACCACATTTTCTGTACACTGTACAAACCTGTCGCGGTGCTTCTTAGTGCAGACAGGTTTTTTTACTTTCTCCATTAACCACCCGACACATTTTCGCAAGCTTAGCGGGTGCGGTGAAGACCACCTTCACTCCCACCTTGTCTTGCGGCGGTCCTAACATGTAAAGCATGACATGCAAATTATGTTAAGCGTGATTTGCTCCTTCCTGGCTGCTTCGCATTACTTCGATTCCCACAGTGCGTGGGATCTGCCGGCTTTTTCTCTCTTAATTCTCTTCTTCCTTCTTCTTGTTGGGTGCTGCGCCTACTCCTCTCCTTCCTTTCCTCTTTCTTTTCCTTCTTTTACTTATCTGTTTCCCCCCACTTGACCCTCCCCTCAAGGCACTGCGCCGTGCTCCCGATAGGGCTGCAGAAATTAGGTGCCTTTTTCCATTCTTCTTCTAACCACCAACAACAACAACACCGCACGCGCACCGGATTGAGCCCCGCTAAGAAATGCTTCGCATTTAAAAAATCTTCGCATCTCCACGACGTGAATCATGACGAGTGGGCGAAGCACTGGAGATCATTCTTACCGTAAATCACCCGTGACATTGCCCACTCGCGCATGTAAATGAGTGACAACGCGTGTGTACAGTATATACAGTGTGTTTTTGCCGTTGAGCCGCTGCTTCCCGCGCCCTCAACACCGGAGTAGCAGCTTGTTGTCGGCATTGCCATTTTGCCATTGCTCCCCGAGATCTCGCCTCCGGGGTAGCTTGCCGCTGCGTAGGCGTTGAGCCGCCGCATGCCGCGCTCTCGCCTCCGGAGTAGCAGCTTGTTGTCGGCGTTGCCGCTGTGCCTTTCACGGGCGAGAGCGCTTTCACGGTCGTTTTCATACATGACAGAAAGAGAATGTGTGGTCTGGAACGCGCTTATTCTTCATCGTCATCAGCGTCATCGTCATCGCCGGACAAAGGACAAGCCTAGACCTTAAGGTGCTTCGCCCATAAAAGCTGAATCCCGGCCTTTGCGCCACTGTAGCGCCGCCAGCAGTGGCGCACGAGGCGAATAGAGTGCTCGCGTTTTGCAAGCGTAGCGTCGCTGTGCCCAGCGTGCTCGCGCGTCGACGTTACGTCGGACTATATCGGGCCCTTAGACCACAATGCACTGCGCGGGGCAGTGGCAGTCGGCAAAATGGCGACGTGTGGGCCGCGTTTGGAAAGTGCGGCCGTGATTTACCCGACATTGATCGACGAGCACATGATCCTGTGTCTACTCGATGGGATTATAGATCACATGTGCGTGTAGACCAGCAACAGCGTGGAATGCGCTGTCGTATATATACCTATCTGATGCGCTTTCGTTTCCGATGCAACCTATGTCGCTATTTTCTGGCTCCCAGATCGTTCAAGGCAATGCTTGTAAGGAAAAATGTTTGATGCAAAGTAAAACAGGGCACAGAGGGAGAGAAAGCACGCGCGTCAACCAGAAAGCATGGTTAGAGAAGCAGAGAGAAAAAAAATGTGTACGCGTCAGCCGAAGAAAGGGGAGTCGCGGGCACGTTCGACGAATAGAGTGCGCATGCGCCACTCCAGCTGCTCGCCGCGGCATGGTGCGCGCGCCGGACTCTATACAGTGAGGAAGTTGGCCGCCGTCGCCGGCTGCGCGTACCCAGCGTATCCTACCTCGGCGCGCGACCTGATGCACTGAAGACGCCGGTCTATATCTAGGCCTTAGTCGCTACGTGACAACATATGACGGGGAAACAACCTGACGGAACTCGCTGCAGACGAGGCCTATCGCAACTGCCGTAAAATGAAGGAAGTCGATAAAGCGCAGCAAGAACTTGGAGGATGCTTGAGCTTCGCCTTCAAGATGGTAGGAACAGCGCGAACGTCAAGCACGCGACGAAGGAGGGACACATACGACGACACGAGCGCTGGCTAACACCTGTTTATTTCCTGCGTTTGCCACGTATAAATATACATGAACCATCAGGAAGAAACAGAAAAGGAGAGGAGAATAGGCGATACACAGTTGAGAATAAACAGTTGTTAGACAGCGCTCATGTCGTCATGTGCTCCTCCTTCATCCCGTGCTTTACGTTCGCGCTGTTCCTACCATAATGATTCCCCAACTTGCCCAGCCAGCTTCACTTCCGCCTTCAATAGTACGACGCGACAGCGTAATCGGGCCCCGTGCGCATCGCCTTCTCGATCGCTAGCCTACAGCATTGGTTCTCGGTGCATGCCTCAACCGTGCCGTAAGGAAATGAATGACTGCGCGTGTAATATTGGCCGTTACAAACTATCCTAGAATGACTATACGGCAAGTACAGTAAAGTGCCCACTACGCCATAACTTTCCTTTTACGAATCAGCGAAGGGCCTAATACGCGTCCGTAAGGCAACACGCGAACCTCCGCAGCTGCTCACTCTGTTGATGGTTTTGCAGTTGCTGATGATTAAATATGGCATAGTTCTTTGTAATCAGTGGGCGTTCAAAAAAACAACTCGTTGCGCGATTCGAACGTTTTGACTCCTGGCGCGATTCTACGCTTCTGCCACGCAATACTACATGCGTTAAGGAGACTCCTCCCAGTACACGACATTTTTACAGTGTTTTTTTTTTCCCCGAAGGATTTTCAACCATTAGGGTGGCTCTGTGGTAGGACACCTACTTGCCACGTGGACGGCCTGGGTTCGATTTTCCCTCGAACTGAATTTTTATTATTTAGTTTTATTTGCTTGATTTTGCGGTCACGGACAAGATCATCATTTTTCGCTCACTACCAACGACGGCGACCCCGAAATTCTCGGCGAAACGAGCTCTTTAATGCCATCGCGTTAAAAGTAGCGCACATGCCGCACACCGAGTATTTGAATATGCCTAGCACGATTCTACTCGTGCCCTGGGAAACCCTGCATGCATATCTGAAACAAAGTCGACAAGGGTACCAATATGGGCTTGTTGGTTCATCGTAAACTGGCTTGTAGCATAGCGCGGAAACACAAAGGGTCAAAAGAAGGAGCACTGGACGAACACAAGCTCTTGTGCTCGTCCAGTACTTCTTGTCCCTTTGTGTTTCCACACTGCTACAAGCCAGTTTATCTGAAACATTGGGGTCATTGACACTTTGGTAAACGGAGCAGTGTGAACTCTACGAACGGGAATCGCTGGGTGCCCCTGCGACACACTTCCTTAGGATTTGCAGTAGTTGAGCGCCCTTACGTTTTTTTTTTTAATTGATGCTTATGGGTTCATACAACGAGAGTCAGTATTCCGCGCCGTGTTCTCCGGTCCAGCTGAAACTGGGTGAGTCTCGTTGACGGGGACGCCAGCGCAAACGACAGTACCAGCCGGTGGTGCAGGCTCCGTGATGGCGGATTCGGAAGTGGTGCTCGACGGTTTATGACATGTGTCCAGTTTCGTAGCTCCAGAAAGAGGAATGTACCCTAGCACCCTCTATCAGTTGTAAAGTGGTTCGTCGCTAAAAGGCGAATGCCTGGCAAGAGACTGCAATGTCTGTCACTTGCAATCGCGGCACTGTACTTCGTTCTGCTCTTTCACGTGCTCATTCACTGGAATGCAGCTGCGTCATTACACTGTTACCTCTCCTGGCCGCGCTTTAGAATCACCATTGTCATAAAAGATAAGTTATTTTATAACGTTTGCTTGCTTAGGAGTCTGGTATGATAAATTATCAAGTAGCATCTAATGGGCACTGATATACGTGGTAGGGTAAAGCATTTCAGAGTGTGAAGTCAGTTTGAATTCCAAACTTTTAAGTCTGTAGTTTGAATAGAACGATTGACAATATAGGATGATCCAAACATGTGCCAATGAATTATTTTTCCATGTGGCTACGTTAGTTTTTGTTAACACAGAAGCTCGATTAGGCAAGCTTATTCGCGGGTGTTAAAACCACATGGAAACAATATGTGGAAATTTACGAAGTAAGATGAGATAGAAATAAGATAGCTGCATTGGGGATAAGATCTAGTTAACTTTGATAAGGTGGACTGCAAAGGTGATAGAAATACAGTGTCGGTAGCAGGAAAGCGGTATCAAGCGCCAAGAAAAAGTTGCAGAAAAGATGCGGTGCATTATAACCATAGTATTTGAAGAGGTCTGGATATGATTACTACGATGCCAGGCAGTTTATGGCTCGTGACGATAAGCATGCCAACGCATTGAGAATCACCGCCTCGATTTTTGCTCGAAATGTGTCGAATTCGTTAAGGAGGGCCAGGATCACATTAATATGAAGACTCATTATGCTTTTTTTTGTTAATCAAGTAACATTGCACTGAAATGAACTGTGCAAGCCACAAAACTCTTCGCACTTTGGAATAACCCTGCGGATATTGTCATATAAAAAGCTGAAGAAGAATGATTTCAACAAAATGCGTTGGCGGGCTAGTTGGTGAGAATCCATATTGCTTTTTTTAGCGCAAAAAACGACACCACAAGAAAGAAGCGCTGTGTTCCGTCTTCTTTCTTGTGGTGTCGTTTTTTGCGCTAAAAAAGCAATATGGAAGAATGATTTGTTTCAACCCACTGAAGACGACTGCTCTGGTTTCATATTTGCCCATCTCCAACCAGACAACTTGCAGGTGCTCTGGTCACAAATGTAAATTTTTTGCGTAAATGAGTTTATCTATTTTTAATTCGACCTGGATTCTCTTGGTTCTTCCAAATACAATGAGGCGTTTCCGAGCTAAACGAAATGAGGAGAAATATATCTTCGGAAATGTCAAACCCCATTTCTTTCAATTTACGAGCAACCGAATAGACGTGGCCTTTATCTATGTAGTATGCGGAATGAAGAGTGGTAATTCAATATTTATCGAGGTGAAAATTTTGAGCTTATGAGCCCAATAAACTGCGTGTGGTTCACTGGGTGACTAAAGGTGCCAGATGCAGTAGCGATCGATCATTAGTTTTTAAAACGTTCGCCAATTCTGCTCGGGCAACCTCTTAGCCCACTTTAGCAGTGTGCTTGATTGGGTTGGTTGGTGCATAGTAAACGTAGAGTAAAACAGCGCTAAAGACGACACGAGATGACACAGACACGGCGCTGAACTAAGAACCAAGGTTTATTGCAAAACAACTGCAATATATAGGCCATAAGGAGTGGTGCGAACGCGTGATTAGCGAAGCCTTCCACATTCAACAGCATGGTGTTTCTTGTGTTTCGCTTCACTGCTGTGAAATTAGATATCTGGTATCCACTGACATGACAGTTTCTTGATAATGTTTTGCTGTATGGCCTTTATTACATGTATGTGCATTTCTGCTTATGCTTCGTGGTTCTGCGCAGATACCTGTTGCCTATTTATTCCAGTTGTTTTGCAATAAACCGTGGTTGTTAGTTCAGCGCCGTGTCTGTGTCTTCTTCTCATGCCGACTTAACCGCTGTTTTACTCTACGTTTTGTCAGCCCACAAGGATTGGCGACGAGATCTATTGTCAGCAACGTCATGCTCTGTAATAACAGTCACACATGTTTCTCCAGCAATAACTTTGGAACTTTCGAGCGTTTTGACGGTCTGACTTTCGTTCATGTGATTTATTCGTATGCATTGCAGAGTACGAGAACGGCTCCCGGCTTTCAACTGCTTCACCTAACATCAACATCAATTTGTAAGTGCATTCCTACTTCTTTACATGCTTGAACGTGCGTCGTATTCAATTTGTGTCTATGTCAGACTTGACAAACCTTCTGCGAAACAGCAAGTAATAATGCGAAGTTACTTATGTTGAAAACTTGCGTGCAAATATGGCGTTGCTTTTTTTTATAAAATTTTGGCGTCCTATCAAGATGTCATGTCAACGTGTCCAGAGTGTATGTGCAAAGCACGTAGGTATGAGACTCTGTTTCACTGGTGATGTCCATTCAACCAAAGTAGTAGATCCTTCGTGTCACCGTAGTGCGAGTATTCCTCGCATATGAACAATGTTTGGCGCTCACCAGGCGATATCCACATCGTGTGAAATATGTACAAGAATGTCGTCTGCGCAAAAGCGGTGTCAACCATGTCGGGGGGTAATAAACTGCAAGTGCACTACACAATTACACAAAGAAGAGGAAAGCAAGAACACTAATTCGATGGCTGCAACGAAAGTGCGGATCGTGTTTTAACGCACAAACGCAGCAAAAACGAAATGACAAGTAAAAATTTGTGTGATAACACAAAGGGCAGTGCTGTGCTATTTGCGGCACGGGCCGGCAGCTCCACTACTGCGAAACCTGAGGAAGTGCGTTCCGTTCGTGTCCGCTTACAAAAGCGTCAGTGACGCCAAGGTCAGCACGTATGCTTTCCCGAGCAGAATCTGGCTAGGCGCATTCGCACACTGGGTGTGCGACATGAGCGCTACTTTTTGCTGTGCTTTATCGACTTCCCTCTGGCTGTTTCCCCCATCAGATACAGTCACATTGCGACGCAGCGCCGTGCCAGCGTAGCGCCAACACTGACATCTTGGAACGATGTCATTGTTGTCATTACATTATTTTAATGATGCGCCACAGTTAGCGCTATACAATGATCACTGTGGCTCACAATACTCGCCATATCAATCCTAAAGAAATATTTGCACAAATAAAGACGTGCGGGTATTGCTTTGTGTTTATTCTGAATACTTGTGCGAAATATACAATGGCAATTTATGCAATTTATTGTGCGCGATAAGGAGCGTTTTCAGGCTGGTTAGCTAGATGGTGCCACCTTGTCAACACTCGAGAGGTTGGTAGATTAAAACTGATTACTACCGTCAAATATAGCGAGCGTCTCAGGATCTGGCAACATTCGCTTCGATCCATCATGGCGGAACCCATGCGGTTATAGGTTTTAATGCATGGGCCCTATGGTGAGATTTTCCTCTAGAGTCAGTATATTAACTCTATGCAAGGGGGGCTTTATCGCAGTCGTTTAAATGGCGTGCTTTTGGTGCGTTACGAGGTTTCCATGGTGGAGACTCGCTCTTGTGGCTTCACGGACATATTTCAGTGGGATTTCATATTGTGGTCTCCCATCACTTACAGGCAGCGTACCTGCGCGCAGCGGCCATAAATACCTGTTCGGTTGCGGCAGTTTCGCTCGTTGCGAAATTGGCCTGCAGCCCCGCACTGCATACCGATTTAGTAAACATTGTCTGGCCATGCTTTTTTGACAATTTTAATTTTTTCGAGGCTGTAGCCGACGTCAGCGGAAGAAATGGGACCAACACTGCCAGTACGCAGCCGTACGTACCGTCGAAGACGGGCGTGCATCACCCCTCTTCACCGAGAAACGTATTGAAGCGCGCAAATTAGAAGATGCTTTTTCTTGATGATGTATCCACGCTTTGAAAAAATACTTAGCCTGAACTCTTCAAAATATATATGACTAAGTTAAAAGTTACTTTTGGGCATATTACGGCATGGCACCGACGCTCGGCTTAGGAAATATGGCGTTAGGGGAGATATTGTAGTTCAATACGGTAGCTAAGCGGGCTTGTTGGTACGTGCACATAGTTATTCTAAAACAGCGCACAAACAGGACAAGAACGAACCACACGACACAAGCGCTGACTTCCAACAAAGATTTATTGCGTGAACGCGAATATAAAGGCAGCAAATACAGAAAGACACGTGATAAACATGATAAAATGATGACTAGGGGTTAAAGGATTTCGAAGGTGCTGATCTTGCAGATATGCGATTTCCTTGTCAAGTAACTGGATGGACGGGGAACTAACGCACGAAGGCCCCCGCTTCGTAATGGTCAATGCTTCAATGATCTCGCACGTGCGCTGGTCCGGATGCTTTCTGATGACGGTGGCTTGATGAAAATTTGGAATGCAATTACATGATCTGCAGTGTAGCGCTAAGTTGCTGCCTTGCTTTGGCTTGACATTGTTTGCGTGCTCCCTGAGGCGATCATTAAGGCAGCGTCCAGTTTGCCCAACGTAGGAGCGGCCGCAGCTCAGAGGGCTGTTATATACGACTCCCTTGACGCAAGTGGTAACGGGCGTCTGGTGTTTTTTTCTCGCATGCTTTTTTCAAAGGCTCTTCTTGGTTGACCTTCCTGCATAATGCGTTGAGCTTTCCAGGGGCCGAGAAGACAACTGGAACTCCAGCCCTGCCTGCTGCCTTCTTTAATTTGTGGGAAACTCCATGCACATATGGAATGACAGCCAGCGTTGAGTTGTCGATCTCAGTGGTCTTGCCGGGTCTTTTTCCTCTTCTAATCTCCTCTAGGGTGTCCTCCGCTGGCGCAACCAGGAGGTACCTCGGGAAACCTGCCCGCATCAGCCGCTGTACTGGACCTAGAAAAGCCATTTCAGTCTCGTTCGTGCACGACCTTTCCAGTGCATTGCGGAGGGCCAATTTGGCGATACCTCTCTCCACAATACTTGAGTGTGCCGACGAGAATGGCAGGAGGCTTTTAGCAGAGCGAGTTGCATATCTCCAGCATACATGTTCATTTTTGAACAACAGAAGCAGGTCAAGAAACCGCAATGTGCCATCCTGCGGAAGCTCCTTGGTGAGCGTGAGGCCATCCATTGTTTTTTCAAAGATCCCGTAGACAATCTGTGCCACTGTGTCGACGCCGTTTTCGCCCGCGTCAATGAAGACTAGGTAATCATCGAAGTACCTGAACATCTTCTTGACGTGGCCCCCCTGGAAGGTTTCCTTGAATGTCACGGTCGTAGCGGGCGAGCAACAAGTCGCTTAGTGCAGGTGCAAGGCAGGAGCCGATGCACACTCCTTCGTTTTGGAGGTACATCTTCCCTGCAAACTGCACTACAGAGGAGCAACGTTAGCAGGTCGAGGTAACACGTTAGAAGTACAACGTTAGCAGGTCGAGAAACCTGTCCACACTTGTTCCACAATCATTTTGGAAGCGCACGACCCCGTATGTTTCGATGCCTTCATTTACGACTTCGAGTAGATGCGAGTGTGGCAAGGAATAATATAAATCCTTCACGTCGATGGAGAAGGCGAGCATCCCGGCTGTGCCCAGGGAGCTTAAATACCCGGAAACAGCCGTTGGACTGCGAACCAGGTAGGGATCATCTACCTCAAGTAGGCCGAGACACCTCTGCAGGAAGTTAGCCAGCGGTTTTTGCCAGGCGCCTCGCTCTGACACAATCACTCTAAACGGACAGTCATCCTTGTGTGTCTTTGCGGAAAAGAAGACCTCCAGGTTCTGTCCGCCCTTCTTGATCGCTGTGGCAAGCTTCTCCAGTTGAGCTTTTTCGCACAATTTTAAGGCTTCTTTCTTCGCCTTACTTGCGAGCTTCTCTTCGACTTCGTGAAAATTGGCTGCAATGGCGGCGTCGGCTTTGGCTTTGTAAACCAAAATGATCGCCTCAGGGAGCACGCAAACAATGTCAAGCAAAACCAAGGCAGCAACTTAGCGCTACACTGTAGATCATGTAATTGCATTCCAAATTTTCATCAAGCCACCGTCATCAGAAAGCATCCGGACCAGCGCACGCGCGAGATTATTGAAGCATTCACCATTATCAAGCGGGGGGCCTTCGTGCGTTAGTTTACCGTCCATCCAGTTACTTGACAAGCAAATCGCATATCTGCCAGATTAACACCTTCTAAATCCTGTAACCCCTAGTCATTATTTTATCATGGTTATCACGTGTCTTTCTGTATTTTCTGCCATTATATTTCGCGTTCGCGCAATAAATCTTTGTTGGAAGTCAGCGCTCTTGTCGTGCGATTCGTTCTTGTCCCGTTTGTGCGCTGTTTTAGAATGACTATGAGATATTGTAGATTGCCCGCGCGTCGCTGGGTTCTCTGTCTCGGGCAGACTGCATGTTCAAAACTATGAAGCGAATATCACAATAATATTTTAATAATACCTGCACACAAGCGAAAACCCTGATATTCCTCTTATACCCACCTCGGTGGCTTAGTAGCTAAGGTGTGCTGCTAAAGATGCCTGGTCACAGCGCTCGCATTTCGAAGAAGATGAAGCGCAGAAACACGTGTACTAAGGTTTACGGCACGTTGAAGAGCTACATGTGGTAGCTTTCTTTTTTTTTTTGCAAAATACCTAAGGGCCCTCGCACGCTGCAAAGTTCGAAGCGATTGTTTAATGTATTTTCCTAGCCATGCTCTACAACAGCTCCTTTCACTTGGACGAAAGTGAAACAAGGGTCTAAAGCGGTTGATTGATCTAGGAACTATTGAAATCTTTTAGGGGCTTAGTAAAAACCAGTAGGCTTCAAATATTTCATATTTTC
Source organism: Rhipicephalus appendiculatus (assembly GCA_030522465.1). Classification (NCBI taxonomy): domain Eukaryota; kingdom Metazoa; phylum Arthropoda; class Arachnida; order Ixodida; family Ixodidae; genus Rhipicephalus; species Rhipicephalus appendiculatus. The sequence continues at coordinate 210,049 of JALIZH010015017.1, forward strand.
ATAAAAGAACTACTCATTTCAGGCTGTAAGCATTTTATTTTCAATAGGGAAACTGAAAAACGCATACATACAGGTGCAAAAGTATAAATAAAACATTGTTACGAAGCGTCCCTACAAGGGCCAACCTAGAGAAGCTGGAGAAGAAGAAGAGAACGACGACGTTGCTCCTGCGATCACCACGGTATTTGTGCCCCTGTTCTTATTAAACACCCTTTTAACCCTCTCTGTGTTCGTAACAATATGCATGATTACAAGCTCACGAAATACATCAGAAACAGCGATTAATGAGAACTAACAGCGAAGAATTATGCAGCACAAACAACTATCACAGTATTAAAAATATATAGTAAGGTTCAAGTTGAACGCAGATAGATTTTCGAGGACATGCAAAGAGCGAGCCGTGCAAACCTGCCATATTTACCGTCATTTACTGCATCGAATTCGTGGGAGCCGTCCTTTGCGCATAATTTTCCCCAGTGGAAACATCTGATGACTCCCGAGGAAGCTTGACCGGCTGCCTGTGTGGCAAGCGCCGAGATGCCGACTCCTTCGACAAGCCTTCCGAGAGGCCATCAAACAATCGGGGAATTGCGTCTGCCCTCAGCTTTGCTCTTTCACGCGGCAATCTAACAACGGTGCCGTATATTACGCACTCGTCTTCACGAATGATGTCCTCCTTATCGAACCCTCTATTGCATGAATTATGAGAAAATCAATTGAAAAATTGTTGGATCATTTTTTATCGTTAACTACATGAAGAATAACATGTACAAAAATTTTCAGCATTTATTGTGACTGTATTAATGAAGATAGAGGTTTGTGCCAAATATGGCACACTATGCAAGTGGGCGAGCAATATTGCTGCCATGGCTGAAAAACAAAATCTCACTGATTGCGGTCTTTTTAGCATGATTTGTGGAATAAAGCAAAGCAATTGCTTCCTGTGTTCAGGCATAATTGAACATTTTGGTTAGTGCATCTGACTGCCGACATCTACGTGCAAGATGGCCGCTTACACGTTTCGCTCTTCGCATGGTGCCGCCTTGCTGTACTTTCCTGCCCGAATTTCCAACCGCTTACTTGTGGTTGTGAGCGTCAGTTGCCGACAAATCGTAAAATCTAAATATCGCCGTGCACTGGTTTGACTTCACATAATTTTTTCGTGCACCCACGCCAATAATGTAACAATAAATTGGCAGGTACTGCTGCTGACACTCGATATTTTCGTGAAGCATCTCAAAACCTACCACCACAACTGAAATCTGGCAAAAACGAGCTGTGCTGCATGATCTCAGAGGATTTCTTTTTGTTTGTATTTGCACTGTGCAACAAAACATAGCTGGCATCATATTGCACGTTTCATCACTCACATGCATACTGTGCCAAATATGGCACATACCGATTTCCGACTATATAACGTAGTTAAAAACGGAATTGAGAAGAGCCTTAATGAGCATGAATTTTCAAAGCCACGAGATATGCCAAAATAATTTTTTCTTGCTTCTGGAACGAGAAAATGGTTGCAAGAAAAATATAGCAGTCACTGTTGTTCATGATCCGAGCTTGCACGTGCACCGTGAAATCTATTTCATGTCTAGATTTCATACTGCTCTACGGATGGCAGCGCTTTTTTTATATTTAGTGCACGAAACTATAAGGATTACTCTAACTGTGTCACATTCTCCACTGGTCCTCTTGCGCCCGCTATAAAAAATGTTAACCGGTATGTGCCAAATATGGGACGCCATGCAATAGAGGGTTATCGAAATATATTTCGCATAAGCGAAAGTTCGGTGAGCTAAACGAAAATGCACCCGTTTCTTGACGCGGTATCGCCCGTTTTCACTGCACTCGTCCTGCGGGGTTATTGGGAAACGCGAACGACACTTTTTTGACGGCTTCTCTGCAGCCGGAGCGACAGTGCGGTACAGAGCATGTCTTCGGCATGCTCTGAATCCGGCCGTCGCAGCCGGGATTCGATCCCGCGACCTGCGGCTCAGCAGTCGAGCGCCATAACCACTAGACCACCGGGGCGGGTTTCACGCAGCTGTAAAGAACTGGTTATATGAAACATATGCGACTGTTGAACGTATGTCTGTGCGTACAACATTTGTACATATATTTAACGTTCTTTGGTAACGTTTCGCTCAATAAAAAAAATTACAACTCCTACACGTGCCTCCGCGTGCTTCGCATAACATCGATTCCCATGGTATTTGGGATCTGCCAAATTTTTTTTCTTCAGCCACCGACGGTTGTACATTGCCTGTTCGAATATTGTCTGTAAAATGCTGTATACTGTACAGTGTCAATGATAATAAATGAATAATTTTGCAGAATTTTGTATGCACGTGCATGTGCACCCCAATTACAGCAGCCTTATTATGCGGCACCTTACAGGCAATGCGCTGGCTTAATTTCTGGTCTGCATCAAGGTAGGCGACTTATTGGACACATACAAGACGTACACTTGTGGAGACAAAGGCGGCAGCCAAATTGCGACAGTTGGGAGACATACAGGACGGTGACATATCTGATACATACAGGATGGTCACAGATGGGACACATACAGGACGGACGCTTTGAGGAGACAGAAAGTAAGCGGCCAAATCGCGACATCTGGGAGACATACAGGTTGTGTCCTCATGTTGCCTCGGGGAACCATACAGTACACTTACAGGACATCGCCATTTTCATAAGGGCCGTCTCCTCCACATGGCGACTGCGTGCACCACACGCCACGGGCTAGCGCAATTCAAGATCTTCTTGAACTTACACATCCCAGAAGACAACTGCTGAACTCCTTTTTCTCGGGGACATCTCTGAAGTTCCGGTCCGGGACCGCTCGGATGCATGTTCGTTTTTCGCGTACCTGGCGGCCTGCCCGGGACTGCCCGAACGATTTCTTTCTGGCAGACGATGGCACGCTGTGTCACGCGTGCGGCCGGTTGGAAATTTTCGACGTGCTCTTGCTGTCTCGTTGCTGTTGTTTCCGGATTTCGCATTGTCTATGCGCCCAAATGTTGTCGCCGTTGTCGTGAGCCGCGTCGAGCATGCGCGTATTTCGAAAGACGGGGTAACACGCGTGGTGCTCACCAGAAAAAAAAACAGCGACGGAAAGCCCGTCTTCAATGCGCGTGCGCTCCAGTGGTCTGCTTAAGGCCAAACCACGGTACGATCGCCCGTCCGCCCCCGCTCCGTTTTTCGTGTTCCGTTCCGGTTTTCAGCCGGACCGGAGGCAGCAGCAGCTTTTCGCTTCGGTTGGACGGAGCGAGCCCGCTCGCTTTCTCGGTCGCTGATTGGCTGCAAAAAAAAAAAAACGGTGGCTTATGACGTCTGCTCGTTCGGCTCGTCGCTCGTCGTGAAACATGGCGCCTGGCTGAAGCGATGAAGCTAGTAGCGAAGCCTTGTCGGCAGCCGCGTAAAAGAAGTTTATTTGGACATTATTGTGATTACCACTAGAGTTAATCAGCATCCGCGGAGATATTCATCGAAAGGCAGCAAGCCGGCGCAGCCTGCCTGCCCTCATCCGTGGCTGCGATCGCCTACGGAACCTGACGGAGAGTGTTGTGTTTACGCGATGATCGGAGGCCCGTCGATTTCGTGCCATCGTTCGCTTTGCTTTGGGAAATAGAATATCATCATCTGCAGGCGTAATCTGCGTATGACACATGATTATTGTACAAAAACGTCAAAATTGTTCGATCGCCGCAAACAGCGTACGCGATTTGTATGTGCTCCGTGTTCGTGATTCATTCCAGTGAAAAGCGTACTCTGGTGCTTTGGGTGAACGGCCAGTTCTGTTTGAAGTACGGAGTGATGGCACACTCAGTGGCGATAAGATTTATTACCTCTTTATTGCCGTCATTCGGCATGTTCTGTTGCGTGTGTGCAGCTTTGCCACTGGCGATGCGCTGTGGTTAACGCGTCGCGTCCGAAGTGCACGATCGTGTCCGCAGTTGACGAAGTTTGCTAACGAAGTACCAGTCGTGGTATCAGCCTGCGATGTGTTTCAGCGGTGCTGTACGCAAAAGTGTTCTTTGCGGCGTGTGTGTGCTCTTGAAGTGCGCCGTACATGTGTGCAGTCAGTGGAGTTTCCTTGTGTATCAGCCATCTCGATACCGAAACTAGCTGTTTAGATCGCATACTATTTGTTTCAAATTCTTTCTGCACTTTGAACAGTCTGCTTCCCTACAGTGCTATATTAGATATGCCCGAGAATGCTGGAGGCATGATTGACAACGTTAGGTAGCCTTCCCTTATATCATGTGGAAGTAATGCTAACAGAAACAAATTCAAATTAGGCATGCGACTTCTTGATGATGCCCAACCACAGAGACTGCTTGCCAATGGTCATGTGGAGGAGAAATGCTTCAATTCGCTACAAATTTTCATTTTATAATCGGAATGCATATACATCTAAGAGAAGGGTAAAGTAATACTCTAACTAAATTTGTGTGTTCAATATAGAATGTGCTGTTGTACAACTGGCACAATAATTTGTACGAAACATTGCTGACAGTTTGCCCTCACAGGCTAGCTGCGGTCATGTTACAAAAGCTGGAAGAGTCACCCAAATCAAGAGAACAAACTTTTGGGCTAGTCGGTATGTTGCGTTTTTTGAAGCCATATACTTTTGGGCTAGTTGGTTTGTTAAGTTCTTTGAAGCCATAGGACACGTCCCGTCCTCTTTCTGCCGTCCCTGTCTTCAGCGCTATGGCTTCAAAGAACCCAAATCAAGCTTTCCATTACCTTGCTTATCTGCATTTGTTATTTATATTGTTTGTGGCATACCTTTTTTTCCATTATTCTTTAATTCGAGCAAAATTAAAACGTAATACCCATTAGTTTGCCTGGACACTCCTTCAGGCCCACTTTGATCTCTAATTTTGTCTACAGCTGGTGCAGGATAATGTGTCTTTAAACAGCTCGTACCAGTTAAATATTCCTATGAGCTATATTGCAAGTGCTATACACAAAGCTGTCACTGAATGGCTAAAAAAAGGCAGTGGCCGTATGACGTCTACTGCGAAATGTCTACCCCTATGTTGGTGCTTTCAGTGAACAGCAAGGTCCAGAGGGATGATACACTTAGTCGCTATAGGTTACATTGCCTCTTCATCGTGTCATACATGTTCTGTCGTGTCGGAGCTGTTTTGCCGTTTGTTGTGCTCCGTGTTGACTGCGTAGGGTTCGAGCGATTGATGGTCTGCTTTGACGTGTACCTGCAGTGTGTTGCATAGGTGGACTTATCTGCTTTGCACACGTACTGTCTCTGAAGAGTTACTAGTGTACTTCTTCAGGTACATCTTTCGGTGAGGTGCATTTACAAAGTGGCTTGCTAAGCGTGGGCTGGTACATCTGGGCACAACACGTAGGAGGTGTTTTAACAGCGAGGCTGTTCTTAGTCGAGGTTTTCATGTCCGGAGTTGGTAGTGCTGATCACATGGCCGCGTATTGTGGCGAGACAGAGCTCCGGTAGGAAGGGGAGGGCTGAGTGTGCTGCTAGAAACGAGGGCGAGGGCGGTGGATGTTGAGGTTTGAACCTTCGAGAAACGTGCCAAGATGGGTGACGGTGAGCCGCAGTGGAGTGCAAGATAGCATGGCAGTGTCAGTGTTAATGAGTGCACTTTCAAGATGGCAAACACTTCTCATTCTCCCGATGCCGCCCGGCGTGAGTGGCAGCGAGAGTTGGAATCAGAATGGTCATGTCATCGCCGAGCCAATTGCGATATTCGCGCAAGAGAGGCCTAAGCTATGCGTCAACTAATGGGGAAAAATTACACCATCTCCCGCTAAAGGGAACCATGTGTAGATGCGAAGCAGCGGGCACTAACGCTTACACTGGCGGCGGCGTTCACGCTGGCGCTCATCGCAGCGTTGCGCAGGAGAGAAACCTGGGGAGGCGCAAAGCACGCAGTGATGGACCGGTGTTTCCTACTGGAACATGCCAATCGCTGCTAATGGGCAATGAGAGACAGAAGACTCCGACTGGACACAGAGACCCGCAGTCCGCTTTTAGTTAACGCGCACGCTGCGAATTTTTATTGTTCAACAATGCACAGGAGAAATCTCCCACCGGCACCACCTTGGAGGTCAAGATCCAGTGCCATATATACGGGGTGGCCAGTGAACGGTTGTGCAGCGCGAGCAGTCGGTTTTTTCAACCAAGAAACTCGCTAGCAGACGCTGCCTGCGCCGGCGTCGCGAGGCGAGAGAGGGGGGGGGGGAGTAGGAGAGGAGAGAGGGGGGGGACGCGCATGCGCAGTGGGAGTGTGGACGACGCGGGGAGGAATGCCTAGAGGAGAGAGGGGGAGGAGGGGCGATATGAGGGGACGCGCATACGCAGTGAGGGTGTGGTCACCGCGGGAAGGGATGCCTAGAGGAGAGAGAGAGGGGGAGAAGAGGTTTTTTATTTTTTTAAAGGGTTTGGGCATGCCCAGTAAGGGTGGTCACGCCGCACACCACCGGATTGAACCCCGCTCTAAGCTGCTTCACATCTAAAATATGAGGTACAATATAGCCTTATAAAGGACGGGCATAAGCTTCGCTGTTCCAACAGTGCTCGCGAAGTGAAGCTGGCTGGATGATTTTTTAATGGGAACTGTGGATGGCCTTCATTTTTGTTACGTGGACCATAGTTTCAACCGCACAATGTCCGTGATGAAACGTAGTGTTCAGTTTGTGTTCAGGTTTACACATTAAGGAATCAGGCCTGCTCAGTTCTAGCTGGTGCATCAATGTACAAGTGATTAATGCAAACATTTGTGAGAGCGGATGATAGATGAGCAGATGATAGATAGATGATAGATGGTTATGAGTGTGTACTCAACTTTGATCTTTTGAATATCTTCGTGTTCTGGTAGAAAGCTGTATATCTGTAATTATCTAGCTCAGTAATTCAAATTGCTGGGCTACATGAAGGACACTAATTTGTTTTGAGAACAGAGTAAGGCTTGTTTGTATAATCGCAGTGATAGGGGAGTGCCAGTTAGATTGTTGTTTCACGAAAATTATATATTACCACGGGTTGTGACTGTGAACTGCGATGCAGCCAAACCAGAAAATATAAATTAAGTCTTTATTGGGCAAATATTAGCCCAGCAAACCGATATATCTTCTGAGACTTTACGTACTAAAACCACAATATGATTATAACTAGGGCTCCGTGTTTTCAGATAAATCCAAACGAAATCCAATAAACACTCGCCGGTAAAATTTTTTGCAATTCGAATTCATCTGATTAACCCCGATTTTAAAAGGGCATTTTCAACGTTCAAAGGGCATTTTCAACACTGAGAATCACCAATTGACAGGAGTGTACCTCCATCAGCAGCAACAACCTCGTGAAGTATGCTTGCGTCTATACAGCAAGGTGTAAGAGTGGACCGCGAAGTAGTGCTTTAAATTATAGGCCAATTTCATTCACAAGTGTTGCATGCATAATACTTGAACATGTTCTGTTTACTAATGTTATGACTCATATGAACACGTATTCTTTACTTAATCCTCAGCAGCACGGCTTTCGTAGTCGTTTTTCCTGTACAACACAGTTACTTGAATTGACACACGACTTATCCTCTGCTTTAGATAAGGGTTTCTCTGTTGACTGCTTGTTCCTAGATTTTATAAAAAGCCTTTGACGTCGTACCCCACTCTTTATTGATTGAAAAACTAAAAATTTATAAAGTGAACGATACGGTTGTGAACTGGATAAGCGAGTATTTAAATTTGAGAACGCAAAAGGTTGTTATCAATGGTAAGACATCCCGGGAAGCTGATGTGTCCTCTGGCGTGACTCAAGGCTCAGTCTTGGGTCCGCTATTGTTCCTCATCTACATAAATGACATTTGTTCCGGTACTTCATCACATATCAAATTATTTGCCGACGACTGTGTTTTGTACAGACTTATACATAGCTCCCATGATTGCCCTACTCTTCAAAACGATCTCGACACAGTTGCTGAATGGTGTGAAAAGTGGCGTATGTTTATTAATGCAAAAAAAAACAGTGCATATGTGTTTCACTAGGAAAAAGGCACCCCATGACTCATTTTATACTGTAAATTCAACCAGGCTGCTAACAGTTCGCGAACACAAGCATCTTGGTGTATATTTTACACCGGACCTTTCCTGGAGCCGTCACATCAATCACGTCACAAGTAAAGCAGGAACGTGTGTTAGGTTTTCTGCGCAGAAACGCAAGTAAGTTACCACTTGAGGCCAAGACTCAACTATACATGTCTAACATTCGATCTATCTTAGATTACGCTTGTGCTGTGTGAGATCCGTGGAAGGCATGTGACGTGTCCAATTTAGAAAGAGTTCAAAACATGGCTGTGCGGTTTGTCTGCTCTGATTTTACCAGAAATTTCAGTGTTTCAAAAGCAAAAGAAAAGCTTGGTTGGGAACTTCTAGGCAAGCGAAGGGAATACCTGAGGTTGAAACTTTTTCACAACGTATTTCATAGCCGAACAGGTCTGGACCCCTCACGATACTTTTGCCAACCGGATTACGTTTCACAGCGACTAGATCACGCCAATAAGATAAAGGAAATAAGCTGCCGCACTGACGCATTAAAAATGTCATTTTTTCCCAGGACGATAGCGCGGTGGAATAGGTTGCCTTCTGAAGTAGCAGAAGTTACTTCACATGAAGTATTTTCAAGTTCACTTCAGGGTCTAGAGTAGTGTACTCGCGAGGATGTGTAAGGACGAAACGGTACTGTGAAGCTGCTTTGTATTGTGTACTCCCACGTGCCACTACATAGTTGATAATGAATTGCGTTATTATTGTGGTGTAGAAGTGTGAGTATCTGTATTCTGTGTTGAAATTTTGTATTCTTCCCCCCCCCCACTGTAATGCCCTTGGGCGCTGTGGGTACTATGATAAATAAATAAATAAGGTTGTAATACGAATGAACGTAGGTATTTTGTGTTCAAGTATTTGGGCTGTCTGTATATGTGTTCGTGCATGCAAGCCTTCTAGACATTTAAAATACACTCAGTGTGTTCACATGTTTTGGTGTTCATATATCATTTCATCGAAAATTTCGGAGTCTTCATTATTTTGTTATGACTTATTTTAGTGGCCGATAAAACTTTTGTTAACGAGGATTACCCGAGTTTAATAAGCGTTGCGGTACAGGGAGAGGTGTGACTACATGGAGGTAGGAATGCAGAGTGGAGAGTTCAGAGGTGGGAGGGCCAGACGCAACTTCATACTTCAGCTCGGAGTTCATAGAAGAGGAGGACATAAACAGAGGAGGAATTGGAGAATTCTGAAGGAGGGTGCGGCTTGCGTAAGGCACTGCACGCAATGGTTGCGCCATCTCTGGATCCTTCTTGTAGCATCCCTCCTTTTTTGGAGTCGATCCTTCAACCTATGATGAAATCCTCAAGCCTCCATGGAAGCTGTATGGTTCTTCTGGGTCCTGCTGAAGTCTCAATCTGCTTCGGTTGATCTGTCGCTCTAGTTGGCGGATTCACTTCAGTGTGTTGTTTCAGGGAAGGGCTTGTCCTGATGAATACTCAGTTCGTTCTCAGGACACTGTCTTCCGTCCGAACTTCATACAACCTGTCGTCAATTCTCTCGATCATTGTGCCTTTGACCCATGCTCCAGTTATTGTTGGTCGAACTGTGACTCTGACCATGTCTTAGGCTCAGTAAATCCTTCGCTTGTCTGCCGTGGTAGTGCGGGATTTTTCTCCTCTTCTGCTTTCTTCTTTCGCTCACATCGACTGTTTCGGGTTGCAGTTGCTCTGAAGCTGTTGGTACAGTTGTTCTAGTGCGGCGACTCATTAGCAGTTGCGCTTGACTAGCATTCAGTTCTTGCAGTGGCGTGTTTCTGTAATCGAGAAATGCCATTTGTGGGTCTGAGTGACTTTCATTTGCTTTCTTGAGGAGCGTTTTCAACGTCTTGATGGCTGATTCGACCATTCCATTGGAAAGCGGGTAACCCGGGTTTGACGTTTTATGTTCGAAGTTCCAGCTCTTCGTTAAGATTTAGAATTCCTCGCTGGTGAATAGGGGTCCGTTGTCGCTTATCAGGATTCTCGGTATCCCGTACCTTGCAAAGTGACTCTTTAGTCTCGGTGTTAATTGGCTTCAGGTCATCGATTTAAGTTGGTCCACACAATCGACTGTAACCAAGAAATTCTTTCCCTTGAATTTGAAGATGTCGCATCCGACTCGTTCCCATGGATAGCTTGGTTATGGATGGAGCGATAGTTTCTCTTTGCTATGAAAAAACCAATAAACTCAACTTACTATCTAAACAGAGTTAATTTCAGGAGATAACTACGAGAAACAGAAGGTGCAATGCTTTACTCTGACTCAACAAAGAATGCTTGACTAGACACTATAACTTGAAAAGCCGGCCATGACTAAATTTTCACCAAAATAAATTTTAAAGCTTCCCCTCAAGGAATTTTTAAGTTTTTGTTCAAAACAATTGCTCAATATCATGCTAGCAATAACTAGCAGTAACGACAGTCCATTGCTTGAAAAGCGTAATGTTACTCTGATTCCCTACATACACCAAATATCAGACAATCCAAAAAAACATTAACATTTGCCACAATCTAACACTTGGTACCCAATCGAACACTTGGCCGATACTATGCACGATATACTAATGTCATTGCAACGCTTGAAAAGTGTATTGTTGTCGTGATCTCCTACATACAGGAAGTGTCCCACAATCAAGAAAATTACAGCCCTAGCGAATATACAGGTTGTGTTTTCAGCGCTCAGCAAACTAGGCAGTCTTTGCCAAAAAGTAATCCATCAAAAAAGAAAGTTACCTCGTGGAATAAGCACATGAGAAAGTTCGTACAGTGCAAATCTAGCGTCACCTATCGGATTCTCTTGTCTTGTGACCTCTCCTACGTTTGACTAACTGGGTGGTTCTTAAATCAGAGGCTTAACCTTTTGAGGCGCTATGTACAAAATTATGTACACCATTTGGTTTTGTTATTTGTATCAACTAGGGTCTAAAAAAAGTAAGATATATCAAGCTTTGGATGAATTGAACCTCCTGCTTAATAAAATTGTCTTCATTTAACTCCGTTTTGAAGTGTACTGTTGCATATGATATCTTTGCTGAAGGTACTACCACGTTCGACGAGTCGTTCGATGTGCTGCTTTCTGCGAGCCACGTGAAAAGTATAATTTTTCTTTGCTCAAAATAGACGTAACCAAAAATGAATGTGCACTGTATTTCTACGCTAAGATTGCATTCTATTTATGCCGAAACAGCATGAACGACTTTATAGTAAATAGATATTTAATTACAACTTAATTGGAATTACTTACAATAACATGCATAAATTAACTAATGTTATGGCATTACTTTTGTTGCAACATACTAGTGAGTGCCTTGAAATAATGATGTATCGATCTGACAGATTTACCGACAGTTTTCATAGCTGGCGCCTGAAAGGATTAAGGGGCGTTTTGATAGGGTGAATGAAATATATTCGGATAGTTTTCTTGTGATTCACTATAGAAACTGTGGGCGTTTACCTCGGTTCGATCAAGCCGTTATACTAGGATGTAGTAAGGGTGATCTCAGTGAACTAATAATTGAGAGCAAGCAGATCGACTACTCTGATACATCATGTATTAGTAAATCTTCCATTAATTGTTTGACAAAAGGTTGAATTTCCTCTGCATGCGTAATAGATAAACACTCTGCCCATTATGTATTCTTTTTGGGAGTGCTCGAGCTTATCCCATGCCCCTATTGTCACCAAAAATCATGCGTGGTTGGTGACGGGCTTCCCAACTACATATGTTCGCTATGTCAAGGAATTGAACTTATTGTTGTGATTAGCGCCCATGTGCCCCGTGTGTCTTGCTCAAAAAGCTCGGCCATTCACTATGCACATGGATGCGCTACTACATATGGCAACATTTTAAAATTGAATATTTCCGCGATACATAAGCACTAGCTCAATGTACGGCTAAAACATCCAGACTCCCAAGCATACGTCAGCAATACAAGAGAGAATACTCACTCACCCTGAGATTTTTAGGCTTATGACCCACTAACATTCATACTCACTTCTACTCATGCCCACAGTTATTCACTTACATTCATACTTGCTTAAACTCATACTCCATGTGACTCACTCACACGCTTACTCACGCCTTCTTACACCCATGAGTACTGGCCCACATTCATACTCACGCCTTCACACTCAACAGTACTCACTCACAATTATACTCACGCCTTCTCAAACTCATCAGTAGCAACTAAGGTCTAGCTCACGCTCATCGGTACTCACTCATGTTCATGTATGCTAGTTGCCCCACGCGTCCTGCAAAAACCAAGAGAGGGCGTGTCACACGACTAAACTCGAGAAAAAAAACCACCAGGCCTGCGCGGAACGCGCAGCACAGTCACAGCGAAAGCTGGAAAAGTGGCCTTTCTAGAGCCTTTTTTAAACACTCTTGGGGCAACTACTACAAGCCCACTTGCATGGTACCCACTACACCATAAATCATCATAACTTTTGTGTAGTGGGGAAGCGTCTACTATGCCATTATTCGTCATTCTTCGGAAATGCGCGGTACCCGCTACACACTTGTAACGCATTATGTGCACTTTGTTGATGCTGTGGCTGACGACGATCAAGAATTCTGCCATGTTGTAATGGGTTGGAGCATTGAACGACCCACTTGTTACGCAATTCGTATTGTGTGACGTCTGGTTGTTACTTTACTGTTCTAGAACGCTTTACAACAAACGTTAGCGCGATCTCTTACCCGACATGAAGCCTGCATAGGATCAGTTTGCACCGCAGTTTCAAGCAGCACTCAAGTGATGACAGGTGCAGTACAAGGCTGTATGAAGGAAGTTGTGGCCAGCGTTCGATTTTTGAGTGTCCGTTTTTCGACAGAATACCTGTGGTCTGTTGGAAAGAAAAAACTTTATAAGGATTTATGTGCTCCCAATCCCAATGTACAGAGCGCTATATACCGCACGCAAGGGTCAGAATGAACTTAAACGCGTTACAAAAATGCAGGTATCTCCAAATGCAAAAACATTCTTCTTTAAATTACACACCGGCACACTTTCAGTAAGATCCTTTCTAGAGGAAAGAGGTTTTTTTTGTATGCCATGGGGATCCGACTGTCTAATCTGTAATCAACCGGAAACAATGGACCACGTTTTTCTACACTGTTGGGAGGGGGGTATACTTTTGGGATGTTTTGCAAAGGACAATAAAAAAACAATTTCCGTTAGACCCTCATGGAATCAGGTACTTAGCGATAGAGAATGAGGACGGATTACCATACGACTTAATTATGATGACTGCCTTGCACAGTATATGGCGCTCTCGAATGGCTGCATTTTACTGTGACCCTTACAGGAGACCAGCGAGACAGTATTTTAAAGAAAGTATAAAAAGGTTTATCGAGGTAGAAAAAAACTAATGAATGTGTTCCTTCATGGTTGGGCAGGGTAGAAGCCCTGCTTAATATGAAGGAATTTTAAGTCGTGATTTTATTTATCAGTGCTTGAAGGCCGTGGTAGCGTTTGTTGCGTCCTTTTTGTTGTGTCATTCATGTTTTGTGTGTTTGGTGTATTGTAATATAATTCTCTTGTACCCGTGTGTGTGACGTCCAACCGGAAATAAAGAAAAAAAAAGTGGCGTACCTCAGTGGAAGAGTGCTGGGCTGCCGCGCAGAGGACCCGGGTTCGATTTCCATTTTGTCGTAGGTGTTTTTTTTATTTATTTAGTTTTTTCTTATTTCGTGCGATATTGGTTACGGACACCGGCGGCGGCGGACAACTACGGCGCAAACACGACCCTTGTTGTGATCTCATAACAGCTTTCGCAATAAAAGAGCTTAAGTAAAAGAAGGCTGACGAACTTGGAGCAATATTGCTCATGCAAGCCCTCTCAAAACCTGCTACTGCAAAAGGATATGTATTCACTTACTGAGGCAACTTTGTACCGCCTTTGTTGAAGTTGCTGCACAGTAGCAAGAAGACACACACCCCGGCATGGCAATCTACACTCTGAGCCACCACAGGCTCACACAGTGACAGACAGGACAGACTTCAACAAGCCCCAGACATGGCTGAATCACAATGTTTGTGAGAAGTGTGCTCTGAGCCAATCAAAACAGAGATATATTTGACCACCAAGAACCACGAGCCAACAGAGCTCCACCACTACCGTTACTATTGCTCAGTGGAGACCCTATCCAAGAAGTCCATCACTTGCTAGTGCATACAGTGCATGTGAATAAAATGGGCAATGACACTGTCACGTGGTCGTGACGTCGACGAAGGCAACAGTCAGCATGAAAAAAAAGAAACTATTTATTTGTCCGAACATGTGGCCGGGAAACTGAAAGTCAGATTACAGCCATGCACACTGGCCCTGATAGTGGCGAACAGAACGTCGGCCGTCGATAATATGTTCATCGTTGGAGCGCGCCGGCTTTTATACATCACGCGTTGAGCATTCTAGCCTTATCACTGGTCGTCGCGCAAGCTCTAGAATAATTTTGAGTGTTCGTGTGCTGTGCGCAATGTTAACAAAACGTTCTACTACCAACAGCTTCTCGAACACTGAGGCGCGATCTGCGCCGAGCATCGCTCACAATCTTTGTGGGTTTAAGCAGAGCCCTTCAAAATAACACGCGTGGCAATACCATTTTCAAACCCAAGCACACATGCAAACTCAAGTACACTCAAGTACCATGATGAGTGGTTTTCAGCGCAAATCGACGAAGACACAGAAAAAAGGAGTTTTGCGCTGAAAACCACTCATCATGATTGACACAATCCAACTCGCCCAAATGTCAGTTTTTCTGCACTCAAGTACGATTTGTGTTGTCACCATTATAAATATTCCCTATTATGTAAATACTCTATTTTTCAAAAAATATGACAAGCAGCTCTGTAGAACAACCATTAGATAAGTTACAAGGAATTTCATGCATACGCTATTTTCACGTAATTGCTCCATCGAGCTTACCACTTATGTAGAACGTTTCCATGCACGGTAAGAACTTCAGGCATGGCTGTACACATTTGGTGTTTCCAGTACAGTAGAACTTTTATTGGGTTCAGAAATCAATACCGTAGCTCAGTCTACCAATAGAGGGCATCAGGCGCATTATCAGAAAGTTGCAGGTTCGGTTCCTGCCAGTGGCAAGCTGTCTTTTCGGCCAGTTTATTTCTTCATATCTATATCAAAATTACTACGATACACTCAAAACTGTACAATTAACATCCCCTGTACCATCCATGGCTTCATTATCCGCTGGTCTTTATTAAGGTTGCACCAAAAAAAGAAATGAGCCCTGTAAGTTCCCTTCTTTAATTGATTACCTATTTGGCTCATGTGGAAGCCCTTGCCAATGCAGTGGGCAATTCGTAGGTTCCATAGTTGTTTCCAGTTCGCATTGAGCCTGCCACTTGGGACTGCCCATCTGCTACAATGGGCACGTTGCAAAGAACAATGTGCATTGTCACATCAGTGCAGTCTTTCTCTTGTGTCATTAGGGCGGAATCTTTCTAGGTAGAGGGAGCATATAAAGATGTCTGCATACATTACGGGGAATGTTTGCCTTTATACTGTCTCATGCTGTGTAGTTTATTATACCAAGTTTATTGAGTATGTATCTACCCGTAGGACTCGAGTGTGAGTTGTAACATTGCACTACCTTTAGTGATCGCTATCTGTAGTGATGTTTCCTGACATTTATCGTAGGTTGTTGCATACAATGCATGATAATGAAGGGCTTCACTAGGCATACCAAGTTGACCCCTTTCGTGGCGGTATGATGATTGGATATCCTTTAGATAATTAAGCCTCATCACTTGTTTGGCATATGGTTGAGCCTTGTGTATAGTGCAAGTGCCGTTTTTTCTATGTGACCACAGCTGTCACCTGTTACCCACAGCATCATGTCATCAGCTTACAGGCCATGCTGTAACACTTTGATGCTACTTAGCTGATGAGAATAGATGTAACATAGCTACATTAAGCAGAAAGGGTGACAGATCAATCCCCAAGGTTTTCACCAGCTTTTGAGTTCTACATCGTCTGATCTGATCTCGCATGGTATGAATTGCATGACGTGGTACACATGAGTGCCCTCACATACATGTAAGTATGTTAAGCTTTTGCAGCTTCTCTAAAATAACTGTATGAGTGATCTTGTCCGAGGCCTTCACGACACCCACTCTAAGAATTGCTTCGGTATCCAATATCTGCAGTTTCACGTCTAATATTTAGGGCTCAATTTGTATCATAATGTTGTGTGTGGACAGTTAAGGCGTGAAACTGATCATACTATGCAGGAACAGATTTCTGTCATCAATGTCATGTAAAGCTACGCATGTAGGTTTTAACTTGATATGACCATTTCAGCATGTCAGTGCAATAACACTGATGTGATTTGAATGTACTAGGTCATAGGAGTATTACATGATAAATAAGCTGGCCTGGGCATGATGTAAATAACATGCGTCCAAGATTATCTAGTTGCACAAGTTTGCTTGGCTTATGAACTGTTACCACCTGTGCAGTTTACCAATGATGTAGGCAGCTGTCTTGCTCGCCAGCGTTTGATCAGGTATCCGGTGGGATCCATGATAGAATGGTGACAACGATTTTGCCACGTTTTGTCAATGATGTCGCCATAGGGGCTGGACGTGGATTGCATGTGGAGCCTAACGAATTCCACCCTGTTCTCCCCTCAATTATCAAACTTTCCATAGGTCCAACTTTTTCCCAGCTGTACAAGTTACTGTTCCTTCGTTGTATAACCTAAGTATCACGACTGCATTCCTTTTAATGTCTTCTTCGGTATGTGATAACTAGAGGCCGGATTTTTAGGCACTAAAAAATGGTGTTTTAGGCGCCGAAAATAGGCAGGCAAAACTAAGTTTTAGGCGCCCAAAATTGTAAATATAGGCACAATAAATTTTTGCGAAAATTCAAATTTGCGTAGAAATACGCGCGCGACCTATGTCTACGACAGGAAAGCAAAAAAAACGTTATAGTTTATGATTGCACGAAGACGCCAATGGTTTAACATAGCCGTGCAATTGTCCGTTTTCCCGCATGGTTTGCAGCACGCGGTTTCTCCTATTATTGTCCAGCATGGTGAGTTAAGTGTCCTCCATTGAAAAAACAAGCTTCTGGGTCTCTTTCTTTTCGGCATGACTGAGAAGGGCAGCACAGGAGCAAATAGCCAGACCGCTAAAAAGCGAGAAGGGTCTTTTAGTCTCGTATTGACAGCGGGTCTAATCGCGAAGTGTCAATTTCTGCTCTGTCTGTGGACACCTTAAAGGGCCCCTCACCAGATTTGAGAATTTCGAGCTGGCAAGTGTAATGCATGCACTGGGTGCTCACGATCACGTCTGCCAAGACTTGCGGCGCTACGCGCCCCAGAAAGAGGTGAAATGTCATACTGAATGCCGCTTGCCCTTCATCTCACGGGCGTGCGCCCCAACATGGAGGAGGCGATGTACAAAAAAGAATGGTCCTGCGTACGTCACAGTAGTACGTGACACTGCGAGAATTATTCCAGGCGACATGTGTAATTTTTGCACTCTGTTGCCTTGAATAGAAGAATGAATGTTGATAGAAATATTAAAACATACAAAAAGGAATCTGTGCGCGTTATTTTTTATTTTACTTTTTTTTTTCTTCGAATCGAGCGCGATGCGAGACTAAGCTGCCTCCATTTCGTTTGCGTTCGTATTCTCGCCGTTCACGCATTGTGCCCGCGCCAGCCCGCGCTTGGCGTGTTTTTGGTGCACCTTCGCTTACAGTGGTTCCAGCGGTGCGACGATGTGTGTCGTAGTGAGTATACAAGATCCATGCCAGCCTCTCCAAACTTGCGCGCATAGAGGCATCCATTCCACAGAAACAGGCCGTACACTATACAGAGAACGCCGAAACGACACAACACCGCTTGCGTGCACGATCTAGCTTGGGCATATCATGCGCATGTAACCTTGCGTGCGCATGACGTGTTTCTGCGTCTGCGTCGTATGATCTTCCGGCTCCGAGTTGCTCCGACACCGAAGAGTGCAGGAAAGGAATTTGGCTTGCGAAGTCTACCCGGGGCGAGTGGCAAAGGTTTCAAGCTCACCTCCTCGCATTATGCCTTCGGGGCTCGTAATGAAGCAATTAAATAATTCTTGAGGTACAAAGCTCTTCCTTGGGCACGCAATAACTTCCAGTGTATAACTAAAATTGCTCATGTGACCTGGTGAAGCACCCTTAAAGAAGTACAAACACAACAAAAGCCACGTGCACATGATTTTTTTTTCTTTTTTACCTACGACTGAAAGCTTGCCAGAAGGCCCACGACGCGGCGGTAAGGCTAGGCCTCCCCGCCCGTACGTGGGAGCGTTTACTATTACTATTATTCCACTGAAAATGCATTGTATTATTACTATTTCTGTTTTTCTATCATTTTACTTTTATTTTTTGCCGTTTATTCGCCCTGTTTATTTACACTGTGAATTATCGCGTCACTCTACGTTATTGTGTCACTGTAGTTGCTTTTTTGTGTTTCTTAATTATGTACAGCAGAGTTTGTTGCGAACGCGCCTAAGTGTATATTCGGAGGGCCGGAGCGAGTCAAGCTGCTTGTCAGCTTTTTCTCCCAACCTCCCTGATCTTTTTGATGAAAAATAAAGAATCTATTATTATTATTATTATAACCCCACTGCCCGTCTTCAGCGTCCGGTCCGGTGATGACCTCCTGCTTGCCTCGTTTGCTGAAACTACATCCTCCCGATCTTCAGCGCGCCAGGATTTTTCTTGCCCTCAGCAAGGGTTGCAATCATTTGAACAGTTTTGATGTAGCGCGTGAGAACACACGGATACGAGCAGGCACAAAAGGACACCACGCAGCGCCCAGGTCCACTTGTTTTCTCCTGAGGACTCTGGTATTAACAAGTGATTGGCCTCTGGAAGCTCCGTGGTATTTTCTTACTGGATCAGTTTTATTTGTTTATTTTATGGCGCAGCGAGTCCTCGTGCTCGACATTCTTCGATGTCGTCGTCGTCCTCCATCTGGCATATGTCCGCGCGCACGCTCCTTGGCAGCCTCTTCTTAGTTTTAGTTTCTCGCATGTGCGCACTTTGAAAGCGCACCAGACATCACATTACGCTTGAAACGGGATGACGTTTGGGAGTGTTGGCAGTTCATCTTACACCAGAAACCATAGCGCGATAACGGATAACACGGGACAAAAAGCCGACAGGACATGCACTCACTTTCAACAAAGGTTTTATTGCGTTTCCCGACCATAAATAAACACTCATCTGAAGCTGCAAAAAGAAACGCGAGAAATGAACACGTGCCGTCTATGCTGACATATTCGTTTCCCGCTCTAGCTATCTCTGACGCCTCTTATACAAACCTACAGTTTGATTAAAAATTGCGTCATCTCCCGCTAAAGGGAATCATGAGTGGATGCGAAGCAGCGGAGAGATGGTTAGCTTTAGCGGGAGATTGTGTAATTTTGTTGTGTTTTGAAGAGGACGGCCTTGTGGTCGTTGAAGTGTAGCGTCAAGGGTTACTTTTTCCAGAGTTTTCATTGTGAAGTTTGAAAGATCAGATCTACCCTAATGGTGGTCGTTTTTTTATGGTCGTAGGAAATGCATCGCAACGAGTAACGTCTAGCATGTGGTGGACCAGCCAATCGTTCGTCGTTATATCCCCTTTGAAATCACCCAAGTACGAAGGGCGCGTGTCTGTATGTCTGTGTGTACGGTGCCATTCGGCGGTCCCTCTGGAGATGTTGGGTGCGAGATACGTTGTCATGATTACGATGTTGTCGTTGTCAAACGGCCGAGTGCACTCCGTTGTGTCCTTGGCCGGCAGGTTGTAGATCTAAGGCTTTTGCGTAGAGATGGCGTTTGACGTACATGGCGACCTCACCGGCAGGACGTTCTGCCTCTTCAGTACACACGATCGCTTCGTAGCCGTTGATCGTCGGTCTTGCGTCGTTCGACGTGTCTGTGAGACAGAGCACGTCTGCTTTGGTTAGGACGCGATCACGTTCGATATCTCTGGCGTGTGCGTTGAGGGACCGGCTGTGAATTCCGTTTCGGGGTCGACGTCTTCTCGGAAAGCGCTGTGGTAACGCTGAGTGATGATGTCGAGACGATGGTTGTCGAGGCGTTTGAATTCGTCGCTCATGTTCTTGTCCACGGTGTCGTTCTTGTGGTGGAAGCGATGGTCACCGGCAGCGTTAGTCAGGTAGACGTTCTGATTGTTGGTGCACCTGCTCAAGGCAACGTAGACGAGTTTCTGTGGGTGCATCTTCGAGTATTCGTATACGATGGAAGAGTAGGTTCCTCCCTGGGACTTGTGTACGGTTATGGCGATCGCCTGGACCAGGGGGGAATTGTGCTCGTTTGCACGCGACACCGCTGTTGCGGTGGATCCACGTCGTGTCGGTGGATCCACGTCGTGGCAACGTCATAGCCAAAACGTTTCGCCTCGCTCACTGCGTGGTTCGAGCGAAGTCGACTGAGCTTCCCCGTTGTGGGAACGTTGAACTGTAACCACATTCGTCTGGGAAACGCGTCTTCTTCGTTTTGATCGCGGCGCTGCACAGGCGACAGAATGAGGCGCGCGCGCTCCATCATTTTCATACCGCGGAACTACTATGACGCCCCCCAGCGGAGTATGCAGCTGTCGCACCACCTGTCGTGCGCGCCGCTCGTGTGCGCGAGAGAAAGGTGGGGAGCGTAGGTGAAGAGAGAGAGGGGGTGTGGATTGCGGGACGCGGGACGGAGGGACAGACGAAGCCCCCCGCAAGCGCGGGCAAGCAAGATCAAGGAACTGGAGTCGACGTGGGCGAGAGACACCACTGGTAGTGCGTGTTATTCTTTGCTTGCACCCACCACTTGCCTAGCCATTGCTAAGAGGCCACTCTCTGCTCTCGGCCGTGACTCTGGTGACTGTGGTGATGGTTGACGGCCTTTAGTACTACAGTGTTCTGGTTCGCATAGTGGGTACTTCTCTACTTAATGAGAAAGTGACCGGACGCGGGAAGGACGGACACAGCCCCGATCATAAGATGCTTCGCATCTAAAAAGAGGAAGGCACTGTGATTTCGCGTCACATTTCTTGAATTGGGCAGCCAGTTGTCCATCTATGGTGGTATGCTTGATTTTATGGTCGTGGTCAAGCAAACGCACGTTGAGCCATCTGCCGACCTGGCCGACGTAATGCCTTCCACAGAAGCATCGGGGATAGCTAGGGCAAAAACCGAATGGGTCAGTATGCCTTCTGCTCTGTTATGTAAGATTGTTTGGCATAGACGACACGTGTTCATTTCTTTCGTTTCTTTTTGCAGCTTCAGATGAGTGTTTATATATGCTCAGGAAAATCAAACCTCTGTTCAAAGTGAGCGCATGTCCTGTCTGCTTCTTGTCCCGTGTTATTCGTTATGCTTCTCGCGGTTGTCGGCCTCTTATGGCTTGCTTTTGCCGAACACCTCCTCGCCGTCGGCGTGACCGCTAGCCGAGCCAGAAGCGCCGCCCATCGTCCCTCGTTCACGGTCGGGACCGAAATTCCTTTCGCCTCGAAGTAGGCAGCCGTCATCTCGTCCATCCGCTGGATCGCCTCCTCAAGCCCTCGAAACGCTGCCTCCATCTTGCTGGCAGCAGACGGCAAAATCCCGTTGGGCGCCAGATGAAGGGTTCGGGCCGTCTGCCCCGAGGAATGGAAACAGCGGACGAAAGCCTCGAATATTTATTAGTGGACGAAGATT
The DNA here is from genome assembly GCA_030522465.1 of Rhipicephalus appendiculatus. Classification (NCBI taxonomy): domain Eukaryota; kingdom Metazoa; phylum Arthropoda; class Arachnida; order Ixodida; family Ixodidae; genus Rhipicephalus; species Rhipicephalus appendiculatus. The sequence goes on from JALIZH010015017.1 coordinate 231,827, forward strand.
AAAAGAATTCACTCGAATTACATGAAACGCACGGGCCACGACATTGTCCGCTAACCTACGCCCCGGCGGGGCACACACCGCAGGCGCGCACACCGGCCCGTTACCAACTATGACCAACTGTCCAGCTGGCTCGTCGGCTGCTCCTTTTGAACGGTCCGATTGTGCCACGCGCATCGCTGGTGCGCAGCACGTGTTCCACTGGAAGCAGCCGCGCGATGGGCGTGACTCCCACACATTGGCCGTTTCAAAGTATCATTGAACGCCTGTTGCAAGCACAGTTGTTAAGTGCCCGCTACACCATAATTAATTCTTTTGCGAATCAGCGAACGCCTCACTACGCATCCGTAGGGCAACACGTGAACCTTCGCAGCTGTTCACCTTGTTGATGGTTCTGCTGCTGATGATGATTAAATATGTCTGAGCGCTTTGTAATGGGTGGGCCTGTAATACACCCACTCGGTGCTCAATTCACATCTTTTGACGCCTGGCGCGATTCTACGCTTCTGCTACGCAATATATGATGCGTTAAGGAGACTCCTTCTACTACATGACATTCATATAGTGTTTTTTTTTTTCAAAGCAGTTTGAACAAATCTCGTGGCTCTGGGGTAGAACACCTGCTTGCTACGCAGACGGCCTGGTGCGCCTGTCCGAGTCTGCGTTTCTTCGTCCCTGTCTGAGTCAATTCTACTTAAGCTATTATTTTTTTTATTTGCATCTTTCTCGATTTTTCAGTCACGGTCAAGATGATGATTTTCGCTCACAGCCAACGACGCCGACACCGACGCCGGAATTTCGGCGAAACGAGTTCTTGAGAGCTATCGCGTTAAAACACTCTGTTTCGCATTGACGAAGCGGTCATGAGAGCAAGATGACGTAGATAGATAGATAGATAGATAGATAGATAGATAGATAGATAGATAGATAGATAGATAGATAGATAGATAGATAGATAGATAGATAGATAGATAGATAGATAGATAGATAGATAGATAGATAGATAGATAGATAGATAGATAGATAGATAGATAGATAGATAGATAGATAGATAGATAGATAGATAGATAGATAGATAATCGGTCAAAGCGAAATAAAAAGCACAAAGAAACGAGGACACAGATAGTAGGGCGACAAAACGAGCACTTACTTACAACCGAACGTTTATTGAAAACCAAACAAATTATATAGGTTTGTTAGGTGACCAGCCGTAAGAAACCATTATGACGTGCCATTGCTTTAAAACGTACCAACATCCACAACAATCCATTCTTCTAGGTCAAAGTGTATCGGTTTGCAAACAAGTGCGTCGCATTTAGTACACGTACATTCAAGTGGCGTCGTGCACGAACTAAATAGTAAAAGCAAAAGAAACTGGCCAGCAATCATGTTCACTTATGGTATTTACTGGTCAGACAAATGCTGAAGATGTGTGTGCATTTTGCAGAGACGTGTTGTATGGCCATTTAGATGTCTTGTATATACACGGCTATCTGAAAAGCGAACGCAGCTACAGAGGGCTTGACCCTCCCACGAAATTGGGACAATCTTCCTTGTGGGGGGGACTGCCCAAACCGGATATCTTTCAGCGTAAGCATAGTTATTGGCATACACTGTCGCCATCAGCCACCGCAAGAAAGGCCGAACCACGCCCTGCGGCCCTTGCTTGGTCGCTTACGTGGTGTACTGCGGCTTCGGAAACCCGAGATGGCAATTTAAATTCTTAGACATCGGAATGGGAAATTGCTTCTAGAATTACGGTCTCTGTCTAGCTGCTGATCCTTCGCTCCGAAACTATGAAAGTGGGGAGCTATGAAGGGGCTCACTTTTATGTTTCGGGATACACACTTTCAAAGCAAAAGTGAATGTCACTTTTATTTTAGCTTGCGAATTCATGCTTGGTTACATGCAGTGCGACTGAGATAGAGACTGATTGATGTCATACGAACGCCACTAACAAGTGAACTTCCTTGCACAGAAGTCGACCATAAGGTCAATGTCACAACATGTTATGAACCTTCTGGAACGAATGTTATTGTTTCTTCTGGACGGCATACTACGGGAGCTTACTTTTTTCCCCAATGTCGCCAGCAGATTTCAACGTCATCGTCCAGTCCTCAACAGCGTCGCAGATGTTGTATTATCGCTTGCATCTGCTCGAGCAGACAGGCACTCTGCGTATGTTCTATTCCTTGACATACAGCAAGCTTTTGGCTCGGTTCCACATGGGGCGATTGTTCGTGCCCTTATGACTACGCGAATTTCAGGCCGTCTGCTGCATTTTGTGCGAGATTTTCATTAGGAAGCGCGAAATGAAAGTGCGCGTTGGAGAAGTAACAAGTGAACCTCGCGCTGTTAATTGTGGGGTCTCGCAAGGCAGCATTTTGTCACCGCTTCAATTACAACAACGTACTAGCTGGACTACCAAGCCTATTGCCTTAAGAATGACACTTTCGAATAGGCATTGCAATTTATGCCGATGCCATCACACTATAGGTCCGTCACAGCATGGTCCACGTCTTGGTGGAATATTGCAGAGACCTCTGAATGCAACTTCAAAATACTTGGTGGAAGTGGGCCTGCAGTTAACATCAGCCGCGATTGCTTACCATCCTAGGCAAGGAGCTCGTCGAAGCATGAGCCCACTACACCTCAGAGACACACCGATACAATGGGCATAATCATCGATGATCGCCTTTGCTGGCGCCCTGCTGTCACCTCTGTCTCTTCTCAAGTATGTGGACGCCTTGATTCCTTGGGGTGATGGTGATGACCAGGCGACAGCGCCAGTCATCTGCACCCTCTTGAGTAATGTAGGCCTTGTCAGTTTTGAATGTGCGATCTGGTCTCAAGTGGAACGGCATTATCGCGTTGCCCTCCGAGTGACGCCTGGCATACCTCGTGGAGCACAAAACATTCCACTACTCACTGAAGCATACCAGCTGCCCGTAAGGTGACCAGAGAGCCTTACATCATTTCGAGCGTATGCCCCGAGCACTCGTTAGTAGAAGGATTCGGCGCCCGCTGTCTCGCATGGGGAAAATGGCGGCATTGTTCACTGGCATTACTGGCGATTCTGATGAAACAACCTCTTTGAAATTGTCGAAGGAGCACAGCAAATGCATCTTTTCCATGTATCTGTGAATTCCAGAAAAAACGCAAAATTCCAGCTAGCCCAGTTGCACATACTTGAAGAATTTCAACATTACGGTAATGAAGGAAAGAAGTGGAAATTTCAGGGCTCGTTTTTACTTTGTTAGACACAATATTAATGAAAAATAAGAGATAATGATGCCAAGGAAATTATAGGGGATGGTATTAGTAGTCCTTGTAATGTAAGTGTGAAGAAAGATAAGTGGAAGAAAAGATAACTTGCCGCAGGCAGGCACCGAACCAGCGACCTTCGAATAACGCTTTCGATGCTCTACCAACTGAGCTACAGCGGCGGTCATCCGCCTGTCCACTTTGTGGGGTATCTATGCGCTAAATTGGCTTTGCGCCAAATGGGCTACTTTAGGAACCCGTCTGGCTACGAAAACTTCAGGTATGCGCGATGGCTACTTTTTGGCTTATAAGAGAGAAAAAAACAGCGCAAAATTCTGACAGGACACACAAGATGAAGAAGGCACGACAACAGCGCTGTTGTCGTGCCTTCTTCATCTTGTGTGTCCTGTCAGAATTTTGCGCTGTTTTTTTTTCTCTCTTATAAGTATGAACCAACTCGCCCAAGCCTCAACCCTCGCATACTTTTTGGCTATATTGACCTTCCGTTTAGGGGCATTTAGGAGCCCATTTTCTTATTTACAGATAAAAGTAAACAAGCAAGCCTAAAATCAGCCACTATTTTCAACCTTTTCTGTCGCGTAACCTAATGCGCGCGCATGTCTTGGCCCCAGCAACAGGCTCATACGCACCAAAGCGCCCCCCCCCCCCCCCTGCAAACGAAATAGCACCAAAACGAAGCTGGTCTGTTATCATGGTAAATCTAGTGATGAATTTAGGTCTGCAGCTTCAAGAAAAAACTCCTTAAGCGTGTGACGTTCCCACTGACTTGTTGGCGGGAATGCTCCAAAATTACGCTGTCTCTGGGAAGAACTATTCAACATAAGTAAATACAGACGCACTGAACTTATACTAATACGATATAGTTGCTGCGCCACCGGGTGCGAAATGGGATTTATGGAACTAAATGACAGATGATTTTCCGAAACACTAACAGTCTGCCTATTTAACTCTTGAACAGCGTTGCATTTTATAACCTGCGACTTACTATGAATATTTATGTGCTCATATCATGTAATGTTAACAGGAATAATTCTTTCTAACTACACCCACACTGCTAACATAAGAGCCACGAAATGCCGCCTTTACGCTCCCTTCTAGCAGCGCATCAAAATTTTCACCGGTTTAGCTTATTTCATAAAATGCACCCTCGAAGCGTGATCCGCGGCCCACTTATTTTATCACCGCACTATGGGTCATCCCTTTGGTTATAGCTCTGAGGTCATTCTATATTGTAAAACCCGAAGGCTTACTAGTCTGTTGGAAGTCTGATCATTTTTCTTTTTTACTCGCTATATTCGGATAATTAATTTTTGTTTGTGTTTTATACACTCTCCTCAGCAATGCTCTGGGCGTTGGGGTACATAAATAAATAAATAAATAAATAAATAAATAAATAAATAAATATACCATGTTTTGCGACTCACCTGTGGCTTGAAGAGCAAGATGGAAAGAAATATGGTCTATTTCTATGTTTTTGCATGCTCAAAAATATATTTATTTTATAAAATTGCAGTCATAATACCCTTTCTTTCTATTTGGCAACAAATATGGCGATAGTAACAGGTTTGGCTAGTTTGGCTACTTTCAGCTTCAATTCTGGCTCCCTTTCAAATACACCCAACGGCAACCCTGGTTGCGAGTTCAGTGTCTTGTTTTCCTCTTCTGTCACTGTGTTCCCGTGTATTTCTTACGCTGCTGTTAATCGTCGGGCGTGCAAAGCACGGTATCGTTCATTCCATTAGGCACACATTTACTGCATTGGCCTCTCAACGGCTGATTCCGACGCCTTCAAGAAGCTTCGACCCTTACTACGCCATGTTCAGTACGATGGTTATTATATGAGTGAGTGGCAACTCATAATATAAACAATTTTCCAGTACGCTTTTCTTGTATGTTATATGAAATCTGACACGTGGTTATTATGCACTCTATGTCTATTTATTTATGTATTTTTTGTTCTGGCGTTTTCAATTCTCTGGAAACACCAGTCCGGCTGCTCAGCCCTATGCAGCGTTTCGCAGAAACTAGTGGAGACATTTATGCAGAATGAGGTAAGCTGCGGACGTCCCGTAACTCGTTACAAATCGATAGTCGCTTGAAAAGATAACCCGAGGAAACAACGGCAGACGCGCTTGTCATGCCATACGGGCAGTGCCGCATCAGGCAGAGGCAGTTACGCTTGACTGCGCACAAATGCGGCTGTCTCCATTTTTAGGATGGAACGACTCGAGCAGCGGAAATGCGTTTTGAACAAAACACTTCCGGCGTTCGTCCACGGAATGAACACGAACCTCGTATGGCGCATCAGAGCGCCGCTTGCGCCAACCAAAAACTCCAATATGAGCACCTGCTTTCGGAAATGAAAGCACCAAGTAACAGCCCGGCACCCTTTTTTGGATTTTCAGTAAGTAGAACGTCCACCGACAATATTTTTTGTAGGAAATATTGTGCAGGGATATTTGAGCGATGCGTTCAGTACACCAACTGACACGTTATCGTCACCATGAATTAAGCAGTTGCAGTGACTAGGAAAAGTTCGACACGCTGTTCACCTCTGCCGAATTACATTTGCTCTGATGACTCGGCGTAGCTCGTGCGCAAGGGCAGAAAACTGCACACGACACACCAACATGTATGACCACAACGATAACGATAGCGGGGCTGCTAGGTGACGTACATTCGAACAGCAAGTCCAGGGATGGATGGATGGTGGAACTTTATTTATAGTACCGAGAGACGCGACTAGCGCGCTTAATAAAGCCCTATTTTGAGGTAACACGCGTTGCGATGGTGAGTACAGCGAACTTAGACATAGCATACTGTTTTAGATATGCGTGCGCAAAACAAAAAAAAAAAAAAAAACAGAAAAACCATTAGCCCAACGTAATGAAGAAAATTAGACGTTTCCTCAGTTTTAGATGATACTGTCATAATTAGAGCACAATATACAATAGCCAGAATATGTAGTGCCGCCTGCGAACTTAGCCTCCGTGTTATTAAATGCGCGGTGTAACGGTAAGTCATATGTTGTGCCCGTCGCTTTTAAGGGACACCAAAGAGAACTGCGATTTTTCTCATATTGGTAAGTTACTCCTTCACAATTCCAACATCACCACGCTTGCCGCGAGAAGACGCGCAATAAAAAAATGTGGGTGGTGACGCCACCTGGAAACTCCCACACCAAACGTCGGGACGTCATAAATGTTGGCGACCTCTCCTAAGTCCTTCATGGTTTAAAAAGCAGCGCAAAAAGACGGTACACAAGATGAAGGAGGACACAGGACAAGTCCTGCGTATAGTTTTTAATCGGCAAAGACAAAGTACAATTTCCCCTGAGGGCGCCACAGTCTTAGCATACCAAGCTTCAGGATATTTCTTTGAGCCAATGTCGCTGAAGTACGAAAACTACGCTTTGAAATTCGTGACTTCACGTGTGGCGATTTCGGCGCTAAATTTAAAGATGAAAGTATGACCTTAATTTTCTCCGCCATTAATAAGCCCATTCGTGGTAAAATTAACGTCATTAAAGTCTTCAGAGCGCAATTTATCAATATAAACTGATTCATTTTTCACTTTAATGAAAAAAAATTGTAGACTAGTGGTGCGAACAGTGAGGAAAGAGCGTAGCTGGTGGCATTCCGCTCCTCTTTTCCTTTTACTCCTCCTCACCCTCACTTCCCATCGCTTGTTATATTAGGGGCGAACCTCCTTAAGGTCGAGGCTTGTACATCATTCCCCCCGGTGTAGCCACGCTAGTGCGATGAAGATGACACTGCCATCACGGCACAGAACATGCAAGGTAACCGTTATACGCCATGACGGTGACGCTGATGACGACAAAGAATAAGCGCGTTCCAGACCACACATTCTCTTTCTGCCATGACGGCACAGCACATGGAATGTACCCACTATACGTCATAACGATAATGATGACGCTGATAACGATGAAGAATAAGCGCGTTCCAGACCACACATTCTCTTTCTGCCATGGATGAAAACAATCGTGAACGCGCTTTCGCCCGCGAAAGGCAAAACGGCAACGCCGACAACAAGGTGCTACCCCGGATTTGAGGACGTGGAAAGCGGCGGCTCAACGGCAAAAACACATTGTATATGCTGTACACACGCGTTGTCACTCATTTACATGCGTGAATGGGCAATGTCATGGGTGATTTACGGTAAGAACGATCCCCAGTACTTCGCCCACTCGTCATGATTCACTTCGTGGAAATGCTAAATTTTTTAACACGAAAGTGTTTTATGCCAGGGTCCACCATGATTTGAGTGACGTATTTCCTTCACGGAAATGACGTCGAAAAAATATCCATGATCAGAAGACAAAGAAAAAAACTCCGCTAGCGGGAGTCGAACCTGCCACCTCTTGGTCCGCGACAACAGATTCCGGGCATGCTGTCCACTGCGCCACGGTCACATACTATGTAGGCGTTAAAAAACCGCCAGGCCTGCGCGGAAAGCGCAGCACAGTCACAGCGAAAGCTGGGAGAGCGGCCTTTCTGAACCTTTTTTTAAACACTCTTGGGGCAACTACTACAAGCCCACTTGCATGGTACCCACTACGCCATAAATCGTCATAATTTTTGTGTAGTGGGGAAGCGTCTACTATGCCATTATTCGTCATTATGCGGAAAAGCGCGGTACCCGCTACACTCTTGTGACGCATTATGTGCACTTTGTTGATGCTGTGGCTAACGACGATGAAGAATTATGCCCCAGGCTTTTGTAATGGGTTGGAGCATTGAACAACCCACTCGTTACGTAATTCGCATTGCGTGACGCCTGGTTCTTACTTTACTGCTCTAAGACGCTTTACAACACACATTAACGCGATTCCTTACCCGACATGAAGCTTGCATAGGGTCAGTCTGCACCGCAGTTTCAAGCAGCGGGGTAGCTCAGTGGTAGAGTGCTGGGCTGCCACGCAGAGGACCCGGGTTCGATTCCCGTTCTGTCATAGGTGTTTTTTTTATTTGTTTAGTTTTTTTCTCATTTTGTGCGATATTGGTTACGGACACCGGCGGCGGACAACTACGGCGCAGAAACGAGCCTTGTTGTGATCTCATACACTCTAGAAAGTAAAGGAGGAAGAGGGGGTCGAGGTTACTCCTTTAGAGGAGTAACTGACCTGCCACTCCCATTGCTCCAAATCGGGGGGTAACTGCGACGGGACGAACCGTTACTCCACCGCTCGCGGTTACTCCTCAAGGAGCAACAGCTACTTTTTCCGCAAAAGAAAAATCAGCTCTTGGTTGATTTAACCATCATTTTGAAGTTTGAGCAGGCATTTTGATTAGATGTACAATCTATGTACGAGTATCACATTCAGAAATAAATTTCAGAAAATCTACCGCAAACACACGGGATTCGAACTCACGACCAATGAGTCAGCATGCGCGTACACAAACCACTACTCCACACCACGCTATGCCACCGTATGGAAGGAAACGGGTTTATGTAGGCACCGATGGGTCGTTTGCACACGGCGCGAACATTTCGGCAGTTACTCCTCAAAAAAGGGGGGCGCTTTGCTCCCTTGGGAGGAAAGCGCCCCCCCTTTTTTTTCTTTTTTGTTTTGCTCATGGCTCGGAAAAAAGGGCGCTTTCCTCCCAAGGGAGCAAAGCGTCCTTCTTGCAATGTCGTGTGGAAACCTTCGCTCACAGTTTGTCCCTCGGGGGGGGGGGGGGGAGGGGGGGGGGAGAGGGGGGAAGCGCTTTTTTTCGGGGTAACTGTGCAGTTACTCCGGAAAACTTTTTAGAGTGTAACAGCTCTCGCTGTAAAAAATGCCTTTTATAGCTACCACTGTCCTCTCACAGTGCTCTTGCTCAAGTGAAGTAATGCGTTATAACCGTGAGATGCACGATTAGTTCCTTCAAGGCGTCGTTTCTACGCGTCCGTCCCATTCGGCTCGTTTCGAATAGGAAAAGTGATTTTGTCAACGCATTAACACACTGCCAGGTGGCGACCTTACCCCTAGCATCGCCCTCGATCAGAGCATCCGTCCTTACCAAAAATGGACTCCGACCTTACCAAAAAAACGCGCGAGCGCGTTGCGTGGTCGTAGCTCCGCGTTCCCTCGCCCCGCGAACCGGCCAACGGGGAAGATTCGACGCGCGTTGCGTTTCCCTCTGGTCGGGCAGCGTTGTTCAATAATTCTAACCTGCCGCGAGTAGGCGACATCAGCCCAAGTTCGAAGTCCAATCAGTGACGCTGTTCTGGCTGTCGCACCGCTTCTCTAATTCCGCTCTCACCGTACAAGCACCTATGACCACAAGGGTCAGGCTAATCATTGATCATGGACGTTAGTCGTCGGGATACAGATGTGCCACCAAACGTCAACGTGCATGCATCCACGTTAAACGCTGCTATAACTGTCAAACACTAATATACGTCGTGCAAGCTCTCTATGTACAGTAAACATTCAACTACTTCTGTAAGGAGACGTTTCACTTTCGTGCTATACCGATTCCTATGACGGATGTAACTTTTGTTTTAAACTGATTAGCTAGTTCGAATAAATGAGGCTTACACGTGAGTAAGAATATAATAGAAAAACTGTATTACACGCACACGTACAAAAGAACACACGTCTTCTTTCTTCAAGTTCAATGTTCAGACTGCCCCACCCAACCAAATTCTCTCCTTGGGGAGAAGGGAGCGCACTCTCTCCTGTCTGGGTTCGCACTCCACGGTGAGTCTGGCTCTCGTATGTCAACGCCTCCTTGTTCGCAGTCTTGAGTTCTGGGAGAGACTGTCTTTTGGTTGCTTGTGTTTTGTCTCAGTTTATTACATCCTCCCCCCCAAAATGAGCTTTGATCATTTTACTTGTGTCCACAAAGGGTAGAGGAGTTGTACGGGACGTCGCAGAATGATTCCAGTGGACAACTTTACGGCACAAGAACGCACTGCTCCGTCACGGCCTTTGAAAACTTCGACGACTCTTCCTGTTTTGCACATATGTGGCTTGGTATGGTCTTCATGTACAATCACAATGTCATCTACCGTAAGGGAATTGTCCTGTCTTGACGGTATTAGGTGCGCTGAGCGCAACTGTAGCAGGTATTCCCTTTGCCATCAGTTCCAAAAGGCGTTGACAAGTGATCGTCTGTACCTCCAGCGCCGGTTAATGTCAGCTGCTGTAGAAGTGGAAACCGCGCTTGACGTGGAGGCAGGTAAAGTTATCAGCCTCTTTCCTGTCACCAGATGGGATGGTGTCAGCACTGACGCCTCACCTGGCTCCTCTAGAACATAGGTAAGTGGGCGCGAGTTTATCGTTGCTTCTACATCCGCCAATACTGTAGTGAGCTCTTCAAAAGACAGGCTTTGACGCCCGAGAACTTTTCGCAGGGAAACCTTCACGGACTTTACCATTCGCTCCCACCAGCCACCCCCCTCTCTCCCAAAGGCGCTGAAAGAGCACTTTGGCTCGTACTACAAAGGGTGCTACCAGTCCCAAAGGGTGAAATATCCTCGCTGATACCTGTAGCACCGCGCGTTTTGTGCTGACTCCAGTGCATGCTATGATCAATACAGCCGCGGCTGATATGGACATTTCGTCTTTAGTAGGTGTCCACAAAAGCCCCAGTACTTTTATCTTGTTAACTTTTGCCGCTATCTTCAACGCGTCATCCTCAGTAGATGCTCCCGTAACCAAGTCGTCGACGTAAAAGGAGTCTTTGAGTATGCACGCTGTTCTTTGAAGACCGTCTCCCTGGCTTTCCAAGTGATGAAGTAGTACAGCGTTTAGCAGGTACGGGCTCGCCGTAGTGCCGAATGGTACTCTTTGCATTCTCCATTCCTCTATATTTGGAAGGACCGTCAGGATTTCGGGGTGCTTCGGTGTACCAAAGGAATCTTAGAGCATCCCTGTCCTCAGGTCGCACGCTGATTTGGAGGAAGGCTTTCTCGATGTCTGCCACGAGAGCAACCGGGTGTAGGCGGAAACGAAGCAGAATGCGTACCATGTCGCTAATAAGCTTTGGCCCTTTATGCAAACGTTCATTTAGTGACGACTGTTCTGGTGCATGAGAAGAAGCGTCGAACACTACCCGAAGTTTCGTTGTCTTTGACTGCGTTCGGATGACCGGCTGGTGAGGCATATAGTATACTTTCTCAGATGCTACTTCATTGTTCACTCTTTCTGCATGCCCTTCGTTCATGTAGCTTCTGATGGCCGTGTCGTATTCTTCCACGAGCTCTTTGCTTCGGCACAACCTCTTTGTTAGACATCTCAGCCGTTTCATAGCCATTTCTCGGTTATCTGCCAAGTCGCTGGAAGTTTCTTTCCATGGAAGTGACACCTCATAGCGGTCATCTTTTCTCTCTACGCTGCTCAGAGCGTGGTTGATGCTGTCGTGCTTTACGTTCTCTTCATTGGTGATTCCAATGGCGTCCAGTTCCCAAAACTTTTGTAGTATAGTTTGCTCTTGGGTATCGCTTTCTAGACCAATCTTTAGAATGCAAACATTTGTCGCCATGGTCAGTGAGCTGTTGAGGCTTAACGGACCCTGGAATGTCCAACCAAACATTGTGTCGATAGCTGTTAAACCGTCGTTGTCTGCGCAGCGGCGGACCTGTCCTGACAGCAACTTCCACAAATGATCAGCTCCAATCAACAGGGCAATTCCTGGGATCGCTGGCATTCCCGGATAAATGAGCTTGTCAGCGATAAGTCCTCCGTTAAACTCGATTTCCTGCATGAAGGCATGGTCAACTGGAACAGGTGCCACGTCTTTGCATATGAACGGAACTTCTACGGCCTCAATCGTTCTTTCAATGTCGCCGTATTGACTCCGCAAGCGCAGTTCAACGATTCGGAATGTTTCCGTTTTTGCAGCCGTCGATCCGAAGGTGTTGAGGTGGAAGTCTTTGTGTCCCAAAACACGCAGGTTAAGCGTTTTAGAGACGTCTTCTCTAATAAATGTCTTTTGACTTCCGCCGTCTAGAACACCACGGATGTATCCGCATTTGTTACCGCCAACGGCCCAAGCGCGGAAAGTCTGCAGAGCGACTTCTTTGTTTGCTTCTTTTTCAGCGGCCGCGTGTACGTTAGTGGTGGTGACTTCTTTCACAGCTTCTTGTGGACGCTCATTATTTGCTTTCTCCCAGGCGGGATTGCACACGGAAGATACATGGCGTTTGCCGCAGTGGGTGCACTTTACTTTTCGTTTGCATTCTTTTGACTGGTGCCCCCCACGACGTACAACGAAAGCAGCGCCCGGCCCGTGCCAATTTGTTCGTCTTTTCTTCCGGCGGGAGGGGAGCCGTACAGGACTAGTGTCTCGTGTTTCGTCGACTCGCAGAAGAAACACCTCCTCGCCTGCACCGGCTGCGTGTGAAGTACCGCGGCGCTTGGCGTGTGGTTCCGTTTACTTTCTCCTCCGCTCCGTTCGGCTTTGCTCTCCTTCGTAGCACGGCCGCTTTCGGCGCATCTTTCTCTGCTTTCTGTCTCGACGAGGAGAAATTCTAGAATGTCTGTTAGCCTGTTGTCTACCCCTGACACTGATGATGCGTCTGAATCTTGTGATTGTTGACTCGTCGGCGTTGTTGCGCTGCGGGCTCGGCGCAGTTCTTTGTGGAAATCCACAACCATTTCTTTAGGCAGCTCGGAGAGAATCACGTCGCTTAACATTGCCGAATAAGACGACGAATTTATACCTAATCCCTTCAGTCCACGAATGTGCGCTTGCACGTGATCGTGCAAGCGCCGTAGCCCGCGTGCGTCCTCCCGTGAAGCTACGCTGGGAAGAACTCTCAATTTGGCGATATGTTCTTGCTGAATTTGTTCTTTGTTGCCAAATCTTCTCTGCAATATTTCGATTGCATCTTCGTAGCAAGCGTCCGTCGCTTGCAGCCCTCTTATCGCTGTCATAGCTGATCCCGTGAGCAGTGATCTTAGGTACTGGAACTTCTCGGTCTTCGAGAGCCCTTCGTTTTCGTGCACTGCGGTAGCATTCCCAGAAGGCCTGCCATGCGGAAAGCTCACCGTTGAACGGTTCCAGACGCAGTTTCGGTAGTTTTACGCCATGATGGTGAGTCTGGGAGGGCAGCGGATGAGGTGTTGTTCGAGGTGATGGCACTCGCCTGCACTGACGCTATCTTTGCCTTGAGGAGGCCGATGGCTTGGTTGGCCCTGTCGTCGTACTGGACGCTTTCTTCGTACTCCTCCTCGAAGGCGTCCTCTGGCAGGCAGGTTTCTATTTCATCGTTGATCTTTCGAAGATCGGCGTTGTTCACCTCCAGCCGTTGCAGAATAGCACTGAGCTGTCCAACACTAGCACTTTCCAGCGCCGATGTTCAGGGCCGGATTAACAGTGCGGAGGGCCCGGTTCAAAAAAATAAGGGGGGGCCCCTCGCCTCGCCTCCTTTCTTTCCCGCTTTGTCATCTGGTCATGCTTGAGACTTGACGCTTTTTAGATTTAGCTGCAAACAACACAAGCCATATTTATTCTAAGCCTCTCCGGCAGTGTTTAATATCACCTGGGCGTTTTCTTTCTTGCGGAGCATGTGGAGAGATTGTCATCGTAACAATTAACTACCGGGTGTTCAAAGTTAAGCTTTCTCGTTTTATTAAAATTCGGCAATGGGAAGAACATGAAAACCACCTTTACAGATAACATATATATCCTGGGGGGACACAAAGTGAGAAGATAATTATCACTGTCAGGAGCCCAATTAACTCATATTCATTAATTAACTTTTTAGTGACTGCAGCAAGCAAGCATGTTTATATTGAAAAGTTGAAGGGAGTCGCGTTTATACACAGTTCCATTTGGAAGAATTTTTCTAGCATGTCTGGGCTCCGAGATATCCCGCTGCAAAGTTTAATTGATTACGCATGCAGGGCGCTGTGGATCAGCGCAATGTTCCTCCCCGATGTGACGAACAGTCATTGCTTGCTATCGCCAGCCAGTAGCAAAAGGGTAACCGTTATCATCTTTGCCTGTGCCTTCGACCCGTTATCAGATTAAACGACGCAAGCAACTGCCACGGCCCACCGGGGAGGAGATTGCGCCGCCGCTGACTGTCTCGCATGCGTAATCAGGTAAACCACAATTAAACTTTGCAGCGGGATATCTCGGAGCACAGACATGCTAGAAGAATTCTTCCAAATGGAACTGTGTATAAATGCGACTGCCTCAAACTTTTCAATACAAACATGCTTTCTTGCTGCAATCACTAAAAAGTTAATTATTGAATCTGAGTTAATTCGGCACCTGAAAGCGATAATTATTGTCTCATTACGTGTCCCCCTGGATGTATAAGTTATCTACAAAGGTGGTTTTCATGTTCTTCCCAGTGCTGAATTTTAATAAAACGAGAAAGCTTAACTTTGAACACCCGGTATATCAGGAGACGAAGACACATGGACAGCATTAAGATTTGTCTGGTTCGTTGGATCATACTGAAAGAAGACTTAACTGCGCGAGAAGTTAAGACGAAAAGAAGGAATGCATACGACACTTAGAAGTGCAGTCCAAGCACCGTGTGTGTTTCTTCCGTTCGTCTTAACCTATAGCGTTGTTTACCCTTATTTCAATAGAGGACATCTTCCCTCGAAAATCAGGGAGCGCCTTTGTGAAAAATAACTTCCTCTATCTGCTACAGCTTCACTGATTCGGCAGCGCACGCTTTGGTTGCCTGCGTGCGAGCACTGCCGAAGTTGACAGGTGGGCCTTTTTCAGAAACTGTTCGCACGTACTTACAGTAAATACGCTACCAATCGTCTAGCTGCTTTTGATTTCATACAACAACACACATTTAAGCTCTTCTAAGGCAGCATTTCAATATAGTGCTATTATGCATATTGTATATGCATACTGATCACAAGTAATACATATAATTTAATTCAATATGGGAAGGGGGTGGGCCAAATCTTTCGGAAAAGGTGGCGCCTATAAAAAATGAGATCCATGTAGGACTTTCACAAAAACGTTTTTAATAACACTCGGAAAACGACCACACATATTTTCATTTATGCACAAATCGTTTGCTTTTAAACATGTAATAGGGTTACATTTTTGCAGGCAATATTCACTTTCGTAGGGCTATAGGAGAAGGAAACACATTCATTGCACACATCTTTTCTGCGGTTAAACTGCGGAATATCTGGATATTTTTACGAAATATTTCTTCTTAAACACAGTGTAGAAAATTGGTGAACTCTTTCGCAGAAATGCAACCTTGAAATGGGGCGTGTATACCTATTAACATGTTCTCTGTTTTCATTATTCTTTTAAGTAGAGAAAGAAGGTATGTACGTTTCTACAAGAGTTTTCGTGCCTTTTGCTGAGACAGTTTGTTGATGAGCTCTCCAACATTTACCCTCCTAAGAACCTCCGTCTCTACGCTCAGTCCGTGACAAATCAGTGAGGCGGCTGTCAGTCATCGTTGATCGAAGCCTGTTTTTGATCAGTTTCAGTTTGCTGAATGATCGTTCACCAGTGCAATTTGTGACCATTAAGCACAAAAAAATTCTAAGAGCCACATGGAAATCAGCGGGAAAGAACCTTCAAGCTTTTCACGAATTAGAAGTTTCAGCATGTCTGCCACAGAAGAACAATCTTCGTTGCTCGCATCCGTACAGTGCAATACTGAACCGAAACCGAAACACAACAGTGTGCACACACGGAAATTTCTTTAACCAAAGAATGCGTCCTAAGAGCCGTACTGCCTCGTGGATCGTTGAACGCGGCAGCGGTGTTATGTGATCTCGAACAAGCTGCGCGCATCCGGTCAGCTCGGAGAAGCATCATGTTCAGCCTGAGACGCCCGTGGTTGCATGTGGTATGCAGGGCATTGCGTAAAAGAAGTTCAAAAGTGATGGTCGGTTTTAGACCCCCCACCACAACGCTCAAGCAATTGCGGTGATTGTCTGCTGGCGGCCAGATATTGGATATATGTTGTAGATATTTCCTGTGCACAACCTTTACCAAGTGATGGTCTCTTAAGGGGAGATGCGATTCGGAAAAAAAAAGTTGCATTAATATGTAACCAAAGGCAGTGAAATTCTTGCTGTGTATATAGAATTTTATGCTGATTTCAAATATGTAATTAGTTTTATAGTAAGTTGTATAGTTTTCGTTTTGTGCCACGACAATGTGTAAAATATAGTTCTTTTTATAGACACTTCTTTTGCCAGTAAATGTTTATCGTTCTGAGCCATTATTGGCTCATATTGCTCCACATTATCTGCAGAATGCAAATAACTATCAAGAAAGTGCGTATAAGATATTTTAATGGACAAGAAAAATTGTAACGTGGGAGAAGTCTTAGAATGCTCAGACCATACTAATTGCTTATTTTAGGTTCGTAATATTTATATTAGGTGATATCAAGTTTTGAAGTAGATACTTGCACTCTGCACAGGATAAGATATATGTGAGCAAAATTTCATCCTGATCTGGCTATCACAAGTACCAAAAACATGATGTAAAAACTCATGAAGTTGCCCAGAATTGTATCTTGAGAAAAACGCATTTTGAAGGTATAAGTGAAAGCTCATCTATGCGGAAAAGATTTGTCATTTAAGTTGATTTATTCCATCACGAGAGCTTGGCAATCATGGTTATTTTGAGCATGCGACTTTAGTGAACCCCTCATGCGAAATACAATGGCAAGCAGCCAGGTGACACAATTTCCAGGGGACTCTAGACAATCAGCACTTAGATTTTTAGTAGCCACCTTGTGCTCTTTAAAAGCGATTTTTACCTACTTCGAGTTTAATTACAATCTTCAGTTTTTTTGTCGTGAAAGTAGGGAAACTAAACTTGTGAAAGCAAATAAAAACGAAAAATATGCAATTTTTGAAAAAAAAGACTTGCGTTTTCGACTCGCATCTCCCCTTAAGTTTCCCTATATAACCACCAAGCAGGAATAAAGACAAAACGGCAATGCCAGAAGCAAAGAATCAAACCATTACTCCTTCGGAGTCCTTGCATAATCAGGAAGTTCCGTGCCATACAAATATTTCACGGCGCGTTGTTTACACTATAATGAAAGCATACTATAGCATACCTATGCGTCAGCTTCATACCGGTTATTTTCATTCAGCGCATTAAACGATCTTTCAAACAGGAACCACTCTCCCTATGCGCCTTCGCATTGCGTGTTGGACCGTAGCTGCTAAAATCCTCGTCAGGCTGCCTCGTGGATCGTGCTCTACGTGTTTCCGTCCGCTGGATCAGCTCCTTCCCTCTACGCGATGAATGCTCTTGGGCGAGTAAAAGGTTTTTACCACAGACTGCAGAACTGTGAGCTGACGTCAAGATTATGCACGTTATGCAACGAACAACCTCTTAGAAGCATGTACATTGATTATTGAAATAGATAATCTGTTTCTCTCAGGGGAATCCAGCAGGAGGGTTTAAACTTTTTCGAACAAAACAACGAAGTTGGCCATTTTTTCTGGCTTTTGGGGGGCCCCCCTAAAATCGGAGGGCCCGGTTCAGTTGAACCCTTTGAACCCTGGATAATCCGCCCCTGCCGATGTTGCCTCGTTGATGATGACGGTGTTCTGTCGTCGTCGTGAGCGTCGCTTCACTTTGAGCTTTTCCATCGTCTTTGTCTTTGTTCTTACTCGCGATCCTTTATGGACCTCTTTACTTTAGTTCTTTCTTCCCGGGTTTCGGCACCATTATGTAACTTTTGTTTTAAACTGATTAGCTAGTTCGAATAAATGAGGCTTACACGTGAGTAAGAATATAATAGAAAAACTGTATTACACGCACACGTACAAAAGAACACACGTCTTCTTTCTTCAAGTTCAATGTTCAGACTGTCCCCACCCAACCAAATTCTCTCCTTGGGGAGAAGGGAGCGCACTCTCTCCTGTCTGGGTTCGCACTCCACGGTGAGTCTGGCTCTCGTATGTCAACGCCTCCTTGTTCGCAGTCTTGAGTTCTGGGAGAGACTGTCTTTTGGTTGCTTGTGTTTTGTCTCAACGGAGGGATCAACCGCGTATTTTTTTTATACCTGGCGACAACTATCTGTGGCAACAAAGCCAAAGCTACGTGGGCGGAGCTCATGCACACGTGTTATTACTCCAAGTAGTCCGTTTCCGGACGACGTCACTTTTCGTTTCCAAGCGCATCCAACATGTGCGTTTTCACAGGAGCAACTATGGATTATGATTAACGAGAACTGGCAATGATGCCAAGGAAAGTATAGGTGATGTTATAAGTAGGTAATTGTAATGTAAATGTGAAGAAAGAAAAGTAGACGAAAAGATAACTTGCCGCTGGCAGGCACCGAATCTGCGACCTTCGAATAACGCTTCCCATGCTCTACCATTTGAGCTGCAGCGGCAGTCATCCCCCCCGCCCATTTTATAGGGCATATATGTGCATCTAAACCTGGTAGTGTTAGTCAGGGCGGCTAGTAACCATGGCGGCGAGTGTGGAACATTCTTTTAAATGCGAAGCATTTCTTAGCGAACTTCGGCGACTTTGAGCGTATCTATCTATCTATCTATCTATCTATCTATCTATCTATCTATCTATCTATCTATCTATCTATCTATCTATCTATCTATCTATCTATCTATCTATCTATCTATCTATCTATCTAGCCGCCTACGACTTTGTGCTCTCCTGGCCGTATCGTTAATAGGATTTATACCAAAATTGGTATGGCATAACATGACTGTATGACGAACATGAATGACTGGTCATATCATGAAAATCATGAATAACTTGTCATGGAAAGTATGATTTACACGCCATAGTCATAGTGCTCCTGAGGCAGTTTTCTTAACTTGATATATCCGAAAATTGGTACGATGAGACATTTCTGCATAACCAACATAAATGACAGGTGGCAATATGAAAATCATGACTTGCATGTCATGTACGCCATGATTTACATGCCACGCTCATGGCGCGCTGACGGCCGTTTCGCTAGATTAATAAAACACCAAATCTGGTACAGCGGGACGTGACTGTATGACGAACATAAATGCCAAGTGGTCATATGATATCATGACATGTCATGTGCAACATGACTTGCATGCCACGCTCATGGCACGCTCGCGGCCGTTTCGCTAGCGTGATATACACCAAATTTGGTATTGAGCTACGTTATTGTATGACGAACATAAACGCCAAATGGTCATATGGAAATCATGACATGTCATGTGTACCATGACTTGCGTGCCACGCTCATGGCACGCTCGCGACCGTTTCGCTAGCTTGACATACACCAAATTTGGTATTGAGCTACGTGATTGTATGAGGAGCATAAATGACAAGTGGTAATATGGAAATCATGACATGTCATGCGCAACATGACATGGATGCCACGCTCATGACACTCGCGGCCGTTTCGCTAGCTTGACATACACCAAATTTGGTATTGAGCGACGCGATTGTATGACGAGCATAAATGACCATTGTAATATGGAAATCATGTGCAACCATGTCATGTGCAACATGACTTGCATGCCACGCTCATGACACTCTCGTGGCCGTTTCGCTAGCTTGATATACACAAAAATTGGTATTGCGGGATGGTATAGCGAACATAGGTGGCAGGTGGTAACATGAAAATCTTGGCATGCAAGTCATCTACAATGCCATTTACATGCCACGCTCATGGTGCGCTTGTGTCCAGTTCGCAAGCTTGATATACACCAAAATTGGTATTGCTTGACGTGACTGTATGGCGAACATAAATGACAGGTCTTAACATGTAAATCATGACATGCATATTACGTACAGCATGATTTGCTCCTTGCTGGCTGCTTCGCATTACATCGAATCCCACAGTGCATGGGATCTGGCCGGTTTTTTCTACCTGCTGGTGTCACGAAGCACGCGATCTTTTTAGGGCTGGCAGCTGACCAATAGTAGAGAATTTTAGTTTAGCGTGCGCAACGGGCGAGAGGGAGCAAGACTGTGCATGCGCTGAACCTAAGCGAGATACGTTCGTTTGCGCGCGCAAGGGATGCGCACGCTCGATTTCAGCGCTTATGTTGCGCCCCCTACGGCCGTTCGCGTACCTTACAAGTGGCTCTCTCGCGAGATGACGACCTGCCGAGACCAAAACAGACACGATGGCCGCGACCGAGAGGCAGCAGTACGGTGGTCGTGGCAGCGAACGAAGAACGTGTGCATGCGGCGTTGCCCTAGATATGGAGCTTAACTAAGTAACCTGAAGCCAATCGGTGAACAGCTGCAGTGGATTGTGATCGCTCATAAGCCGGAGCACAACGTAGGACGACCGGAAAAAGTGCGTTTCAAAGAACCAGGAACCCTATGTTGACGTGAAGCACCACGACGGATTTGTGGATTGTGTACGGGGTGTCCTGTGTGTGATCCTATTGAACTGTGGTGGTTGCTACGTGTTTCTTACCGGCAGTTGTCTGAATGATCGCTTGCAAAAGCACTCCAAGCGATAGAAACTCACAGACGTAACCTACTGGTAATTGCGGCAGGTCTAAATGACGTCTTGAACGAGGAATCGGCAGGACAAACGACGACCTTGGCGAAAGGGGTCGATGGCATGCGCGCCGTGCCCCCAGGTGCAGATTGTAGTATGCACGGTACCGGAGGTACCATAGCGACCTGCAAAGAGTGGTTGTCGAAGCGAACAAAGAGATATGGCGAATGAGTCGAGAGAAAGGCTTCGAGGTAGTGGAAATAAACAGGGACGTTCACAGGTGGGGTGGTTTCCAAATAGACAGAATTCACTTCGATAAGAGGCCTGGTCATGAGGTGGGATGGCGACTGGCAGAACGCGCAACAGCTTTTTTGGGGAGCAGGCAAACCCTTCGGAGTCCGGGGTAGGTAGTAACAAAGAAAACAACCAGGAAGACTCTTTGACAGGTAGTATTGCGAAAAACCAGAAAAAAAGGATAAAAGAAAAAGAGGAAAGGCGCGTGTTGCAATTATTTAAGAACTTCTTGCTGGGCGAGTTGGTGCATGTCTGTGGTGGGAATCGCTGCGCATTCAATCAGACGAACACAGGAAGGAAAAGACAGAGTAAACTAGTAGAGCGCAAACTATCAGCTGACTTCATTCATTTGGTCGCTGCAAATATCTGCCCTTTTCACACGTCCCAAATAAATCGAAAGAAGGGGGGGAAGAAAAGAGGAGGAAACACATGACAAGAATACCTGCGCAAAAAATTGCTTTCTGCGCTATACAGAGCAACAGAAGTGTCACTTGCGCAGTTGTCGCACAATTACCTGATATATAAAGCTTTTAACAGCTCACGCCCTACTCTCTCCTTGCTCATAGTGAATTATATGGGGCAGCGCTAGAACGAATACAAGGACGAGAAAAGACAGGACATGCGCTGTACTCACAACTAAAATTTATTGGAAAAAAACGCCACTTATATATTCAGCATCGTCCAAATCATTGTCATCAGAGGTGCCACGTGAACCACGTCAGGGCGATATCAGCAGGAAGACAGCCTCGTGGAAATCATACACAGCATAAAAATATACAGCGGATAAAAACAGTACGAAGTGGCACTATACTATGCACGTGTGCATGAGATAACCTAATTCTTTAGAATAAAGGTCTATGGAAGCTTGACTGATGCATTTCTATTTTAATCTGTTGATATGAAAAGCTTCTATTATTTCTCTTGTCGTTTTAATGTGTAACAGTTCCAACACTGAAAAAGACAGAAGCTTTTTATTCTTCTTCTTTCTCTACCCCCAGTCCCCCCCCCGCCAAAGCAGTTACACAAATTCCCGGAACTTGTGTGCTTAAGCAACTATCCACCGGCAACAACAAAATTTTCGGTTCCTTCCAAGCTGAAAGATGTTACACCAGTCAGGAGAAAGCCGTACAGCATGTCACGCGAGAAGAAAATTTGGTTGAAAAGCGAGATCCAAAATATGTTAGATGCCGGCACAATACGGCCACCGGTGTCCACGTTCGCCTCACCAATTACGCTGGCTCCTAAAGAAGTTGGATCTTTGAGACTATGCACAGACTACCGAATCTTGAATCACCAAACGGACCTAGTTCCTTTCCCGATGCCAAGAATCGATGGAATAATTGAGGAAACAGGAGGTTGCAAAGTCTTTTCCCGAATAGATCTTTGCAAAGGATTTTGGCAGGGACCGCTCGAAGAGGAATATAAAATGTACACGGCCTTTGTCACTCCCTTTGACGTATATGAGTACAATCGCTTACCCTTTCGGGTGGAAGAACTATGTTGCCTGGTTTCAAAAGATGATGAATGGCGTCTTGAAACCGTTTCTTAGAGTATTCTTTAACGTCTATGTTGACGACATTTTAGTCTATTCAAAAGATGAAACTTCGCACGTTGAACATTTGACTGCTGCTTTGATCGCATTGAGCGAAGCTAAACTAAAAGTGAATTTTAAAAAGAGTGTGTTTTTCAAGGCAAAAATTACATTTCTTGGAGGCGTCCTGGATGGATTTACTAAGAGCACTAAGGAAGAGTCCGGTGGAGCGTGTACGGCAGATGAAGAAGCCAGATAATGTACACGCACTAAGAGTTTTCCTTGGGCTTGCCGGACACTTTAAAAACTTCATAAAGAGCTTTGCAGCCCGAGCGAAACCATTGAACAATTTGCTTCACAAGAACACAGAATTTATTTGGACTGATGAATGTGAAAAGGCCTACAACGACTTAGTATCAGCCATATCATCAGACCCGGTCCTTCCTATGCTCGATTTCACTTTTCTTTTTGAACTCACGACAGAAGCTTCCAACTTCGGCGCAGGTGCTATTCTGTATCAGTGAAAACACGACAGAGGACCCCAAGTTATTGGATACTATTCGTATACGTTTACGAAGGCAGAGCAGAACTATAGCACAACAGAGAAGGAGGCATTGGCTGTTGTTCTAGCAATGCGGTATTTTCGATCTTACATCGAAGGTACAAAATTCAAACTATTCACTGATCATCAGGCGCTTAACCCAATTGCTGAACGTTTCTCAACCAAAAGGGAGAGTTTGCCCACTGGATCAGTGAAATCCAACAGTTTGACTTCGAAGTCGCACACAGAAGCGGGCAATAATTATCAGATGCCGATGCACTTTCTCGGCTTCCAGTGGCTGTGGGAAAAAGGAAAGTGTGAACTTGCTCAAGCTCTGGCAAGGTACAGAGCAATTGACGCCCATTGAAGGAAAGTTCCATGTTTCAGCTACGTTGGCTCGAAAGGTTCTTGAGCTGTACCACGACAGCCCACATTCAGGAGGACACGACGGGTTTTGGCAAACTTACTACAAATTAAGAAGAAGATTTACATGGCCAGGAATGAAGAAGGATGTTGCCGATTACATCAGCTCCTGCCATGACTGTCAACTCAACAAGGCCAAGTACAAGCAGAAAACGGACACTATGATATTCCCAATCCATGCAAGTGTGCCATTTGAGACTGTTCATGTTGACTTCGCCGAGCTAAAGAAAAAAAGCGAGGGCGTGAGGAAAACTCAGTCTTTCTTAGTATGTATCGACGAATGCTCAAGGATCGTTGCGGCCAAACAAGGAAGGGAGAATGCACAAACCACCATAGCAATACTGAACAGAGACATGTTTAAGAAACTGAAATGCATTGTGTCAGACAATGGGTCGGCGTTCAGGAGCCAGGAACTTGCAAAGTGGGCACAGGAAAAGAACATCACTCTGAAGTTTACAGCTCCATACGACCCGTCAGCCAACGGGCTCGCAGAACGGGTCATACGTGACATAAAGCAATATATTAGCATGTACCCGGGATTCCCAGGAGGGTGGAAATGTTGCCTACAAGCAGAAGTGTCGCTTCACAATAGATCCCATACAAGTGCTTTGGGATGCAGTCCTCAGTATGCCGCCTTCGGTGAGCCGGCGTATCTGCCTGCAGACGACACGCTCGGACTCAAGGAAAAACTACACCTTGAGGAGACCAAGAAGACTGCAGAGAGCCAAAGAAAACACAGGGAGCTAATTAGACAAGCATTTGACAAGCGCCGTAACAACAAGGTCCCCGATATTAATCTAGGTGATCTAGTTCTGGTACGGAAAGGCTACTGCGGTCATAGTGCAAAACTGTTGGGACCATATAAAGTGACCAAAACGGCTACAAAAGACGGAATACTTAAGACCATCGGCTACATGACGGAAGACGGCGTCATGGAAATAGCTGCCATCGGCAATGTGATTCCCTATATCCAGCGGAGGAACAAAACAAAGCCAGGGAGAGTGTAGCGACCTAAAGACGACGAAGAACTGCTTTGGCGCGGGGACGGGGGTAGAGAAAGAAGAAGAATAAAAAGCTATGCAACCGCTACAACTTACTGAGGAAAAACATTCTCAAAGTCGCTTTTAATCGAATTAGATTGGATTTCATCATCTCTAATATTCTTTCCTTGGGAGCCTCCTTATTAGGTCACTGTCACCGTGATCTCTGTTCCACTGTAGAGAAATTTTTAATTGAATCAGGGCGGTTTTGACATCAAATCACTAAATTAGCGCCATTCATTTATTCTAACCATTCTATAATTCTATAGTAATATGAGTCATATCTGATCACTTTTGTCTATAAAATATTCGTTTCCTGGCCAATCCCCCCAGAGTAGGTGTGAGCCATACATACAGCCAATGATCATCATGATCTTCTTCTGTCTCTGTCAGTGTTGGAATGTTACATATTAAACGACAAGAGAAATAATAGAAGCTTTTCATATCAACAGATTAAGAGAGAGATGCATCAGTCAATGTTACAATATGATGACGTGAAAGAATGACAGTGCCAATAAAATGTGCATTACATCCACATCCATCCTTTTTTATCTTTTTTGAAGTTTCTCGGCCGATTCCACGGACGTGTCTGGGATCGGCTCTTACCAAATCATCCCCGCACGCCATGCATGATAACTTCCATAATCAAATCAATAGGCTGCTTTCAGCAGGCTTCCCCTCCGCGATCATCACGGCTGTGGCCGAGAAACTTCTCAAAAAGATACAAAAAGAAACTCTTGGCAGCAACACAGAGCGCCTGCGTCAGAAGAATGTCACAGTTGAGCCATATATGTGCAAAGTTGCGCCTAACATGAAAAAAGTGGCAGACAGGCATGACGTCCAAGTGGTTTTCTATGCGCCAAGAAAGCTCGCCGGCTTATGCCCAAGGGTCTGCGGGAACGGACAACGGCGAAGCGGCTGCAGTAAAAAGCAAGCCGAAACGTTCTTGAAATGTGCCACAGGAGTGGTATACCAAATCCTTCTCACGTGCGGACGTTCCTACGTGGGCCAAACAGGGCACTGCGTGAATGAACGCGCTGGGGAGCAT
The DNA here is from genome assembly GCA_030522465.1 of Rhipicephalus appendiculatus. Classification (NCBI taxonomy): domain Eukaryota; kingdom Metazoa; phylum Arthropoda; class Arachnida; order Ixodida; family Ixodidae; genus Rhipicephalus; species Rhipicephalus appendiculatus. The sequence goes on from JALIZH010015017.1 coordinate 257,377, forward strand.
GCTGCGTGGATTACGAGAAAAGAGGGAGTGAACTTGCCCGCACATTGCATCTCATGCATGGGGTGCGAGCCCCTTTTTGGAGACGGTAAAAATTCTAGGCAGGAGCAAGGAGAGAGTAGGGCGTGAGCTGTTAGAAGCTTTTTACAATAAGGAATGGGGCGACAACTGCGTGACACTTCTTTTGCTCTGTATAGCGCAGAAAGCAATTTTCTGCTCAGCTTTTTTTTTATGTGAGGTATTGTTGTCATGTGTTTCCTCCTCTTTTCTTCTCCTCTTTGTTCGATTTAGTTGGGAATTTCCCAAAATTTCCCTGAATTGGTTCAAGAAACACCCGCATGCATTTTTGCGGTTCTACATGTAGTCATCCAGTACAAAGCGCGCGGGTGTCTTGCTTTCTGTTATATATATATATATATATATATATATATATATATATATATATATATATATATATATATACACACATAGACACAATAAAGTACTAACATCGGACTCGGCAGTCAAAGTTCAAAAAATGTTTCTGGGAAGGACGGACGTTTCGGCCGCGGGACCGGCCTTCGTCGGAGTGATGCAGACACGCGACGGCAACGCAATATAAGGCGACCAATGACTTAGCGTACCACTATTATTGGCGGTCAAGCGATTGTTAACAGCACGTGGGGAAACAGTGCGCGTGATAGGACAAGAAAAGGGAAATATACGAATCCGCATTTGCGGGTGAAAACGGACTGCAAAAATAAAGCCAAAATACATATGTGTCACCAAAAAAAAAACAACAATAATAAGTGATAGGTTCAACTGAGAACAGATTATCGATCTACATAAGCGCGTGCGCAACATCTTGTCATGATCCGAGAAAAAATGAACTGAAATAGGCAACTAATCTATCTGCGTAAAAGTGTAGCGGTAATAATAACGGGGAAAGTCAAGAGTAACTAAATGGGTAGAAAGGAAAATTTGCCAGCACTTTCATTCATAGCACAAGTAACGGCCTTAAATTTATAGATTAAATACGATTCTCGAAGCTCTCTTTCGTGGTGGGAAACGAAAACCAGATTGAAGGATTGTAGCTGTAATATTATCAAATGAGTGGTCCGGAATGCGCACGTGTTTTGATAGCGGAAGGTTCGGAATGGTGGCAGCATGACACTTATGGTATCATAGTGTGAAAAATAAAGCACATGTTCGAAGTCAGCGCTGTGTCCGCGTCGCTTTTTCGTTCTTGTTCGTTTGTGCGCTAAAAAGTGAACATGAATTAGCAACATTCCTAGCATACGCTCTTTCGAGAGTTCGCATTTTAGCATTATATATGGACCGCGTATAGGCCGCCTAACAAGCTGGAGAGATACGGTAACAAGCTATGCTGTCTACGACCTGATTCTTCATGACAGGCGAATACCTACGAAAAATACAGCCCAGTTCCCGGTAATCTTCCCGGAGCATGTCGGTTTCATTAGCACCAATATCGTACACATGCGCAAGCTTTCAGTGAAGTGGTAGCCGGAATGTTTGTATCGTCAACAGTGAGCATTGGCACACGTGTAAAGTTGTGGCTGCCAAATTGAAGACCCTCGGTTCAAAATTCGCCCACCATCGCTCATATTCACGTGACGCTGCGGACTACCACCTGTTTGCTAACACGCAGAAACAAACACTTCAAGGGACAACATTCTGACGACATGGTTGACGTCAAACATGCTGCTGAGAGCTGTTTGGACGACCTATAGCATGTTTTGAATGAACTAGAAAGGATGAAACAACTATGTAGAAGGGGCACCTCTTTGAGCAGGGATTATTTAGAATAATTGTGATCTTTCGAAGCTGTGACTACACACTTTCTGCGCAAAGCCAGGAGCTGATTCGCACCGCCTCTCATGTGGCTATGCTGTATGTTTCACCCTTACGCACCTCCTTCCTCTCACCCTCACTTCCATTTCCCACCCCGTGGCTAAGCTATGCTCCCTTTCTCTTTCTTGGTCACGCGCTCTGGTTTTTTCATTGTGCGTAGTGCACAAACAGACGAAATACGAAAGAAGAATAGGAGAATTGCGCAGGGGCGGGGCCTGCGAGATGGCGCCAGCGTCGGAACGGCAGCGCGTCCATCTTTGTGGTTTCCGCGTAGGCGCTCCACCGCATTCTACCCGTACACACTGCAGCGTCATGCACACTGTCACGCACACAGCCACTCGTCGCCGCTCACCGTTTTGACAGCACTGATGAAGCGCGCCACCAGAGAACATCTGCGCCGGGACCACCGAGATGGCGGCGGACATCGCTAGCGCCCCAAGAGAATGACGTCACTTGCAACCCTCCAATACGAGACAAGCGCTGGTATAACCACAAAGATTTCATTTGAAAAATTGAAATATGCGCACGAAGCGTAAACCACACGCGCTGTTACGAGGGAGCAGAATCTTAAAGCGGCCACGGACAGAACTCAAGCTCGAGCAGCTCCGCAGTTAAAATCCCAGAACAAAGCTAACCCACATAATAACCACGTGGTTTTATGGTATTCTACCACATAACCACGCTAGGTCTTGCAATTGCAGTAATACGGATAAGCGGGCTAGTTGGTTTTGCTGCATACTGTAACTTTAGCGCAAACACACGAGGACACACAAGAAAGGACAGTTGATACACAAAGAAAATCAATTGATAGTCTGCGCTGGTCCGTGTGTTCCTTTCTTGTGTGTCCTCGTGTGTTTGCGCTAAAGTTACAGTATCTTACAATTGCTTTGGAAAAAGTTTCTGCGCAGGCGTCATGTCGGCGCAACATCAATTGTGGTTGCAGTGCTGGCTATAACAAGGTAATATACTGCCACGCATGTTAAATAATAATAATAATAATAACTTCTTTTTTTCTTCTTAATAAACATAACTTCTATATTTCCAAGCTTTATTTTTATGTCTTCTGCTCTCAGCCACAGGAACTGTTAGCAATGCTCGGCGCAGACCACGCGGCAGTGCTTGGGAATCATCGCGGTTGTTTTAGAGCATTCTGGTAAGATCACGCGCAGAAAGCGAATGGTCAAGTTTATTCGAGAGGTTATGCGAGTATCAGCGATAAGGCTGGAAGGTTCGACGACTGCTCTATAAAAGACGACGCGCTCCGCCGATGATACGATTATCGATGGCCGACACTCTGTTCAGCGCTATTTGTCTATTGCTTGTAGTCTGACTTTTCGTTTCCTGGGCACAAGTTCGCCCAAATAAATACTTTCGTTTTGATTGCTGCCTTCTTCGCCGCCACGACCACGTGACAACATACGTACACTCTCAATTTTTATGAAAGGGAACACGCGAGCGCGTGGCCCGCGCGCTCCGGCGGCTGCTTGCAGCGCCTTCAAGCGTGAGTGATAGCAACCACAGCCTATTTTAAGTGCGCTCCGGAACGATAGGGGCTTGTGAACGAATGGTGCGGCGCGGCAATTGCGACCGCACAGCGTGAACAAATTTTAACGTGTGAAGCCAGTCACTGAGAATATCGCGGGCCGAGGTCGGGACGTTTGACGGAACTTGTGACATGCGCAACCGAAATGCGCAAGACGCCTGGGCCTTTGTATCGCAAGTGAAGTTGTGAAGCGCTTGAAAGTTTTCTCATATGCTTTCTTACGTGCGGAAATGGCATAATCTCCTTTAAAATAAACATGCGCTCGCTTTCAAACCAGGTTATCGGTGAAAGTTTTAACGGAACGCCTGCTGTGAAAACGTTAGCGTTTGTTTTAGCCACGCACCCTAACCAAGTTGCACCATTGGCCTTTGTCACAGTTTAGATATTCGCCCTGTCGAATTATTCGAAACTTCCAATACCACATATTCGAAAGTTGAATCGAATTATCCGATTAGCTATTATTCGATTCCAATTCGAAACTGGAATATTCGCACACACCTAATATTCACATCATCGCGCCATGCTGTGCACTTGGTCGCCGCGATAATACTGAAGCCTGTACTCTAATGCGAGTGCTGACGTTACGTCGGACCGTAACTTACTCTTTCAACGCCAATGTAGTCGACATTCCTGGTCAGTCCACGTTGTCTCCACAAGTACTCCAATGATAAAAACAGGACAATCCACCTCGTAACGCTCGGCTTAAAGTGAGAAACTAGGCATAAGCTGCTGCTCGCTGGCTGCTTTTTATGAAACCGATTCCCACAATGCGTGGAATCTGCCGAATTTCTTCTGTCAATCATTCCTCGGCGGTTGTACTAATTCGTTGCGCCGCATTTCCTTTACTATTCTAGCTTCTGGTAGCCAGATACATTCGGTGGACCCACCTGGAATAGCTGCTGCCTACGCCCATGTGGCGCAGCTTGCTAAAATGCACCACATGCGCGTGCAGAGTGGTAGAAATGCACTTCCCGGTTGATGGCTAGCCCAATATGCCGGTTCACTGCGAGTGGTTCGCTTTTATTTTCCTTTCTTTCTACTTCGTATAAGAAACACACTGGACCTTGCCGTCCTCATTTCGGCGACACCTTCAGCGTCACAGTTCATGATCGTTTCTCTGGAGTTACGTAACTGCTAATTCCATTACTACCGACTGCAATTGGGTTCTTTCATGATTACTGCACCTATCGATTTCGCGGAGGAGGAGCACACTCAAAAGCTGGCTCCCTAGTTTGAAGAAATGGCATTTTACCTTTGAATATGAGCCGCACAGTGGCCGCCGAACAAGCTTGAGAGATGCGGTAACAAGCTATGCCGTCTACGAGCTGATTCTTCATGGAATACCTACGAAAACTGCAGCCCAGTTGCCCTGAATCTTCCGGAACCATGTCGGTTTCTTTGGCACCAATATCCTACACATGTGCAAGGTTTCAGCGAAGTGGGTATCGACATGTTTGAACCGTCAACAATGAACACCCGCACACGTCCAAAGTTGCGGCGGCCAAATCGAACACTCTGGGTTCTAAATTGGCCCCGCATCGCTCACATTAACGTGAACTGGTCCCTTCCAACTACCATCTGCTTGCTAGCTTGAAGAAACACTTGAAGGGACATCATTCTGACGACACGAAACTCGAAGAAAGCCACTAAAACATCGCAAAAAGGGAAAAAAATCTGAGAGGCAGAAGCAGGGACAGTGACACAGAGGTGGCTACTGAGAAGTAGCCACCTCTGTGTAATATTACTACTGAGAAGTAATATTTCATTTCGGAAAAATCCTCCTCCTAAGTCCGTACAGAGCATGCGCAAAACCACCCTACTAGATCACTGTGCCGTTCTTATCCATGCAAATCACCACTTTTCAAGAAAATCACACTTATTCCTGGCTAAAAACACAGAAGGTGCGCTTATACATTTTTGAGGCCCAAGTTTCCAAATACGGAACGCCTCAGTCAATTCTATATAGCGCTGCGTCTTAATCTTACCTACAATTGATACATTTTCCAAACATGGGTGTACAACCACACTGTTTACAATGCAGCGCAAGGTTACCACCAATGCCAGATGGTGAAAGACTTGCATGCTCCCGCAAACGAATGTTAATACATCGACCAGATTGTCCAATGTATTGCTTATCACAACTAAGCAGAAAGCAATACACCACACATTTGTCACACGTGCAGTAATTCTTGACATGCTTGATGTGCCCATGCATTCCTTCATGTGACAAGCGGCGAAACCTTGAAATCTTACGACATTGTTGATGTTAAACATGCTGCTGAGAGCTTATTTGACGAGTGAGAGAGCATGCTTTATTTTATTTTATTTTTTTTGTTCATGAACCAGAAGAGGTAAAACGACATTGCAGAAAGGGCGTCTGTTTGAGCAGGGAGCGGGGAGAAAACGTTGTTCGATTAAATGCGCGGGTGATTGATCGGCCGAGTGTAGCACCTCGGTTGAGCAAAATTGTCGCAGCGAAAATCGAGCTTTTCTGCTAAGAGCTCAAATGAGAGATTACATTAATGACACTCGATATTGTGGACGAATTTCTGAAAAGCACTGCTTTTATTTATAGTACAGGTGGGAAGGTGTATGCATCCCTCAGGTTGACTTATGAAAAGCCAGCAAGAGGTCAAATCCTGTTTTTAGATATGTATTAGCCGTGGTGCATAAGCCTAAGCCTATCATGCGCCGTCTAAAAAACGCATTGCTAATTTCAGTTTACACCACTCAAAACAAGTGAAAAAGGTCATTCTTCGGCGTCGGCTTTTCCTATGATAATCCCGTGCGCAAGCGAACAGAAGTAAGCGGCCCACGAAAACAGAGCCGGTTGAAATCGGCCGCTTTCCCAGATAAGTGCCCCAACAAGAGCTTGATTTGGGTGAGTTGGTTCATGCTCAATATCGTAGGTGCAGCGCAGTAGGAAGGAACAACAGAGACAGGAAAGAGCGCTGACTTTGAACGGAATGTATTGAAGTACATTGAGACGGCTACTACTACGCTGCCACCCCGACGACCGTGTGGCCAGGATGGAACCACCGACCCGGCTGCCTGACCGGGGTTTCACCAGGCGGGAGAGGGCCCTGCTACTGCGTCTACGCATCGGCTGCTCCCTGGCCTGCGGCCCGGAGTCATCGGCTTGGCAGAGCCTCGTACCCTGCGTGCACTGTGTGCGGGGCGGACGAAACCATTCAGCACCTCTTGTGTGTATGGCCAGCGCTTCAACCACAACGAGCCACCTTGCTCGCCACACTCCGTCGCCAGGGTCTACCCGCGGCTACACAGAGAGACCTCTTCTTCCCTGCACGGCACCACACCCAGGTCTTCAAGGGGGTTCTTCGCTTCCCTTGGGGACACTGGACTGGACAACCGGCTATAATAGCCGCCGGCCGAGTCCTCGGTCATGGAGGCCATTTCTCTCTTTTTTTTGTCTTTCTCTCTTCTCCTCTCTTTCCCACATCTTTAATGCCCTCTCCCCATTCCCCTACAGGCGCTGAGCCGTGCTCCCAACTAGGGCTGCAGAAATTGCGTCTTTTCCTTTCCTCACTCTCTCCTCCTCCTCCTCCTCCTCCGTTTTTATACAGCGTCCACGATCCGTGCGTATGAGCGACAACACGTGTGTGATTATGCATAACAATGTTAATAAGTAATGAATATGTACTGATATCACACACGTGTTATCGCGCATGCGCATGGATCTTGCACCCTGTATAAAAGCAGACGGAATACCTTCAATAAATTCACTTGAAAGTCAGAGCTCTTTCCTGTCTCTGTTGTTCATTCGTATACTGTTGTTGCGCTGTACGTACGATATTTAGATAAGAGCCCATTCGCAGTTGTTCGGCACAGTGCAGAGACTAAAAACGTTGCAGTGACACATGCGCTGACATGCTTTTCTTCACAATCTGCGGGTACAGATGTTAAATTTCGCACGTTATGTGATAAGCGTGCATTGCATTCGGTTCAGAGTAGGGAAACCGATTCGTTCCAAGCAAGTTCTGTTGCGATCGTTCAAACGATTCCTTTTTCGCGCGGTAGAGCGCAGATCGCGTAAACAGGGATATCTGTAAGCCCCATGGAGAGCCCATGAAGGTCAATCTAACTTGGTTGGGGCTCAGGGTTGCTGTTTGGTGGACATGAAAAGGCGCCAGAACTCACGCCAAAAGTAGCCAAAGTAGCCATGTCATTTGATATTATTGCCAAAATTCCAGCCAAATAGAACAGAAGCGGTATCACCAACAGAGTCTTTACTATTGATGAATAAATAAAACGATTTTGAATAAGTAAAACCACAAGTTTCAAAAAAGAGCCATGGCGCCAACTGGAAATTTTCGTCGCCAACGGGGGGGGGGGGGGGGGTCCAAAAGTAGCCAAATTGGCACAATGTAGCCACCAACGGCAACCCTGTTGGGGCTTTACATTGCAACATATGCAGCTGGATTCCTCATTTCGGCAGAACTTCGATTTTGTATAACAGCGGGGACCAAACGACCCGTGAGGATTCTTTTTTATACAGAAACATAATATTGCATGCGTCAGCCAGGAACCACTGGGCTGGTGCGATACAGAACAATATTCTGCATCGCCCGATCCTTTTATTCTATTTGTTTCCGTTTTTGGATCGGTTATGGACCCGTATGAATACATTCACCCTTTGGCGACATCACTCATCATCATCAGCAGCAGCAGCAGACTGACTACGCCCACCGCAGGGCAAAGGCGTCTCCCATGTTTCGCCAATGAAACCGGTCATGTGCTTGCTGCTGCCACGTTCCACCTGAAAACTTCTCAATCACATCTGCCCACCTAACGTTCTGTCTCCCCCCATTCCTTCTTCTCCCGGCCTCCTTGGCGGCATCTCTTGGCGGCTGCGCTTCGCACGAGGGCTCGCGCTTTCTCTTGACACACTAACTCTGAATTTTTTTTTCTCTCTCTGTCCTTTTACCTCTTCACTATCTTTCATTCCCCTCACCCCATTCCCGTGCCGACCTGTTGAGAAGTCCTCGTATGGGGAGACAGTTACGGGATGGCACTTTTCTCTTCTTTTCCATTTTCATAACCACTTACTACTACTTGCGCTTTTGCCTTCTCTTGGAATCCAGTGCAGTCAATTTGTTTCTCCCTTGCGTTAGCGCTGTGTTTTATACTCCTCAATTATATGCATCAAAGTATAACTAATTGCTGTTCTGATGAAGCATCGGCACACTAATGTTTAGTCGAGGAACCTACTACGTGCAACTAGGCGGTTCGTGAGACAGAAATCAGAACTGACTATACATCAATATTCGGGCTCTCCCAAAGCGAACGATGCGCTTTAAAGGCGCCGGTGTTCTTTCCCATCAATGTGTCTGTCAATTTCTCGCTGTTCACTCGCCCGGTCAGGAAATACCGTGTATTTTGACAAAGACCGCGAGACAATATTCTTGAAAATGGGGTAAAATTGCTATGGTTATGGTTACGAAAGACGGCCAACTTAAAATAGGTTGTGCGAACTTCCGTGTAAATTACCTAACGTGCCAATCGACTTACTTAGTTGCACTTATTGGAGAAATAAATTGAATTTAAGATCATACATATTCACTGAAAACTGCAAAACTTGCGCCTATTTGTGCTGCTCTTGAATTCATTGTAGAGGAACCACCACCATCATGTTTTTAATCTTTGGCGACTAGAAAGCCTCGTGGTTTTACGCTCCAATGGTGGTTTTTATGGTTCATCAATGACCAATATGTCAACCTTGAGTAAAGTGCGATGCATTTACACAAACATTTTTTGGGAGAAATGTAGCGCAGAAAAAAAAAGCTTTCCACCGGTCACTCGATAGTCAGATGTTGTAAATTAATTGATTACCAAATCCTAGTTAAAGATCAAATAGCACTGACAATGTTACGAGTTAAGGAATATGATGGTCGGACTGCCTGTTTGGGAATCTTTCCCTTAATTCAATGAAAGAATTCAGTGGCAGTTACATACAGCGCGAGCACGGCCTTCGACAGCCTCTACTATATACACATGCGTGCACACAAAATCCAGGGCCGTCACTTATTGATTCCAGACAATCTCATTAAGACAGAGCCTTCGGCCTATCGATGTGACGGTAGTGCGAGTAGAGTACTTACGCAAATTTGTGGTATGAATTTCGCGCGCATGAGTACCGGCCAGAAGAGAATGAACGCAGCCGTAGCTGCTTGTTTAGATTTTTCGTGTGAATCGGATTCTAGTAAGAATGTACTTTACATCTCTTCTCCTTGCCTTTATTCAGTACGAAGCCGTGTGGTGTAAAATTGAGCTGTCGTAAGCGCAACACGTTGCGGTGGGCTATTTTCATCGGCCGCCTAACTCCAACAATGCGCAACCATTGGAAGCTTTGTCTGAAGCACTGACTACGTTAAGGACTGAATATAATTTACTAGGAGGCGATTTTAACCTTCCTGATGTTGACTGGATAAGTCATGCTCCCGTCCTGCGCTCGCGGTCCGGCCCGTACTTAGCACTTGAGGAGCTCATTAGCGAACACTCAATACATCAGTTGGTTGCTTCTCCCACCAGGTACAGTGGGCTATGGGCTAACATACTAGATCTTGTTTTTTGTAATCATCCCACTGTCACGAATTTCCGCTGTCTAGAGACAAACAGGACTCTTTGGAATCATAACAAAACTCATTTATGTAATAAGATTAACCGTAATACAACCAAACAACAAACTTAACTCCAAAGCACCGCAAACTTAAAACTTACACACGTTAAGATAACTAGTAATGAAATAACCCCATGTCTATACTATCCTTCTACAACGCTTAACAAACAGGAAAACAAAAAAACGTAATGCTCTAACCGTCCACAAGTGTTGCGGCGGCTGTTCCCCCGACATGGCGTTTGACGTCGGTCACCACAGTGTCGATGCGGCATAGACGTCTGCTTCCGTTGCGATGACGGAGCTTCTTCGAAGGATCAACGTGACACTAGACGTGGTCTGCCACGCGCCAGGCAAACGACACGAGTAGATGGTTGACCGCGTGGCTGTGGATGCAGACAGGTGTCGGCTGCGTGGTCTATCCCAGGCTTGCGGAATGATGGGAAAGCTCATGTCTCCACTTCCTTGCACATCTTCAGCTTCACCAACATTTGGTCCAGGCTTCCACGATCAGCCTCTACGTCCCAGGCCATTGCTGGAAAGCCGACTGCCCTGCTCACCGCACACGTCAGCCGAGCCTACTATTCCGTTCCTCGCCGCCGCTGCTTCCTCTGTCTCGAGCCCCTTCGAACCCCCGGCCGCTCCTTCTTCTGCGTTTTCTTTCTTCCTTCTCTATGGCCAGTGGCGTAGCCAGGGGGTGGCACACCGGGCACGTGCCCCCCCCCCCCCCCCCCCCGAAATTTTTTTGCCATGGCATACATAGTGAAAAATGGCCATTTCAAGGATGTGCCCTCCCCGAAATCAAGGAGGTGCCCCCCTCCGAAAAAACATTTCTGGCTACACCCCTGTCTATAGCGCTTCCTTTCTGTCACGTTCATCGTCGTCGTCGTCTTCTTTATTCACCAGCTACGGTTTTATTCGTGACACCCAACCTTCATAAGGTGAGTTACAACAATGACGGGGATTAGTGATCATGAGGTAGTTGTTGGTAGTTTCGTTTGCCCAAACCTAAAATTAAAGAGAATGTCACCGCGAACAATTTATTTTTATGAAAACAGTAACTATGAAGCAATACCATCCAATCTTAATTCTTTTTTCACTGAGTTGCAAGCGTGTTCTTCGATCGTGAATATCACCAGTCTTTGGGAGGTTTTTAAAACCGAGCTTGCTAGTTTTGTCAGTAGTCATGTATGTACCTTCCAAGGTTATTTCCGGGCAACGGAGAGCTGATAAACCTTGGATTACCGCAAGCCTAAGGAAGTTAATTAATAAAAAGAATCGCACTTTCAAGCGTTTCCGTTCATCAAGATCTGCGCATGTTCAAGAAAAACTCGCTGAGTTAAGTCGAATGTTAAAGAAACAATCAAGAGAAGCGAAAGATAGCTTTTTTCATTCTCTGGAAAGAAATCTGATTACTAATCCCAAGGAGGTATGCAAGTATGTGAAATCGAATAAGGTGGACTCTGTTGGCATTCCGGACATAACTGATGACGAAACAACCTTTTCGGAAGATGCAGAGAAGGCAGCCTGCTTAAACAGATATTTTCAATCTGTGTTTTCCGAACCATTTCAAGGTGAAAAACCATATACGAAACCACAGGGATTTGAACCTATGGATAACATTGTTATATCCGCTAGTGGTGCGTGCGCTCCGCTCGAACGACTTAAACCAAACTCGGCGGCAGAGCGGGATGCTATTTCTAATCAAGTATTGAAGATGTGTGCAAGAGCTTTAGCGCCCTTTTTAGCTGTCTTATTTTTGAAAATCGCTTGAAGATCAGAAACTGCCATTTGAATGGAATCTAGCAAATGTTGTGCCAATACCAATGTCTGGAAACTAAAATAATGTTGCCAACTACTGGCCAATTTCATTGACCAGAGTATGCTGTAAAACTCTTGAACACGTTATGTATAGCGGTATTATAAAGCACTTGGAAACTATTACATTTTTCTGTACAGTTCAGCATGGTTTTATGTCTGGTCTGCCATGTGTTACACAACTGTGGGAATTTTCTCATGATGCTTTAAGTTCATATGATAAAGGTTATCAAGTCGATTCGGTATTTTTAGACTTTCAGAAAGCATTTGACACCGTTCCACATGCTCTTTTATTACATAAATTATCTTTTTTAGGTCTGCCTGCATCTGTTCCTGGTTGGTTGAGGGATTATTTATCTTCTAGAAAACAGTCCGTCCGAGTAAATGGTTCGCCTTCTTCATACGTCAGCGTAACTTCCGGGGTGCCACAGGGTCCGGTGTTGGGTCCTTTACTCTTTCTGGTCTATATTAATGATTTTTCAGAGACGCTAACATCGAACGTGAGGCTGTACGCAGATGATTGTGTTATTTATAAATCAATACACAGTATGAACGATGTTCGTGCTTTACAACGTGTTGTTGACACTGTGGTGAGGTGGTATGATAAATGAAAGATGCGTTTGAATGTAATAAAAAAGTGTTGTTTCCTTAGTTTTACCAGAAAACGCAAACCATTTCACTCATGCTACAGCTTGTCAGGAGCACAACTTGGCCGTGTTGAACATTTTAATTACCTTGGTGTGTACTTTACTGCCAATTTATCTTGGAACAAGCATATAGCAGTAGCGTACGCATTTGGGCTGGTTGGTTCAGGTTTACAGAAGTGAAAAACAGCGCTAAAACGACGGGAACATGAAAGGACACAGGACACGTGAGTTGGGAGTGTTTCTGCAAAGGTTCCTGTGCCTTCTTGACGTCGACGACCCCTACCTCATAAGGGCGCCAGGTACTGTTTCCACCTTTCTCCAGGATGAGTGTCCAGAGGGTGTGCGCGCTTTTTCCATAGATATCAAGGACTTATATTATTCGCTGCCTCAGGAAGACGTGTGTACAGAAGTACGATATTGCACTGACAGATACGGGGCTCTTAAGTTTCAAAACGCATGTGGAATCACTGTCGATCGGTTTTTAGCCCTTTTAAAGTTTTACATGCAATCGACCTTCATCTGCTTGGATGATAAGCTTTTAATACAGCGTAAAGGAGTATGTATAGGGTTTTGCATCGCCCCTATTTTGAGTGACCTTTTATTAGCGAGCCATGACCGCAATCTTGAGAGCAAGCTAGATCAGACGAGCACGGTGAAGGTGATGCGATACGTGGATGATTTTTTTAATTTTTTACCGCACTAACCCGTCTGACGCGCAGCCTGCTGCTTCTAAAATATTTGACGTGTTCCTCGCGGAATTAAGTTCCTTTAAATTGACGACTGAGCATCCTTCAGATAACAAACTACGCTTTTTAGACTTAGAACTGTCGTTCTCAAACAGGCACGTGTGTTGGGGTTGCGCACCCAGGTCAAAAAAGGGCCTTCTCCCCTTTTCTTCGGCGCACTCAAAAATTGTAAAATGCGGCATTGCAAGAGCTTGCATGAAGGCGGCGCTCTACAGGTATTGTGACCACCAAGTAGAGAAATGTTTCTTTTCGCAAGTTGAACGCCTGAAGCTTGCAGGTTTTCCGGCAACGCTTTTGACTAGTATTGCTGAAAGCCTAGTAGCAGACTGTAAGGACAAGCGCTCGGCCGCTGTGCAGTCCGAGACAGACCGGCAGAAAAGTGTAGCAGTTATCCCCTATGCGCACAAGGTAGCGCACAATCTAAAAAAGTTGTCGCCAGGGCAGGCGTTAAGCAGCTATTTTCTGCCCAAAACAAGCTCGGTAGCCTGTGCCAGCAAGTCAATCGTGAGGCACAGAACAAAAAAGGATGTACTAAGAAGCACAGGCAGAAGTTTGTGGAATGTCGTCAGGGCGTCGTCTACAAGATGCCTCTTTCCTGCGGACGGTGTTATGTAGGGCAAACGGGCCGTTGTGCTAATGACCGCATGCGCGAGCATTCAAACAAGGTTAAAAAAACGCGCCACAGATAGTCAGCTTTCTCTTTACTGTAACAACTGCGGTTGCCACCCATCTTTTAAAGATACCCTATTCTTGTCAAAATACCATGATGAACGTGCACGTCTCATTTGAGAAGCTTTTCATATTCATAATAGTGGCGAGGCATGTGTTAGCCTCCCTTCCACTTCCCTCCTTCCGAAGGAGGTAGAATTTCTGTCAAAGTGATCATTTGATTGCCTCTGCGCAGGCTGAAAAATCTTTTGGTTGTGTCATCGTGATAGTGGTGTGCTTTATATATGTATGCTGACTGACGAAATAAACATATATGGTTGCTAGTCAGCGCCCTGTCCTGTGTCCTTTCATGTCCCGTCGTTTTAGCGCTGTTTTTCACTTCTGTAAGCATATAGGTTACGTAACTGGCAAAGCCAATGGTGTGTTAAACTTTATTAAACGCAATTTCAAGTCTGCCCCAAAAAGTCTGAAAGAAGTTTTGTATGTTCAAATGTCCGACCTATCCTTGAATATGCCTGTTCAGTATGGGATCCTCATGGTCAAACTCTAAACTTGAACGCATACAAAACCGTGTTGCACGCTTTGTCAGTGACAATTACAACTTTAAATCCAGCGTTACCAGCATAAAAAGTGACTTAGGATGTAAACTTCTTGAGGAGCGCACAAAATTCTTGCGTATAAAGTTTTTCCATTCGATCTTTTTTGATGAAACTCGCATTAACAAGAGTTTATACATGATGAGCTCATACTACGTGTCACATAGAAATGATCACTCGAAAAAAATCCGTGAGTTCAGCTGTCGTACCGGTGCCTTTGCTAATTATTTTTTGCGTTTTACTACTCGTGAATGGAATAAGTTGGATGCGTGTGTTGTTGATGTTCCAGCCGATGCTTTTTGTTCGTCACTACAAGATGTGTGCTTTTCGTGAATGCGCAGGCACTGCTGCGCAAATGTGTGCCATTTTCACTGTACAACTCTGTGTTTTTTCTTCCTCACCCTCCTACAATAATGCCCGCTTGGGCGATATAGGTTGCACTAATAAATAAATAAGTAAATAAATAAATAAATAAATAAATAAATAAATCTTTCTCTTTCAGACCGCGCTTTCGTTTTGGTTCGTGCAAACTCACAAACCACTCTTTATCCAGCATATGATTCACACCATTCTGGCACCTACGTCAAAACCTATAACATGTTCAGTAACCGCCCTACTCAAGCCGAAGCGCTCCGAATGCCGCCCGTAGAGCCCAACTAGGAACCGCCTGGCCGGCGGTGATGTGCCACAGCAATATTTTGGCTTTTTCTGCTTGAAGCGTCGTCCTCTTCTGTTTCATTTGTTTAAACTGCGGAAATCGCTGCCTTCTGCGAGCGGTCCGCACCTTTCCTAAGCCGCTGGCTGCAGCAAGCTGCTGTCCGCGCCCCACCTTAAAATCGCGAGCAAGTGCCCCCTCCTTTTTTCGAGAGATATACAATATGCTCCAATGACAGAGCAAGCGCCCCCCCACCAACCCCTGCCGCCATTTTGACTGTTTCATTCATTATTTGAAAACAGTGAATGCATGCACTCAATAAAGAATTTCATTGGAACCACGGGTGGGCATTTCCTGATTTAGTGGCTTTTCCTCCGCCATCTTGAATTTTGCTCCATGACCCCTCCGAATCTTGTCGGGTTATCTTTCACCATAGCGGGGTCTTGCTCGGGATTTTGCGGTAGTCATGTGGCTGCTGCGCAAGCCCGCACTGCATTTGGGCGCCCCATTTCATTGTCTCAACGCCCAACAGTGCGAGTACAGCACGAACCGTTTGTTGATGTCTACCGAGATTACGGCCAAGGCTGACACTTGGGCTTCCATGCCCTCTCTCCTTGAGGACCGCTTCACTTGTGCTTCAGCCGCTATCGTCGCGCCCGCTCGCGCGCTTTTACCCGCGCGGGGAACATATTATCGATTTGGACTGCGCCGGCGGTGACGGCAAAGACCCGTCGAGAGTGTTTATACAATTGATAAAATCGATAGAAAAGAACCACGAGACAGCGTTCAGTCAGCCAGCCAGTCCTCATTTCCCTTCGGCGCGACGAACGCGGCTTCGGATCCCGGAGGCAGTGCAAAACCGCGCCCATATTTCGCAGGGGACCCGAAACGTCACAGCCAAGGTGGTCGCGGGAATCTAAATTTGGTTGCTCATTACGGGGTCCGAAGGCAAGCGTCATCCGGCATAACACCAATTTCTAATCATTTTCATTCGTTGTACCAAAACTGATGAACGTGACACTTACAGCCGTTTTAATAAACCAGGCCAAGCTACCCGGGCGCGTAGGAGTGTTATGCAGATAAAAAGGAGCGCTCACTTGGCAGCATTCCGGCTGCACCGGCGACAAATTACGTGAAGCGAGGTCTTCGCTGAAACGACATTGCCTGTGCCGCAAGGTCAGGTGGTTTCGCTTTGGCCAAGAGGTGCAAGCGCGCGCATTTCAAATGTGACAGGTGACTTTACACTGCGTAATCTTAGTAGAAATCACGTGACACGAGGCGCTCACCAAAGTGCCATTGCCTGAGTTGTCAGATCGCTCGATCTCACTTTGACCAATAAGGTGTAAGCGCGCGCATTTCAAATCTTGAGGCACAATTACGAAAACACGTGATCCCGTCAGAAACCACGGGACGCGAAGAGTTCGGTGAAGCGCCGTTGCGAATGCTTGGTGCTACTGATAGATGCAATGTTGTCGGGAAGATGATTCCATAGAACAATGGCTCGGGGAAGTACTGATGAACTGAAAGCGTTAGTTCGTCACACGTTTAATGCTACGTTTAATGCTACATTGATTTTCTAAGCACGCCCAGTTCAATTCTAGCGCTGAATTTACGACATCACATCATCTCCCTAGCCAGTCGCATAAGCTTCGCTGTCTGACGATTTTCATGGCATGGAACGGGCTGATTTTTTTTTTTTACTGCAGAACTGTGACGCTCGAGGTTCTTGGTGTGTCGTAGATAGAAAATTATCTTCATCCTCTGCGGCCTCGCTCCCTGAGCACGTGCGTCGATTTGTCAGGCGTGGGATGAAATAACTGTGATGAGCGAGACAACGAGTACAAAGAGAAAGAAAGAAAGAAAGAAAGAAAGAAAGAAAGAAAGAAAGAAAGAAAGAAAGAAAGAAAGAAAGAAAGAAAGAAAGAAAGAAAGAAAGAAAGAAAGAAAGAAAGAATGAGATAGAAGTGAGGAGACAGAGAGAAATTCTTGGCGCAAAAAATTTCTTTTGCCAGACGAGATTCGAATCGGCGTTCCGACGATCCGAAGGCGAGCGTCGAAGGAGAAGGAGGAGGAGGAGAGAGTGGGAAAGGAAAAGACGCAATTTCTGCAGCCCTAGTTGGGAGCACGGCTCAGCGCCTGTAGGGGAATGGGGAGAGGGCATTAAACATGTGGGAAAGAGAGGAGAAGAGAGAGAAAAAAAGAGAGAAATGGCATCCATGACCGAGGACACGGCCGGCGGCTATTATAGCCGGTTGTCCAGTCCAGTGTCCTCAAGGAAGCGAAGAACCGCCTTGAAGACCTGGGTTTGGTGCCGTGCAGGGAAGAAGAGGTCCCTCTCTGTAGCCGCGGGTAGACCCTGGCGAACCACTCGGCTACCCAGGCACGCTTGCAGAGCATAGCATAGCAATTGAACTGTGTAGTATAGCAAGAGGGGGGGGGGAAAGGGAAGTGAGAATGAAGAGGGGAGATGATCGGGTGAGGAGGAGGAAAAGGAAGAGGGTAGAGATTAAAGCGTAGCATAGAAAAAAAACAGGAGAGAAATAGGGAGAAACAGAGACAGAAAGAAAGAGAGAAAAAGAAATCGAGAGTTAGAGAGGAAAGAAAGAGTGAGAAGTAAACAGAAATGAGCCCAAATACAACACAACGAAAGCGGTATCAGGCATCTAGGTATGCATTCTACAGACTGCCATTGCGCAACTCGATTTGAAAACACTGGCGTCATGCGTAAATCAGCTGGCAGATTAACAAGAGAGGTTGTTGAAGCCCTACAGCTAAAAAAGCTCACGGAATCTTGTGTCAGCATGCCATCTGTTATGCTTTGGGAGAAAGATGTCAGATTTCTTGCAGGAACCGTTTTGCACGCGCAGTAGGAGGGACCACGCGATGCGCTGTCATATCTCTCGTATCCTTCTTTCTTCTGTTTATTCATGTGAAGGGCAGCATTTATTCTGCTCAAGTACTGAATAAACTCTAAGTTGTCAGTGCGCCTTGCGTACGTGTCTTCCTTCTCGTCTGGTCTCTCGTTTTCGCTGGCGCTGTTTTACTGCCAATATGAACCAACTAGCGCAAAAGTACATCTTGACAATAAATAAACGGAGATAAGGAATAAAAGGAGAGCAAGCAGCACGGGTGGGAAAGAGAGAGTGTAATAACCTCGCCAAGCCAAGAGCAGCTTGGTGGTGCCCACTAGCTCTGCTGCAACCAAGCCTTGCGCAACCTAGTGCAAGCCGCCCTAGTGTGCTCTCGTTTTGCGACATTGCTTCCTTAATGCTTTCGCGTTAAACTCTGCGAAGTCTGTTATCTCTGTTGCTGGGTGATACAGACTGCGACTCATGTATGGCGCTTACCTATGGTAAGCGGGTATGCGCCACACGTGACTGGAGAAGAGAGTTTCATGTTGCACGCGACAGGAATATCGAGTTTGTAATGTGATGAACTGTCAGTCATGTTCGTCATGTACTCACTCTCTCCGGTGCCAGTACTGGTGGAGAGGAGGTTAAAGAGGCGACAACACGAGCATAATGTCCTAGGCGGCTGGATAGTTAGAGAGATTCATGACAAGTGAATGATGAAATTCATCATTTACTTGTCATGAACGGCAGGGTTTACATGCCATGGCCTTGGTGCTTGTGCAGCCGTTTCGTTAATAATATCACATGGTACTAGCGAAATAAGAGACGAAGTCTCTCATTTCGATAGTACCATGTCATATTTAACGAAATATGATATGGTACTGAAATATGACGTTGAATATGACATAGTACCATGTCATATTCAACGAAATAAGAGACGAAGTCTTTTATTTCGTTGAAGTCTAGCTTAGTTCCGTGTTTCTTCTTCTCGTGCCCATCTCTTATTTCGCTAGTACCATGTCATATTATTCGCGATACCAACTAGCCCAACTTTCCACCTTTAAGGTTTCGTTAATTTCATATGAACAAAAATTCATATGATGAGACATCTATGTGTGATTAAAATAAGCGAGAGGTGTTGATATGAAAATCACGGTGTGCTCGTCATGTATAGCATGACATAAATGTCATGCTCATGGTGCATTTGCGGCTGTTTCTGTAGCTTGACATGTACCAAATTTGGTGTTGGGTGACGTGACTGTGAGGTAGTAACATGACAATCACTACATGCATTACATGTACAACATGATTTACATGCCACGATCATGGTGCGCTCGCGCCCGGTTTGCTAGCTTGAAATACAACAAAATTGTTATGGCGCGACGTGACCGCACGGCGAACATAAATGACAGATAGTAAAATGAAACATCATGACATGCATGTCATGTACAACATGACATGCATGTCATGATAGCGCTTGTGTGTGTCGTCTTCATCTTGTCCCCTCTGAAAAAAAAAGAAAACTACGCTTTACCACTTCAGATGTAGTACCAACAAGGCCAGAAGTCAGCCCTTGCAAAATTCATGGCTTACATGCCACGCTCATGGTGCGCTCGCGGCCAGTTCACTAGCTTGATATACACCAAAATTGGTCCTGCGTGACGTGACCGTATGAAAAACATACCCTTATCCAATTCTGCCGTCTTCCGATCTCTTATTGTTATTCCTATCATTTTACGTTCCATTGCACACTGCGTGGTAATCAGCCTTTGCTCTAGCTGTTTTGTTATTCCCCATGTTTCAGCCCCATATGTTAAAACTGGCAGTATGCAGTGGTTTTATACTTTGAGCTTTAATAATTCTGGCAGATTTCCTGACATTATTTGGGAGTGCCAGCCGAATGCGCTCCAGCCCATTAGTATTCTTCAATGAATTTCATTTTTGTGATTAGGTTCTTCCGTGAGGAGTTGTCCTAGGCATACATATTCTTGTATGCACTACAAAATATGGTTTCGATCTTACACTCCATCTGTTTCACCAGGCTATTTAACATTAGCCTTGGCTTCATCATATTCATTTTGAGGCCTACTTTAATACATTCTTGGTTTAATTCCTGAATCATATTTTGCAAATCGTTGCTCTCGTACTGAATCCCTGATATCGGATATCCGACAAACCACTTTTGTCATCTGTTGAGTCATGATGCAAGAAATGACCGCGAGGCTACATTGTATGCTTGAATCCGAAAAATTGTGATCTTCAGCACACTCATTGTCACGGCGGATGTTCCTTTAAGTCCTTTTGAGAGTTAGGCAACACGTTTCAAGACACTGTCATTTTTTTCAACAGCCCAACAAACTTATCCTCCATAAAATGATGGCTAAAGGACAGACATATATGTTTCAATCTCAACAATTGTGGTTTTGGAGGGTTTATATTGCCACACGGGCTCCTTTCTTTTCTGACGACGCTCGTGAACGTGCCCAAGAAAGCGCTGCGAAATATGCCCCAGGTTCGAAGGGTGGGCTCCCGGTTCTCGAGCCATGTTCTTGCTGCTTCTTCCAGGTAGACGTACACGTGGCGCAATTTGTCCTCGGATCTCCAGTTGCTGAATGTTGAAACCCTTTCAAATGTTTTCAGCCAGGTTTCAGGGTCTTCACATGGTGAACCAAGGAACGTCGGCGGCTCCCTTGGCGGCTGCATCATTATCGCTGCCGGGGACACTGCGGCCGTCATCGTGCCTGTTGTCGTCGTCGCCGTGGCTTTTGGCTTGTCCAGTAGGGGTCCGTATTGGGAGGTAGTCCTTTCAGTCTGCAGCTGGCTCGACTGTCGCTAATGGTGTCAGTTTCTTCTTCACGACGTGGTATGGGTTCACGGCTTGAGCGGGGCGTATGGTACATGGACCGGGAAGCACCTGCACCAGATGTCACGTGGTCGTGACGTTGACGAAGGCAGCAGTCTGTATGTCCAAGATGAAATTGTTTAGTTGGCCAAACTTGTGACCGGTAAACGGAAACTCAGATTACAGCAATACACACTTACCTTCTCGTGGTGCATTCCGCATCGCGACCAGAGGTCCCCCCAGGCTCTCCACGAGGACCCCACGGCAGGACGCCTGGGTGTTTCGCGCACTCTCGCCAGAATACGGGATAAGTACTGGCCGCGCCTTGCCACCGACGTTGCTCCTTACGTAAAGACTTGCCGAGATTGTCAGCGATGGAAGCCACCCCGAATAGGCCAGCCAGGATTTCTACAGCACATAGAGCCACCTCACCGGCCGTTCCAGCAAATTGGGATGGATTTACCGGGGCCGTTCCCCACCTCGAGTTAGGGAAACAAATGGATAATCGTAGCTACCGACTATCTTGCACGGTAGGCCGAAACAAGGGCCCTGCCCAAAGGCAGTACATCCGAGGCAGCAAAATTCTTCGTTGAAAACATTGTCCCGCGTCACGGCGCCCCGGAGGTCCTCATCACCGACAGAGGTACGGCCTTTACTTAGGAGCTAACTCAGGCGATCTTGAGATACAGCCAGACAAGCCACCGCCGGACGACAGCGTACCACCCACAGACCAATGGCCTCACCGAGCGGCTAAACAAGACTATCGCCGACATGCTGGCCATGTACGTTGACGTCGAGCACAAGACGTGGGATGCCATCTTTCCGTACGTGACCTTCGCATACAACACGGCCGTCCAAGAAACGACGCAGATGACGACATACAAGTTGGTCTACGGAAGGAACCCGGCTACGACGCTCGACGCCATGTTACCCAATGTCGCCGACGAAGAAAACCTCGACGTCACCGTCTACTGTCAGCGCGCTGAAGAAGCCCGACAACTCGCCCACCTACGCATCAAGAAACAGCAGACGACAGACAGCCTCCGTTACAACCTTCGACGACGTTTCGTGGAATACCGGCCAGGCGACCGGGTTTGGGTGTGGACTCCGATACGCCATCGTGGACTTAGTGAAAAACTTCCGCGGCGATACTTCGGCCCATACAAGGTGCTTCGACGTCTTGGCGCTCTTGACTACGAGGTTATACCGGAGGGCATTACGAACTCTCAACGGCGCCGAGCGCGACCAGAAGTCGTCAATTTCGTGCGCCTTAAGCCGTTTTACGCGCGATAATAAACCTGAGGACTGCACTTTTTGCTTTGTTATTGTATTTCCTAGCATGTAATAAATCTGTCGCAAATTGTATGTTCGAAAATTTTTGAAAACACAGTTAAGATAGATATTGATCTGTAATTACTAAATTGTCCATTATCCCCCCCTTTGCGTAATGGTGTAACTCGGGCTATTTTCAATTCTTCTGGGAAAATTCCATTAGATAATGTTAAATTCAGTAAATATGCTTGCACTTCGCTAATATCATGCGAAACATGTATTACTACATTCGAAGTAATTCCGTCTATACCCGCAGCTACATTTCATCTTAGCTTTTATATTACTGCTGCTACTTCGATGAGATCTGTTGACCTGAAGAAAATAGTTTCACTGACCTCGGTTATAACTTCATTATCATTTCTACAGTTTTCTGCACCAGGTGGATAAGCCCCCGCTTTCATGAAATGTCTGTCTACATCGTCAACTAATTTTATGTTTTTCCGCTGTCGTCAGGGCTGTGTGGAATAGGTCACTTTTTGTTATTGCTGCCAGGTTGTTGACTGTTTCCCACATTTTTTTTTGTTGGTTGATTGCGTAGCCGGTAAAAATGTTCCTCGAAGTACGCGTCTCTCGCCCTTTTAGGGCGAAGCTCCTAATGGTGTGGGTCTGTCCCTCCTATACTGCAGTAGTAGTAGTAGGTAGATAGCCACGTATAGTGGAATGTACCCACTCCACGGGAGAAAGATGACGATGACGCAGTATAGCGGAATGTACCCACTACACGTGATAACGATGAAGTATAAGCGCGTTCCAGTATAGTGGAATGTACCCACTACACGTGATAACGATGACGATGACGCTGATGACCATGAAGTATAAGCGCGTTCCAGACCACACATTCTCTTTGTCGTTGTTGTTGTTGTTGTTGTTGTTATCCTCTGGACATGGCTCATACCCATTGGAGGGGATTGGCCAATTAGTGGGTGAACTTATCCAATGATATCTGAAGTTTAATATACGCAGACGCTATAGGTAGTAGAATGCTTTGACATAATTATTGATAATAAAAAGTTCCAAGCAAGAATTTAGCTGTATACACTTTTGATTTCGCTGACGAATTCCTCAATGGCGTAGAAGACATCCCTATGGCTGTATCCCGGAGCAGTGGCCCCAAAAGATAGAATAACAGGTTCTGATACTTCTAGGCCCAGTTTGCGAAGAGGTGGTACTACTATTCTATTCCGCAATGTTGTGTACCGGCGGCAGGATAAAAAGAAATGGTCAATAGTTTCCTCTTTATTACAGGACATACACATGGGGGGACGATACTAAACCTGCTCTATGCATGTAGAAGTTAAGGGGGGGTAATGCGGCAACGGAATTTTGTTATTGCCACTTCCATCGTTCTTGACTTGGCTAGATCGCTGCACCAGGGATGTAAAAGGTGCTTGTACTCTGGAGAAGCAGTCAATACTGGGTCCGAGAAACTTTTCCTTAATGTTAGAAAGCGAAATCTTGCCACCGTGATGTGTGCCGTTGGCGGAAAAACACGAATGATCGGTGCCGTAAGCGACGCCTTTGCAAGCGAATCAGCCATTTCATTGAGCCACAGCCCTTTGTGCCCAGGTACCCAAGTCAAATGAATCCAGTGGATATGAGCGGGAACTAACAACTTGAAAAGCTTTAGCATAATAAAACTTTTTGTTGGGCTAGTTGGTACATGCTTACTGAAATACAAATAGACGCAAACCTACGTGGAAGAAAATTCTTCCTCGTAGGTTTGCGTCTATTTGTATTTCAGTAAGCTTTAGCATAGGCGTGTCACCAGATGCAGAAAGAGAGGAGCACACAGATAAAGAGTCAGTTATAACTGCAACTACTGTAATTGATCTACTTAACTTGCGTAAAGATAACATTATTGCCATAAACTCAGCATGAAAAACCGGCAGAAAATCGGGCAGCCGTAATGAAAAAGACCAGTCAAGTTCTGGGCAGAAAATACCTATTCCAGATCGTTCTTCAGATTGCGATGCGTCCGTTGCAATAACAACATTCGTTGGTAAAGACTTTATATGCTCCTGCAACAACCCATTTAAAATGCCAGAAGGTAGCAATTTCGCGTGGTTCGGAAAAATTTCATGGTACATAATTTCTGGAGTGTTGAGCTCCATAGTCATGGGAATCACATCGCGAATTTTTACATTTAGTGAGTCAAGCAATGTTTCAACATATATAATTTGCGGTTTGCAGTATCTGGGCCAATGCTCACAGAAGAATAAGTCGGGGTCGGAGATGAACATTATTTCAGCGCGGTTAGAGGGTGATTCGTACAACCTTAAGAAAGTTTGCACCGTAAGAAGGTTAAACCGGTCTAAAGTGGGTGGCGTTCGCGCTTCCAGATATAGTACCTCATTTGCAACATATTTTGGTAGGCCTAAGCACAACCGTAACGCCTCTCGCTCTAATAACACTAGTGGCCGAAGCTTGTATGCTGGCGCACCGGAAAAAAGAACACAGCCGAATTCTAATACCGGTCGGACATACATTTTATAAACCATCAAGAGCGCCTTTCTTCTCATGCCAGATCTACGACTGCTCAATCTGCGCAGAAGACCCATTGCACGTACTCCTTTTGTCGCCACGTGTTCAATATGAGGGTGCCAATTTAGATGTTCATTATATATAACTCCAAGATATTTTATGAATCCACTTGTGGGATTTCCTGAAGCTTGTAATGTGTAGATATGCGCACTGGGTCGTTCACGGGGAAAACAAGAATAGCACACTTATTTGGATTCAGATTCAACTGTAAACCATCTAGCCAAATTTCGAGCTCGCTCAAGTATGTCTGCAAGATGTTGTAAAGGCTATGTATGTCATTGGCCATAGCAAAAAAAAGGCAATGTCGTCAGCACATAAACATAAGTTCGCACTCCTGGTTTCACGGGGATAGTGCACAGTAAAATATTAAATAAAATTGGTGAGAGTACTGACCCCTGAGGTACACCTCGCGTCTGCCTGTGTTTGCCGGAAGATAAGCCGTCTTGGAAATAATAAAACTCTCTTCCTCTCAAGAATTCTCTCACCCATGCTACAATATAAGCAGGGAATCCGTGGCACAATAACCGATCAATTAAAATGGGATGTTCAACACTGTCATATGCTTTGCATATATCTAATGTAACTAAAACCGCATAGTGCTTTCTGTGCCGGGCAATGGGAGTTCGACTTTCGAGGTCCAAATGCGCGTGCCATATTGAATACCCAGATCTAAATACAAATTGACAGGGGCTCAACAGTTGCTTTTAGTTAGTAAATTTTACTATATGACCATGGAGGACCCTTTCAATAAGCTTTACTACATTTCATGTTAATGCAATCGGTCTTATGTTGTCGAGATTATAGCCTGCCCCTTGCTTTTTAAGCATCGGTATAATCTTGGCTATCTTCCATTCATAAGGTATCCATGCCTTCCTAATGGAGTAATTTATGACTTAGAAGGTCATTCGGGAACTCCTGGTGCACTATTTTTAACATTGCGTTGGTAATTACGTCAGGTCCTGGTGCTGCATTTGGCAATCTTAACACGGCCTCATCTAATTCGGCAGACGATATTTCTGTGTACTCTGAAAACGCTGGTGTATAATCAAAACTTGGAAGGCGCGTTGTGAACCTGTTTTCTAGACCCTGAGCCAATTGATTTAATAATTTCTGTAATTCTTGCGAGGTATAAACTATTGAGTCTACGTTTCCTGGCATTGGAATTCTCTTTCTACAACGAAGGAAACTGAATAATGCCCTTTTGTTTTTCTCGATTTAGAGAGATAGTCAAAGTGTTTTTTATCGTATTCATCTTTCGCACGTGAGACTGCGTTTAAATGTTGCCGCAATGAATTGGTAATCTTTCCAATTTTCTGGACTCTGATTATGTATGAGACTTTTCCATGCGGCTTTTCTCCTTCTGTAGTCCCGTGTGCACTCGGCATTCCACCATCGGCTAGGCGAGGCATTCTTGGCTGAAGCCGAAGCAATCGCAAGTTCCGATGCATTTTTCGATATTTCTAAAACTGAGCAAACATTTTCGCCGCAGTCTTCATGTCTACCGTTGGAGACAGTCTTAAAATTAGAACGCAAGCAGTTTTCAAATTCTTTATAATTAACTAATACCTTCTCATTTCTTTCAATTGCTTTTAAAAGACATGAGATTTCAAAGTACACTGGAAGATGGTCACTATTCGAAGCGAAATCTATCGTTCTCCAAGACTTCAGTAGAAGTCTTGGAGAACTGGAGCTACAAAATAATAATAACTGGATTAGAATTAGAGTTTCCTTTTTTGGTTTTTGAACTTGGGCAAGCAGAATTTACTGGAGACCCAGTTCGCTTCTGGCGCCTGATATCCTGGCTGATGTCCATCTCATCCTGTGCCTCTCCCTGAGTTGAGGTGGTGGGTTCGGTTAAGTCTACTCGGGTGCCACGCTGTGAGGTTAAATTAGACGTCTCTGCTGCTACTGTTTTAGCCGCTGCACCAGCTATCAGATTGGTCATTGGTACCGTAGTTGATGAAAGTAACTGTGTCATGTGAGAGCAGAACACCTGCGAGACACACTCAGTTACGGTTGTAATTATGTGATCCATTGCCTTCGACAATGCTTTTTCTACTGCTGACTCGATTAGGTGCAACAATTATGTCTCATTTAAAGGATCTTGTCTTGCAGTAACACCAGCATATCCAAATGCCCTATCCTTAACAACTGCAAAAAATTGGAGGACCCATAAGCTTCGCCTTTAAGAGTTGAACGCGATAGCGATATCCCGTCCCTAGTGCCTACTTCAATCACTTAGTGCATACTATGTAATGGGTAGTATGCTTTAAACCACGCAGGAGCAATTATGTGCGGCAAATGTGGGAAATGTTTTCGAACTTGCAAATGCACCCACTACGTGGTGTTAAGGGAATACGCGAAGAAAGGTGTGTGCCGTTTGTAATGGGTGGCTGGCTTTAAGCTATGAAATCGTTATGATAGTCACATATTCTCACGCCCGATGGCAATGTACGCTTGTATCACGCAATATTCCTAGGATATTACATGTTATATTGCGACGCCTATATAAACGACGCTTGCGTTTGCGAAGCATGGAAGTTATTTTCACTGCATTTCCAAGCAGAGGAAGTTATTTTCACAGTATTTCCAAGCAGAGGCATGGCTGTGTGGTAGAACACCCTGCTTGCCACGCAGACGACCCGGGTTCGATCCTCACTCGGACTCGAAAATTCGGTCACGGACAAGATGATGATTTTTCGGTCACGGACAAGATGATGATTTTTCGCTGACAACCAACGACGCCGACACCGACGCCGACGCCGGGAATTTCTGCGAAACGAGCTCTTTAACGCTATCGCGTTAATAGCTTGACGCCGCGAACATCGCCGCTCCATTATTTCGAGCAGCTGAGTTTCATTTGCTCTTGCCGTGCAATTTGAATCATCTGCCGGATGGTTTCCTGCACACAAGCAGCACTTTTCTGTTTCAGCAGTACATTCGTTAGTGGGATGATCATCACCACAGACACGGCAGCGTGAAGTAGACTTGCAACCCCCCTACACTGTGGCCAAAACGCCAACAGTTGGGGCACTGAAGAGGACGAGAAGCAAGGCGTTCGATTCTGAAAATGAGTGGCCATATCTTCAACTCTGATGGACAAGAGGTTCCAGCAAAGGTAGCAATAACCGATTCAGTGGGAACTTTCTCACCATTCACTACTCGGTTGCACCTGTATACTGCTATGACCCCAGCATCAGACAGCTTCTCCAAAGTCTCAGTTGGTGTTAGCCGAGAGTCTGCTCCTCGCACAATTCCTTTAGTGCATGCTAAATGAGGCGGGATAAACTCACTCACCGGAACCGATGCAAAAGTCTTGCACTTTAGAAGGTCTTCCACACACGAGCGATCGGATGACCTACAAACTAGACCACCTCTTCCAAACTGACGAACATCACTTATCAACTGGAAGTGCGGTGTCGCGGCCCGAAGTTCCGCCTGGACAGCCTTTGTGTTGTTGAGCCTGATGAAACCCCCACTCGAAGGCACCAGCGCAACAGGGATGCTGCTAACACCACTTCGGAAGAAAGATTCCAATGGCAAGTCATCATTAGGCAACGAGGCTGACCAAGGGCTGTGCCCTTGGCCAGGAGACGAATTAGACATCAGCACTGATTCAGTCGCCTAACCAAGTAATATGAAACGAGAATCAATATCACAGGCCAAATTCACCCAGAACTCGACCAAACCACCGTCCAAGAGTCCAAGCCTACAGCCTTAACAGACGGTGCTCACGGAGCCACAGCAGCCACGAACTTCGTGATGGAACGAGGCGCAATTTCTGCCATGGATGAAAACGATCGAGCTTCGCCCACTCATCATCATTCACTTCGTGGATATGGCGTGATTTTTTATATCGCTGTTTAATTTATTTCTATATTTTTTGTACTCCTTCAGCACTTCATTGCGATTTTTAAGAAACTCATGAAATATTGAATTCTTATGTTTTATACGCTTATACAAATTTTTATCTACCCATGGTTTTCTTGCTTTTTTGTTTTTGTGATGTGCTTGGTCTAATGGAAAAGAAATGTCATTGTATTCACGCATACACTGCAGAAAAATACTGTAAGCCCTCCCTGCATCGGATTCACGATAAACATCTTACCATCGTTCTTTTAACAGCAACAACGTAAAAGTATCCAATGTTTGATAATTAATCTTGCGATGAAAGTGAGCTTGGCGATTTGCATTTTCTATATTGTAGCCACAGGTCGGCAAACTCACTCATGAGTCGACTTACTCAGACTCATTCAGACCTAGATCGAGCCGTGAGTCTGAGTGAGTCCGAGTGCGTAATATTTTCGGTGAGCTTGAGTCCGATTGAGTCCGTTTGAGAAACATTTTAATGAATCTGAGTGAGTCTGGTTGAGGGAATTTTGGTGAGTCTGAGTTCGAATGAGCTCTAAGCGCAAAATATATTTCTTGAGCGAGTGTGAGTGAACTCCACATTTTTTTACCGACCTATGGTATTTACTCAACTTAAGCAGTACTATCAGCCTCATATCGGCCCGCGTTTATACTCAGGCCGCCTCAGACGCGCTTTAACGCCCAAGCGTTTATACGCCAGCTCAATATAGTATATTGGTCAGAGGCGTGAGTTAAGGAGGAAGGGCGTTGCAGGGCCCCCCTCCTCTTGGAAACTATTTCCTGGAAAGTCCATAAAATATCTCGCGTGATTCTTCTCCTTAAATAAAGATGTCCTGACTGGATTGCCACCATTAGTGTTGTATGTACGAAGGTAGGATATAAAGTCACCAAGTAGAGCAACAATTAGGCCATCGTACCGAGTAGACCATGGTAGCAACATAGTTTTGCTACCATGGTCGAAAAAGCCAATTATACGCTAACAGACTCATGAGTCTGAGTGAGTCAGAGTGAGTAAATATTTGAGGAGTTTGAGTCCGAGTGAGTCCAGCTCAGAAAATTGTTAGTGAGCCTGAGTACGAGTGAGTCCGCTTGAGGAAACATTTAGTGAGTCTGAGCCCGAGTGAGTCCAAAGGGCAAAATTTAATTAATGCGTGAGTCTGAGTGAGCTCAACAGTTTTTGCCCACCTATGATTGTAGCTCATTTTGATTACGCCAAAAATCGGAAGATGATCGCTTACTTCACAAGCTAGAACACCTGCTTTGATGTCACTACTGCATATGTTTGATAGGCATACGTCTATTAAAGTACCAGAAGTTGCCGTTAATTTTGTGGGTAAATCAATAAAGTTTAGAAAGCATGACATTGAATAAGATTACTTATCTCATGTGACCATGTGTCTTCGGAAATCATGTTTATGTTAATATCACCCATGAAAATGGAGCGTTATCTTGCTTGGTATTGCTGTTGAAGTAACGGCTCCAAAAATTATTAAAATAAATTTTTTGCCCACTCGGGGGGTCTTTAAATTACAGATACCATTGTTTTTCCTATTCAAACTGTTAAACACTCGACATCTTCACTGATTTCTGAGAGTTCTTAGGCCGCAGAGTAGGAAAGGGAGTCTTTGACATATATTGCCACTCCGCCCCCTTTCTTTTTCTTCCTCACCAGGTGTTCGGAACGATAGCTAGGAAAAAATAGAGTTTGAACATGTGCAGTCATCCAGTCTCGGTTATGCAAATAATATCGAAATTTGCTGGGATCTTCTACTTTATTTCTCATCCGCCTCGCATTAACATTCACTGCTCTCAAAGCATTCTCTTCATTAAATTCTTTCGCAAGTTTACCTGAGGTGCAGTATCCATTTTCTTTGTTTTGGATAGCCATTTGGAAATGCCTCTCAGACAGTGCCCGTCAGTTCTACTGCTGGTGTCATTTTGGAAAGATCGTCTAGACTAGTTATGCGCAGAACAGGAGTGTTGTCATCCCTTCTTGCGCATAGTTTGCCTTCTGACGTCCAAACGTACTTCCGCGTTATTTCTCGCTTCCTTTGTTTTGCGGCTGCAAGCAACTTCTTGTTTGCCTGCGTCAGGTGCTCATTGACGAACACATTTGTACTCTGATATCCCAGTGTTGCTTCATTTAACCTCTTTTTCCTTGCCAGTCTGAAAACCTCATCTCGCTGACTTATTTGAACAAAACAAAAAATTATATTCTTAGTTCCTGCCTTCGGACTCGGCACCCAGTGGCAGGTGTCAATATCGGTCGGACTAATCGTGGCACCAACGCATTGCCCTATACGTTCCACAAGTTTTATGGAATCAGTGTGTTCTGTTATTCCCTTAATTTTCAAATTGGTCAGGTGCTGATACTGTTCCAATTCGTCAATTCGACTACTCACACTCATGAGTGCTCACTCACGCTCATGTCGACTCACGGGGCGTAGGCAGAAATTTTTTTCCGGGAGGGGGGGGCACCTTCTTGATTTAGTGTGTGTGCCGTGATGCTCGGTCATTCGGTGAATGTCGACGAACCACATTTCAGGTAGTGGATACACGTCTCGATCAGTAGAACTGCCGCGGGAGTCCACCGTAATCGCCTTGATAAGCACCTGGTAATAGATTGAGCAGAGTGAGTATCGGCCGAGGATTCGGAGTGCCAGTAGGTGGCGGTTCAGGTGTTCGCTATTATAGCCAGCGGTCGGTGGTGTGCCGGTGATGCTCGGTCATTCGGTGCAGGTTGACGGGCTAGCATTCAGGTAGTGGATACACGTCTCGATCAGTAAAACTGCCGCGGTTGTCCACCGTAATCGCCTTGATAAGCACCTGGTAATAGATTGAGCAGAGTGAGTATCGGCCGAAGGATTCGGAGTGCCAGGAGGTGGCGGTTCAGGTGTTCGCTATTATAGCCAGCGGTCGGTGGTGTGCCGTGATGCTGGGTCATTCGGTGAATGTCGACGGGCCAGCATTCAGGTAGTGGATACACGTCTCGATCAGTAAAACTGCCGCGGTTGTCCACCGTAATCGCCTTGATAAGCACCTGGTAATAGATTGAGCAGAGTGAGTATCGGCCGTGAAGTAAGAGTGCCAGGAGGTGACGGATCAGGTGTTCGCTATTATAGCCAGCGGTCGGTGGTGTGCCGTGATGCTCGGTCATTCGGTGAATGTCGTCGGGCTAGCATTCAGGTAGTGGATACACGTCTCGATCAGTAAAACTGCCGCGGGAGTCCACCGTAATCGCCTTGATAAGCACCTGGTAATAGATTGAGCAGAGTGAGTATCGGCCGAGGATTCGGAGTGCCAGGAGGTGGCGGTTCAGGTGTTCGCTATTATATCCAGCGGTCGGTGGTGTGCGGTGATGCCAGGTCATTGGGTGAATGTCGACGGGCCAGCATTCAGGTAGTGGATACACGTCTCGATCAGTAAAACTGCCGCGGTTGTCCACCGTAATCGCCTTGATAAGCACCTGGTAATAGATTGAGCAGAGTGAGTATCGGCCGAGGATTCGGAGTGCCAGGAGGTGGCGGTTCAGGTGTTCGCTATTATATCCAGCGGTCGGTGGTGTGCCGTGATGCTGGGTCATTCGGTGAATGTCGACGGGCCAGCATTCAGGTAGTGGATACACGTCTCGATCAGTAGAACTGCCGCGGGTGTCCACGGTAATCGCCTTTATCAGCACCTGGTAATAGATTGAGCAGAGTGAGTATCGGCCGAGGATTCGGAGTGCCAGGAGGTGGCGGTTCAGGTGTTCGCTATTATAGCCAGCGGTCGGTGGTGTGCCGTGATGCTCGGGTCATTCGGTGAATGTCGACGGGCCTAGCATTCAGGTAGTGGATACACGTCTCGATCAGTAGAACTGCCGCGGGTGTCCACCGTAATCGCCTTGATCAGCATCGGGTAGTCGATTGAGCAGAGTAAGTATCGGCCGTGAATTAAGAGTGCCAGAGGTGGCGGATCAGGTGTTCGCTATTATAGCCAGCGGTCGGTGGTGTGCCGTGATGCTGGGTCATTCGGTGAATGTCGACGGGCCAGCATTCAGGTAGTGGATACACGTCTCGATCAGTAGAACTGCCGCGGGTGTCCACCGTAATCGCCTTGATCAGCACCTGGGTAATCGATTGAGCAGAGTAAGTATCGGCCGAGGATTCGGAGTGACAGTAGGTGGCGGTTCAGGTGTTCTCTATTATAGCCAGCGGTCGGTGGTGTGCGGTGATGCCAGGTCATTGGGTGAATGTCGACGGGCCAGCATTCAGGTAGTGGATACACGTCTCGATCAGTAGAACTGCCGCGGGTGTCCACCGTAATCGCCTTGATCAGCACCGTGTAGTCGATTCAGCAGAGTGAGTATCGGCCGAGAATTAAGAGTGCCAGTAGGTGCGGATCAGGTGTTCTCTATTATAGCCACCGGTCGGTGGTGTGCCGTGATGCTGGGTCATTCGGTGATTGTCGACGGGCCAGCATTCAGGTAGTGGATACAAGTCTCGATCAGTAGAACTGCCGCGGGAGTCCACCGTAATCGCCTTGATCAGCTCCGGGTAATCGATTGAGCAGAGTAAGTATCGGATCGGCCGAGGATTCGGAGTGACAGTAGGTGGCGGTTCAGGTGTTCTGTATTATAGCCAGCGGTCGGTGGTGTGCCGTGATGCTGGGTCATTCGGTGATTGTCGACGGGCCAGCATTCAGGTAGTGGATACACTTCTCGATCAGTAGAACTGCCGCGGGTGTCCACCGTAATCGCCTTGATCAGCACCGGGTAGTCGATTCAGCAGAGTGAGTATCGGCCGAGAATTAAGAGTGCCAGTAGGTGCGGATCAGGTGTTCGCTATTATAGCCAATGCTTAGTGGTGTGTCGTGCTGCTCGGTCATTCGGTGAATGTCGACGGGCCAGCATTCAGGTAGTGGATACAGGTCCCGATCAGTAGAACTGCCGAGGGGCCGGGTGAAGTGCGGATGTAGTGCACGGTCGAGTGGCGCACCGCTAGGTCGAGTCAGATCGGGGAATTCTGCGAGGAGCGCATGGTATGGTGATTGCTTCTCAGCGGCAAGTGCCTTAACGCTGGGCTGTTGGGTGGTCGTACGTTGGCGCGGCGCGGAGAGGCCTGTTGTTGCGTCAATGAATCTGTCATATCCGCAGTCAGGTAGAATGTTGTAGTAAGCCAAGAAGTCTGACCCGATGATCGGCTCTGCAACGTCGGTGATGACGAAGTTCCATGGGAATTCACGGCGTATGTTTTTAAGGTTGATATTAAGAGGGAGCGAGCCGTAAATCTTAATGCTCGAGTGATTCGCTGCGCTGAGCTCCGAGGTTGTGCAAGGACGCTTGTCGTGCAGGAAGGCTCGGGGAAAGCAGCATATGTCGGAACCGCAGTCTACGAGGAACCGCCGCTTAGTGACTTGTTCCGTGACAAAAATGCGACGGCCTTTAAGTTGGCAGCTCGCGGCCGTCTCTGCGGGCTGCCGTTGAAGTTTCCCTGTTGTCCGGCTGAGCTGGGTGGTTGACATGTCCGCGCCTTGTCACCGAAGCGACGATGGTAATAGCAGCGGCTGTTATCGTTTCCACGTGATACATCGATGTTGCGGTCTTGGCTTTGACAGCGTCTTCGGGGACGCAACTTCAGGCGTTGATCCAGGTGCCTTTGAATCGAGTCGAGCTGACGGGTGATTTCATCGATGCGGCGCGCGAGCTCACGGGTAGGCTGTGGGGCGCCGAGGGCATGGCCAGTGGGAGGCGGGGATTGTAGGGAGACTTCGAGTGCTCGGTCCGCGATGTGGGCGAGCTCGTCCAGCGGTACATTCGGCTGCACCTGGAGGATGGCCTGTGCGTGTGAGGGTAGACGCTGAAGCCAGATTATTCGAAGGAGGGAGTCGTCAACGGGCGTGATGCTCACGAGGGTACGCATATAGCGCAGGAGCTGCGATGGCTTGTGCTGACCGAGCTCTTCGTGCTGGAGGAGTTGGCGTACTTTCTCGCCTTGTGAAGGCGAGAGCCGTCGGATCAGTTCTCTCTTCAGGTGCACGTAACAGTCTTCAGTCGGGGACTTGCTAGTAAGTCGCGAAGCTCAGCCGCGTAGCGAGAGTCTAGATGGGCGACCACGTAGTTGTAGCGCGTCCGGTCCTGGGTGATACGGGCTAGAGAAAACTGTGCCTCGAGTTGAGCGAACCGGACCTCAGGTGACTCTGCCCAAAACGGTGGGAGCTTGACGGCGACGCGGCAGAGGTTCACGTCCGCGGCGGCCGCAGCAGGGGCAACGCCTGTGTTGGCAGCGGCCGCTGGAGCGAAGCTTTGGGGGGCG
Organism: Rhipicephalus appendiculatus; assembly: GCA_030522465.1. NCBI lineage: Eukaryota > Metazoa > Arthropoda > Arachnida > Ixodida > Ixodidae > Rhipicephalus > Rhipicephalus appendiculatus. The sequence continues at coordinate 292,263 of JALIZH010015017.1, forward strand.
TTACTCGAGCGGGGCTTTGCAGGACCGTCAGAGATGTGCGGTTCATTTTGGATGCACCGGTGCTGTTCCTGAAGTTGCTGCTCTTGGTTCTTGATCATTTGTTGCTGAGCCTGCAGTTGCTGTTGTAGTTCTTGTACTTAATTGTTGGTGAACAGCGGCAAGGGCTTCCACGTCGGCCATGGCGGTGCGGTAAGTTCGTTTTCCGGGTCACCAGATGTGGGAACGCATAGCTTTATTGTTTCCACGTGAAAGACACAGCAACAACTGATACGATCAGGGGCACACACACAGTTTTTTACAGCTTTGGTCCGGCGAGAGTGTTCTTATCACCGGTGGTTCTGCTTAAACGCATCGGCGCGGCGCCGCACGGTTTCGCCATAATAATTTTAATTAATAGCCCCATATCGCTAGTCTCTATTATTTTCTTTTGCGCAGCCGTGTGGAGTGTTCGCTGTACAATTGCTGAAGACAGGCCTCTGTGTTATTCGCAGACGCCAGTGTGTGATTAAGAGCTTTCTTGTAGTCCTAACTGCCTGTGTTGCCGATGTGGAGTGGAAAAGCGTTCAGTATGAATCGCGATGATCAATAGACTGCCAATTCAAGGAAGAGGCACCCTGACGGATGATGTCGTAGCGCTTTTCTAAGCTACAATCGAAAGGTTACATGGTGTCTCAGCCTTTAAATTTACACGCGACTGTCGAGGCACACCTCTAAGTGAAAGGAAATAAAATCTAATCAAATTAAATGAATTTTTTTTATTTCAACAGTCGTACAAACGAAGTTGAGGGCCATGAACAAAAAGCCAGCAAGGTTTCACGTGCTCCATGGCACCATTTTTCGAGGCACAGACAAAACAACAAATAAGAAAAACAGTTTAACTCAAAAAATAGAAATGACGGGATGCTCACATTCAGAACCCTGAAAATGCATAACTATACGTACTTATAAATTCTACTTTGCCATCAATGCACGATGAAAAGAACGATACACAATGAAAATGAAGAAATCACATAGATTAAATTGTTTGAACAACCACGTAGTTACTTGACAAGAACTTATTCTTGGCCTAGTTGGTCAGATATTGAATGCATAGTTTGCCGCTAAAAAACACGCACACAAAAGAAGGATGCGGGGACGACACCATGGGCAGCCCTTTCAACTGCATTTATTTGTGTCAGAACACAAGGAATATATACTTCAAAATATTAAGGGCACGAACCTAGCTAACAGGGCAACCAACGCTCCGAAGAGTACAGTTGTAATGACGATTCGCTAATGCGCACTTCACCCAACTCCTGAATGCAAAACGCTTCCCAAGATTCACGAGCCGTTTGTTATTGCTCCTACCAAGGAGCTTCACATTTAGCTAGGTTTGTGGCTTTGGGCGCAGCGTTGTATTTTTTTTTAGTATATATTCTTTGCGTCCTGACAGAAATAAATTTAGTTGGAAGTGCCACCCATGTTGTCGTCCTGGTCTTCTTTTGTGTGCGTGTTTTCCAGCGGCAAACTATGCATACTGTTCTAAGTAACTCGCCGTTGTAGATTACCGTACACGTTACTGTGCACATGTGCTGAGAGTGTAGTTTCGACTCCTGAGAACGACTGTAGTAGCCACACTGTCAGATGGTTAAACATGCATGTGTCTGCTTTCGGGCTCGCCCCCTTTTGCAGCTAAACGGTCGTTCGAAGTGCATCCATCATTGAGGCTCCTGGTCGCCGGTGCCTGCGTCCGCAGTGAATAATGCAGCATCTTCGGCTCGCCGCAGGGCGCTTTATCTATAAGTTCGAGGCACGCTTAACAAGCTCTCGCACTGTTTTCAATTTTGTCCCGAAACGTCTTAATGGCTTGTGTGCCCAACCCGTGTAATTAGAACGCGTGTCTTCCAAGCTCTTTAGTGAGATCAAGTAATTCATCCTAGGGTTAAATGCTGCTCGACATAAAAATCATACCCGCAATAGTGACTTATGTTTTACGCTGCCAACCACGAGAGTGCGAGTTCAATTTGCGCACAGAGGCCGCTACTGAATAGGAGCAAGAACGACGGTGCGCTAACATTGAGATGCGCCTTAAAAAATCCCGGGAAGTCAAAAGAACCGGTGTCACCCACTATGGCGTGTACCGCGTTAGTAGAGTGGAAGTTTGGGCCAGTTGGTGATGCATACTTGGCGAAATGAAGTGCAATAAACGGGACAACGAAAGGTGAGACAGGCAGGACGAAGCGCTACGGACAACTGTGAGCATTTATTGAAAAAAATTACACTATCTCCCGCTAAAGGGAACCATGTGTAGATGCGAAGCAGCGGGCGCTAACGCTTACACTGGCGGTGGCGTTGACGCTGGCGCTCATCGCAGCGTTGCGCAGGAGAGAAACCTGGGGAGGCGCAAAGCACGCAGTGATGGACCGGTGTTTCCTACTGGAACATGCCAATCTCTGCTAATGGGCAATGAGAGACAGAAGACTCCGACTGGACACAGAGACCCGCAGTCCGCTTTTAGTTAACGCGCACGCTGCGAATTTTTATCGTTCAACAACGCACAGGAGAAATCTCCCACCGGCACCACCTTGGAGGTCAAGATCCAGTGCCATATATACGGGGTGGCCAGTGAACGGTTGTGCAGCGCAAGCAGTCGGTTTTTTCAACCAAGAAACTCGCTAGCAGACGCTGCATGCGTCGGCGTCGCGAGGCGAGAGAGGGGGGGGAGCGTACGAGAGGAGAGAGAGGGGCGCGCGCATGCGCAGTGGGAGTGTGGACGCCGCGGGAGGGATCCCTAGAGGAGAGATGAGGTTTTTCATTTTTATTTTTTTAAAGGGTTTGCGCATGCGCAGTAAGGGTGGTCACGCCGCACACCACCGGTTTGAACCCCGCTCTAAGATGCTTCACATCTAAAACATCGCCGCAGCTAGGCAATATGCGCTCGAGCACACGACATTTGGTGATCAGCAACAAAAGACAACAGAGCCAGGCGCGAGATAAACCCGCGTGACAACACTAACACGTGGAAAATGGAATCACAAGAATGCCCGAATGATAAGTGTCATGTCGATACACAGTTGACTACCTAAAACCGGGAAAGAAGGAAAACAAGGTAAAAAAAAACTACAAGATAAAGAACAGACACTTCTGAAAGAGATACCGAATGGAAACGCGCTTAAATGTGGCTATTAATGAAACGCACTTCCTTATTTAAGAGAGCTACTGAAGTGACGCTCCCGCACATGTCGGGTCTACAATATTTGGTCAATTACCGCAGTCCTTTAACAGCGAAGCTGTTGATCATCATCATCATCATCATCATCGTCATCACCACCACCACATAACCCTGGTGTGTACAAATTCATAGGAAAACAATCATCATCATGAACGGGTATGTGTCACAGAAATTGAACGAATTGCATTACTCACCGCTGGTCCACTAACAAAGAAGGCAACAGACGGGCAGCAAACACCAATAGTACAGAGTTCTAGACAGAAGTAAACAGTAATTGAGACTGTCGGAATTAACTGAGTGATAAAGAGCGTGGCCGCACGTGTGTGCTTCGCTGAAGCAGCTGCATGAAGTGCTTCAGCGGTACGTACAACGACAGAACACTAGGGAACGGGAAAGGCAACGGCGTCTAAGAGAACACCCCGAAGCGATGGACGCACAACCTGAACGACGACGTGCCCGAGTGGGAAGGGCGAACGCTCGGTGACAGCGCGAGGTTCTGTCCTCCTAGTTTGGATATCCGTGCCGTGTCTCTGACTGTCTGTGGTTTCACTCGAACATCTCTGCACTGAAAAGCAACCTAGAAAGCCCTTAGCATCACCTAGCTAAAGCCTAGCAACAACCCAGAAGCAACCTAGAAGCAACTAGCTTAGACTTCATAATCGTCCAGCTTCGCTCTTTCAAGCCTTGCGCGACTTAGTTCAAGCTTCACCATTTTTTTCTCTTTCCAGGATTCGCTTACAATCGCCGTCTCTGTTACTCTATCTTTTCCATCACCGGTCGCTTTCTATTGGCGTTTTCAATATAGTTGCACTTGGAGGCCAACTTGTTTTGTCGTTCATGTTCACGCTGCTTCTGTACACCCGTGAGCAAAAGCCACAGGAGTGGGTGCCGAAATGGCCCTCTGCGACGTCTAGCGGCGAGAGCATCGTGCTGTCGAGGGTAGGAGGAGGAGAAGAGGTTGAGGAAAGGAGAAGACGCAACTTCTGCAGCTCTAGTTGGGAGCACGGCTCAGCGCCTGTGGGGGGTATGGGGGGAGAGGGTATTAAAGATGTGGAGAAGAGAAGCAGAGAAAGGGCGTCCGTGACCGCGAACGTGGCGGGCGGCTTCTATAGCCGGTTCTCCAGTCCAGTGTCCTCAAGGAAGCGGAGAACCGCCTTGAAGACCGAGGTGTGGTGCCGTGCAGGGAAGAGAAGGTCCCTCTGTGTAGCCGCGGGTAGACCCCGGCGACGGAGTGTGGCGAACAAGGTGGCTCGTTGTGCTTGAAGCGCAGGGCATACACACAACAGGTGCTCAATGGTTTCGTCCGCCCCGCATGCAGTGTACACAGGGGACGAGGTTCTGCCGACGACTCCGGGCCGCAGGCCAGGAGCAGCCGATGGATAAACGCAGTAGAAGGGACCTCTCCCTCCTGGTGAGAACCCGGTCAGGCAGCCGGGTCGGTGGTTCTATCCTGGCCACACGGTCGTCGGGGTGGCAGCGTAGTAGCAGCCTCCTCAATGTGAGGGTATTGCCCTGGCGAACGTGGCCGGAACAATGCTCTCGGCACGTGCTCCCGTTCTGCTCACAAGGGTACACCTACTTATGCGCTTTGGACGCTGATGTCTTTTCTTCCAAGCTGACAAGGGTAGTTTCTTAGAAGCGACCGTGTTTCTCAGGCTACGAGCGTTGAATGAGTTATCACTCCGCGTACTGATCTCACTAAACACCAAGTCAGACCCATACTTGCTTCAAATTAGTAATTTGTAGTTTTTTTTCGTGGATCCTCTATCTGCCCGCCTCATATTTATTGTAAGTCCAACGCCTTCGTGTTTGGTCATTACTACTTCGTTGCCCTTTGTTCTCTCATAATCGCAGTGAGTGCTTGGATATGGTTTTGCTTAATTGGTTTTCTCCAAATTTAGACGTTTATAATGCTTGGATTTAAGTATCGCTTGTTGTTATATTGATATATAATAAATATTCGTTTCCTGATTCTGAATCATAAGTTTTGATTTCGTTTTGCTATAGCAGATGCCTAGATATGTGACCAATTCCTGTCAATCATTTGCATTGTTGCTAGCATAATTGTGTCATTCGCGTAGCGCAGGGCTGGGCTTCGACATTTTCCCATTACCTGTGTAAAATGAGCCAAGATTCCAAATGAAACGTCCCAGCCCAAAATTCGACTACCGGTGATTCTATTGAAAAAAATTGAGCTGAAAGGTAACTCTATGAGATTAACTTTAGTGAAATATTTTCGTTCAAAAAATTTTGTTGGTCACGTGACCACCCTTTGAATATCCCTGGCAAGGAGGAAAAGTTAGGAGGGAATAATGTATGCGTATTTAACCTTGATACTAGGTTCTGTTTTGAAGCATTCTATTGTAAATGTTGTTTCACGTGACGTCACAAGTAAAACCATATAGTAATTTTTCGGATTAAATAGGCCTAACAATGAAGCAATAAAACGCGCATATTCGGACATTTTTTGTAAAAACAGCGAAAGCGTTTCAGTCGCAAAAATTTTTTAGATCTTTTGCCAGTCGACACAGTATCTCCTAAAAATATTTTCAACCTTCGTAAGCAAACTCTTATTGAGAAAAATGCTTGCAAAGTTCACAAAAAATCACTTTTTCGGGATATTCACTCGTAAATTAAGCATCAAGGCCATCGCGATAAAAATATAGGAGAGGGTTCATTATATGCTCCAACGTCTTCTCTTCTGATGTTGATATTTGCGTTGTTGTAAATTTTCTTTAAAAGAAAAAAAATCATTTTTGATGTCCACAATCAATGTCGCTGGTAGGCCCTGGAAAACCGAAGCGTTTTCCGCAATTTTAGGTAAGTTATTGCGACCGATTATTGGACATTTCGGTAGTTTACAGCGTTCTGGACCTTGTTAGATTGTTTTCATTGGTTTTAAGCATTTGAACTGCTGTACGAACGAGCGGTTGGTGCAATAAAGGTGTCAGTTCAGAGCTCGTCCAGTGCACTGTGTTCCTTCGTACTCGTCCTTTTTAGCGCTGTGCTTCCCCAGCTGAGAAGGTTAGGCGGTCAGTATTTGAGCTCACGGCGATACGTTTACCTAGTAAATGAAGGTGATCCCAGCGTTTAGAGTTTAGATGCAAGAGCGCGCTTATTGTGTCATGCGCAATAATGTGGTTCATTGGATGTAAGAATTATGTTCTCCTAATAAAATTGCTCAGCCTGGTGGTGTGTTCCTCTTCTCGTACTCGTGCGCTGGTGGGTTGCAATGATAGAGCGCTTTCCCTTCGGTGAAAGCAAGGGAAAATTAAGCAGTTGATTCATGCTTTCCTTATACACAGCCGTACGTTGTTTAGTATGACTGCTTTTATCGACGGTAAACCTTTTTGGAAAAGGGGCGTAACAACGTCGTACAGATTGCCACCGTTTGGGGCCGCAGTCCGCCTTTCTCACGGCCAGCACATTCAAATTTCACGTAAGATTTTGAACTGGGGCAGCAATTAATTCTCGATAAAGCGGCCTCATGGACTTAAGAAACGAATTACCTCTACGGGAACTCGTTGACAGGGGCTGCGCATTTTCCTGGTCTTCGCAAGTGCTGCACACGAGCACGCGTTGGCAGGCGACGCTGATGGATTCAGTCGTTTTCTGCTTCATCAAATATCTGTTGCTCTAAAATTCGTGCTGCGTGTGGCTGCAGTGCTTTTACTTGTACACAAAAAGGAAATTCCAAACGATATGCTTGCTAGAGAAAAAGCTTCCAGTGTCTGCACTTTTAGGCAGTTTTCTTTTTTTCTTGCGGAGGATGACTTGTTCCGATTTATATGGTATGAAACATATGTTCTTGGGGATAGTTTGGTGAAAGTTTTTAAAACTGATAAAGCAGCAATGTGGCTCGCACTAGCACATAGACTAAGCTTGAAGGCTCGTTAGCGTCCAAGCTCTATTTGTGGTTTCCTGTTCTCCTACCTCATATTGAAAAAGTGTTGCAGGGCTCCTTTAAGACTACGAGCAGGACGCGAGTAGTCCCCTACTTTTATAGCGAGGGCTTCGTCCCAGCAGACTTGATGCCTTGGGTAGAGTGCGAGGGTTTGTGGGTGGGCCGCCAGCTCGTGAGAAGATCACATGCACCGTGGCGCCATCTGGCAAAAAAAGAAAACCTTGTTTGGGCCATGAGTGGCAGTGGGATACACTTGCAGGTATTAAGCGCATGTAAGTACCCTACAAAAAAGTGGACGAGGGAGCGCTTTCCGTCGTAGCTCAGCATCGGACGCGTAATTCGGTGCTCGTGGGATCGGATCCGACCGATGGAAAGTGTTATTTTTCGCCAAGTTTAATAACTTTCCATTTAAGTGAGATTAGTTTCCTTGGTCCGTCGGTTTCATTAGTTTTGTGTGTAATGCTTGGGATGTAAAAACTGCGCAAAATATAGACAAGGACTGAAGAAGAGACGACACGGCGCTGAACTCGCAACCAAACTTTATTGGAAGGCACACGCACATATATCAAGCAGCCGACCTAGTCACGTGGCACACCAAAGGCGTCTGCGCAGCAGAGCAAACAGGGTACGAAAAAGGCGGAATCATTGTGAAAAGCAAGACGTGTGTAACAACCGAGAAAAAACAAAAAGGAAAAAAAGAACACACCTTCATACTGGCCAAAAACATGCGTAACAGTCCATAACAAACTAATAATCGCTTTGACATGGCAGCGCTGAACCTAGGTACCGAACCTCCTTTTCACCAAGGGCCACAGACGGCTTACTTACGCACCTTTCCCCCCTCCCTTTCAATGTAAAAAGCCTCCATCACTTCCCTAGTGCACTTGTCCCGATGGCCAAACTAACAAGTGGCTTCATCTGCCATAGGTTGGCAGCCACACTCCCTACAATGAGCTGGTAAATGCAACCCGCCAGAAGCCGTTAATGAGGTTAAGTGTTCCCTTAGTCTCACGTTGATGCACCGCCCGGTTCGTCCTATATAACCCCCCCCCCCCCCCCCGCATGATAATGGTTGTGTGTAATACAGCGAACGAGCCCCTCGGCCTTTCTTTCGCGTTTTTCGCAGTGGCGAAACTGCTGGCGACAGAAAAAATTGCCAGGCCTGCGCAGAACACGCAGCACAGTCACAGCGAAAGCTGGAACAGCGTCCTTCCCATTGCCCGTTGTAGACTATCTTGGGGCAACTAAATGAAGTACACATGCAAGGTACCCACTACGCCCTTAACCACCGTAACTTTCAGGAAGTGGGGCAGCACCCAATACGCCACTGTTCGTTCTTCTGCGGATGAGCGAGCTACGTACCCCCAACACATATGTAAGGCATTATGCGCACTTTTTCATGTGGCTGATGACGGTGAAGAATTATGGCTGAGTCTTTTATGATGAGTTGGAAGCACTGAATAATCCACTCGTTGCGCAATCCGCATTGTGTGACGCCTGGTTGTTATTTTACTTTTCTACGATGCCATATTATATATGTTAACACGGTTTCTTGCCCGACATGACACCTGCATAGTGTGTTTTAGCGAAGGAGTTTCGAGAACCAGCGTGGCTCTGTGAACACTCGACGGCCTCGCAGAGGTCCCGGGTTCAAATCCCATCCATTCCTAGAAATTTTTCTAATTACATTTCTTTTATTTTCTTTTACATTTCTCACGATAGCGTAGCGGTTACGGACACCAGCGTTGGCGGCGGCGTATAACTACGGCGCCTAAATCGGCGCTTGTAGTGATCTCAATACAGCTTTCACTCTAATATAATAAGGCCCTCAACCACCATCGTTGTCACCAGAGTCATGGCCTAGAGCACGGAGTGGCTGCTTACCAATGGCTAGGTAGGTGGTGGATGGAAGCAAAGAATGACAGCCACCACTGGTGGTATCTATCGCCCAGGTTGACTCCATTGCTTGATATTGAAAAGCAAGGTTGACGGCACGGAACCTCACCCGCTGTTAGAGGTGCTCATGCTTGATTGTCGATGGTAGTCAGTAAGAGTGGCCGAGTTCTTACAAATTTTTTTCTGGTGTCAATTTTTCTAATTTCGCGCGATAGTGGTTACGGACACCGGCGGCGGCGGCGGCGGCGGCGGCGGACAACTACCCCACAGCCACTGCTGTTGTGATCTCATAACAGCTTTTGCTGTAAAATGGGCAAGGAATGCATGCGTTCCGGCCCCAGAACTACTATGTAAGAATGGCAGAATGGGCGTGTTGGTTTTGCATATTGACGTGAAAGGCGCGAAGACGACAACGGACAGAGGGAGAGTACACACAGACAGAGCGCCACTTCCAACAATGTTTATTTCGAGAAGAACACAGTATATATACACACACCACGCGTTGTCACTGGTCTCAATGCGCAGTCGCGTTCAGGTTCAGGTCCATTGCGCTATCACCTAAAGAGCTGCGGTACCTGAACGCGACTGCGCATTGAGACCAGTGACAACGCGTGGTGTGTGTATATATACTGTGTTCTTCTCGAAATAAACATTGTTGGAAGTGGCGCTCTGTCTGTGTGTACTCTCCCTCTGTCCGTTGTCGTCTTCGCGCCTTTCACGTCAATATCAGAACTACTAATAATGATAATATTAGTAATAATTGGAAAAACGTAATTTAGATATTTTACATAATCTTTTGTTCAGTTTTCGGCATGCTAAAGGTCAAGAACACGACCCACTGTTCACGAGATAAAATAGAACGTAGTTCAAGGGAAGAGAATTAAATGTCTGCTTCAGTGGTAAACGAGAAGAACCACCGAATATGCTTCAAAATGGTCAGTTGTTGGGCTAGTTGGTTCGGCATCTTGCATAAGGGAGTGCGGATTTGGTTAGGAAGACGTCTTTTCTGTCGTGTCTTCTTTCTTCCTAACCAAATCCGCGCTCCCTTATGCAAGAACCACCGAAATTCCGCCTAGACAGGGAAGTCGAGATGGGAGCCCGATGACGGCGTAATTCGATGTGTTCTCGTAGCGCCGCTCGCACACAGCCTCTAAGCTACAGCCTCTCAGGCACACTAGGCACGCGCCGTTCGTTTGATGGAACCGCGCAAAGGGACATACACGTTCACAAAAATCACAATTATACGCGCGAACTCGACATACAGGCTCCTCTAAACATTGCGGTTGTGTCGGGATGCATGTTGCAGGCTCGGACGGATGGAGTTTCTATAACAGAGCGCGCTCAGCAATGCAACAAAATATGGCACTATGCGATGGCAGCAAACTGCGATCATTTGATTACACGGTGCTTCGCCGATTTCGCGAGCGAGCGTTGGTATACGTCGGCGCTCTGCGCATTCTTTTTTTGCCTCTTCGCAGGGCGCCTTCGAAACAAGTACTGTGGTTTAACTTTTTTTAGGTTTTGCAGTGAACGAATACTTAAGGAAGGAAGTGGACTATTTTCTTGTTAGTATAAGAGAAGTGTGCAGCCGAAAGAAGCGGTTTCATGAGAACAACGGCGACTCTGATTTTCTCAATTCATGAACAGATCAGGAGAACGGGCTTACGTACGAGTACTTTACAGTAGTTCCTTTGCAGAATTGTGCACGCAGTTGGTGGAAAGTAGTATAAAACAAGCTTGGGCAAATATACCTTGAAATCCTATCTCGCGATACGATATAATATGCTAAATAAAGTATTTGAGAAACAGATACAAGATGCTACTACAATTATTGTAACTGGTACGATACTTCCCAATTGTATTTTGACATACTTTGATATATTGGCAAACTTGTTATAGATCTATTATTCGTAGTAGCAATCGCGCATGCACTAGAATGTTCGCTCTCGAATTTCTTAACTGTGACCTACTTTGTTTGCTTTGAATATTAGTATTTCACAAATTTTGTATTTCTTACTTCATCCCAAAACAATCCACTGGAGTCGCTTTTAGAGCTGTGCCTGGGCCCGCTGACCGCGCTGAAGGGCCGCCCGAGCCCGACGCTGCAGGGCAGTGAGCCCTCCCGGCCCGGCCCGTCGAACAAAAACAAAAGCCTTGGCCCGGCCCGGTCCGGCCCGACCTTATTATGATGGTTTGCTGCGGACACAAGAAATCGTTTTCCGATAATGTCGCATTTAATTCAACATATCAAGGTGAAACATAAGAAAACGACACATGACAGCCATTATATTCATTCCATTTGTTCATTTATTAATACTGTTAGCCCTGAAGAGGGCCGTTACAGAGCGAAAGGTACAAATAGTTTTCAGGCAAAATTTGCTAAAAAATTCTAGTGATACTTTGCAGGGTTGTTACAAATAGCAGCGAAAATATACAAGAAGAATGACAAAAGCATACTAAAAAGTACAAACAAACAGCAGGGCATCATGTTCAAAAGCAAAGGACAAGCGTAGGCAGCGTCGCGAGCCAGTTGAAAGCATATATGCAAAATAAAAGCTGTATGTAGCCACATGGAAAAGCCGTTTACACTTTCTTCGGATGACGTAAGCGAACAACATCTCATTGTGGATTCAGGTAACATATTCCATTCATCGATAGCGCGAGGGCAGTGCCTAAAGCAGTCATTACGAGAAGCAAAGGGCGCGATGTCTGGAATGCGTGCTAACCTGAAAGAAAGCTGTGTGGGCAAGTTCGAACTGATTGGGAATTAACTGAAAAAGGAATTCTAGTCTCTCAGTCTTCGTTCTAATTTCCAAACTTTCGGGACCCGCTTGCGCACAGAGCTCAGTAGGAGAATATTGCCGACGATATTCATTAAATATGAATCTAGCGCTAAATCATTGTACGCTCGCTATTTTCTTGCAGTTCGACTGTGCATAAGGGTCCCGTACAATTTTAGAATACTCAACAGTCGGCCTGACTAAGGTCTTGTAAGCTAGGAACTTTATATCAGAGAGACCCCGATAAAGGTTCTAGACTCCTTATCTTTTATTTGAACAAGCTGCTGCCGAGAAGTAAGATAAGATTCAAACCATGCCGTGAGCAAACTATTTTGAAACGTGTGTGGTGTTGTTTTTATCCTGTCTTGCTAATTTTACCTTTACCGACCCCCCGGCACGCACGGCCATGCTATCCTCTTAATAGCCGTACGCGCCGAACACCACCGCGGGTCCGAGCACTGCGAGCTCCGAGCAGGGTGCCGCGTCTCTTCGTCCGTCTCGTCCCACCCTGTATACCGTCCGCACTGCTGCGCACGCGAGCTCGGACCATCACCGCGAGCGAGCGCGCGCAGCGAGGGAGACCCTAGGCGACACTCTCTTAAATGGGTGATTTATTACCGGGAATTTAATACAATGAGATCAATCATTCGATACAACCAATCCTAAGTGACATAATTATACAGGACACCAATTAGCTAATACAAGTTACAAAATATACCGATTAGTGGCCTCGAATGGCGCACTTACAAATCAAACAAACAAAGAACCAAGTTTGAAGTGCCGACCTACCCTTCGGCCAGCGCTCCCGCGATCGCGCACCCCAGAGCAGTAGAAACAGAAGAGACATAGTAACAGTTGAGAGAAACATACGGTGCTCGATCGCGAGGCGCTGCCTCGGGACTTCGAGACTGCGGAAAGGAGCGCGCGCCCACCGAGGCCGGGGCCCCGAACGAGACGACGTAACCACCGGCCGGCGGCGAAGAACAAAGAACAAAGGATCGCCGCCGGCCGGAGAGGCCAAAACACATACGCACCCTCCGAGGTCCCGAAGTGCTCTCCCCGAACCCCGTCCCGCGCTCCCGCTTGTCGGGCGAGCGCGAGCAAGGCCCGAATCCCGCCAAAATTAGGCCAATGGGACATCGCGTTAAGTCTTTCGGGGGGCGGGGTGGCAGCGAAGTGACAGCAATTGATGACCAGCTGCCATCCGTCCCGTCGGGAGGAGAAGGACACGAGCATTCTCCAAGGGAAAATGGCGTCGAGCAACGGGTGCGGGCGCCTGGATTCCCACACGTGTTATCAATTTTAAATAACAGTTTTGCAGGGGCACTTCATCACATGCTTTCGCGAAGTCCATAAACACCACATCAGTTTGACTACGCGAATTTATTGCTTTGGAAAGATCATGGACAAATTCAAGTAATTGGGTTGACGTTGATATGCCTTGGCGGAATCCAAGCTGATTTGGAAACAATATGTTATATCTATCGAGATAGGTCAACAGATGTTTGTTAATGATGTGTTCCAGTAATTTTGAGCATGTGCTAATGAGCGAGATTGGACGGTGATTCTTCACTTCAAATAAGAGCCATTATCGTGCACAGGCGTGGTTTTAGCGCACTTCCATGCAGTTGGAAATGAGCCGTACGTAATGATGACTGCAATATTTTAGTAAGAAAACGGGACGTCCAGGCTGCGTACCGGTACAAGAACTCGTTGGGTACACCATCAGGGCCAGGGCTTTACCTTATGTTCAAATTAAGTAAAATGTTAAGAACCCCTTCCTCGCTAACTTTTACATTATCAATTGGCTGCCGAGATGATGTATCGGGAAGATAAGGCAAGTTACGGCTATCATTTGTTAGAACAGAAGCGAAAAATGTATTAAAGTCATGAACACGTTGCTGTGTAGGTCCCTCGAATAGTTGGCTTGAACTTGACGGCGGGTTTATATAGCGCCACAACTGCGAAGGGGCTTCATTCAAGAATTTTTTCAGCGACACATTGTAAAAGTTATGTTTGCATTCCTTGATTAGTCGCTTCAGTTCTTGCCGCATTGATTTAATACGGGTTTTGTTTTCAGAGGTACTGTTTCTCGAACAAAACTTCTGTTTTCGTTTTAGTTTTCTTTTCACGTGAATAATTTCGCTAGTGATCCAAGGATTGTTCTTACGAATGCGTCTCACAACCTCAGGTACATAATTATCAACACACTTTGCAACGACATTTGAAAAAAAGTGGGAGACCCTTAAGCATCGTCTTTAAGAGTTGAACGCGATAGCGATATCCTGTCCCTAGTGCGTACTTCAACTACTTAGTACATAATATTGTTACATATTGTCATCGAGTAATGGGTAGCATGCTTTAAACCACGAGCAATTATGCGCATGAAATGTTTTCGAACTTGTTATGCACCCACTACGTGGTCTTAACGGAATACGCGCAGTAACGTGTGTGCCTTTTGTAATGGGTGGCCGGCTTTAAACCACGATGTCGTTATGATAATCACATATTCCGTCGCCCGATGGCAATGTACGCTTGTACCACGCAGTATTACTGCGATATTACATGTTGTATTGTGCCCCCTGTATACAGGACCCAATTTCTTTGACTGCATTTCCAAGCAGAGGAAGTTATTTTCACTGTAATTCCAAACAGACGCGTGGCTGTGCGGTAGTACACCCGCTTGCCACGCAGATGGCCTGGCTTCGATCCTCACTCGGACCCGAAAATTTGTATTATTTATTTTATTTGCATCTTTCTCGATTTTTTGGTCACGGACAAGATGGTGATTTTTCGCTCACAACCATCGACGCCGACACCGACACCGACGCCGACGCCTGAATTTATGCGAAGCAAAGCTCTTTAGCGCTATCGCGTTAATAAATACCATGATCTGTCAGTGCTACAGCCAGTATTGTAAAGGACCAGAAAATCACCAAAGGATTGTTCAAGGTAGGCTAGAATGGATAAGTCATCTGCAGCCGCAACGTTCAAAAAAAAAAATCACAGCATATCCCCGGAGTGAATGATGATGAGTGGGCGAAGCTCCGAAGGTTCATCGGTAAACCGTCAATCTTCCGTGAAATTCGCCCAGTACATCATCAAAGACGTGACAAACACTGTGTGTATATATACAAGAAATTTACATTATTCGTGAGCCGTGATTTTCCATTTTGTTTTCGTTTCTTCGTCGGTCGTGGTTACCGTTTACCAACAAATACAAACAGAGGAACGTAAGGCGACATCGTCACGGCATTGCAGCCGTGTCCACTAGAGCTTGAGGCATCGGTCCTTCCTTTTATAGGCTCCGTCCAGCTTGTCATCAAGGACTGCCTGGGACTTCATCGGGCTCCAAGCCGGTGCGGAGTTAGCCAGATCCACGTGGCATAGCATCATCGTCGCCAGCTCCAATCTAGCTGGTCCAGGAAGATCCACTCGGCCAAAACCTGTACAAGCAGAGGAACGTAAGGCGACATCATCACGGCAGAGCAGCCGGTATCCACTGATATACACAGATTACAAGTTGTGTGAAAATCACAAGCTAATAATGATATCTGGGGTTTTTACGCCCCAAAACCAGATATGATTATGAGAGACGCCTAGTGGAGGGCTGCGGAAATTTCGACCATCTGGTGTTCTTTAACGTGCACTGACATCGCACAGTACACAGAAAAATCACAAGCTGTCCCATGATTCGAGCTTCACTGAAATGCGGCGCTCCTGCATCACATATCCCGACGAACTGAAGTTCCGTTCGCAGCTGACACTAGTAGCCGGAATCAGTTTCAGTTTCAGTTTATTATTCATTCAAGATACAAAGGTTCGTGGTTAGTATTATGCAGACGAGGGTCCCAAATTCGAGTGACTGCACCGGGACCCTCGGTTAACAATAACATAAGAATAATAAATTACACAGCATGTCAAAATTACACAGCACAAACGGAAGTGAATAGTGAATGTATTAGAAAACAATGGGAAGAAAAACACCTGAAATGGTATACAAGTGCATATGAATTAGTTTTAGATGCAAATACATCGCCAATATTATTGCGATAGCAATTATATGGACACTTTCGGTGGATTTTTGCCACTGCCATCACCGTCGCCGTCATGTCTCGGATATGTATATCTATTTATATTTATAACAAAGGTACATAGAAAAAAAATTGGGGGGACCCTCAAGCTTCGCCTTTAAGAGTTGAACGCGATAGCGATATCCCGTCCCTACTGCGTACTTCAATCACTTAGTGCATACTATATAATGGGTAGTATGGTTTAAACCAGGAGAAATTATGCGCGGCAAATGTGGGAAATGTTTTCGAACTTGCTATACACCCAATACGTGGTATTAAGGGAAAACGCGCAGTAACGTGTGTGCCTTATGTAATGGGTGACTGGCTTTGAACCACGATGTCGTCATGATAGTCACATGTTCTGACGCCGAATGGCAATGTAAGCGTGAACCACGCAATATTACTGTGATATAACATGTTCAATTGTGACGCTTGTATACCGGACGCGTGTGTTTGTAAAGAATGGTTATTTTCACTGCATTTCCAAGCAGAGGAAGTTATTTTCACAGTATATCCAAGCAGAGGCATGGCTGTGTGGTAGAACACCTGCTTGCCACGCAGACGATCCGGGTTCGATCCTCACTCGGACCCAAACATTTTTATTATTTATTTTATTTGCACCTTTCTCGATTTTTCGGTCACGGACAAGATGATGATTTTTCGGTCACGGACAAGAGGATGATTTTTCGCTCACAACCAACGACGCCGACGCCGACGCCGACGCCGACACCGACGCCGGAATTTCTGCGAAACGAGCTCTTTAACGCTATCGCGTTAAAATTCGAAGCACCTGACCGGGGATGCCAACCAGCGGCCCCTCGCTCCGCAGCGCGCTGCGTTAGACAATTCAACCACGCGCTATGCCTGCCTCGGCGTAAGAACGGCGAGCTATTTATATACACCATTTACCGATGGCGCTACTCAGATTTCGGAGCAAGTTAACGGCATTTTTTGTCACGCAACGCTCCTACATTTTTTTTTTCAATTTGAAAACTGCCCTTGAGACGCGCACGAAAAATTGACCCCTTTCGCACCTACTCGTGATGGGGAACGAAAAAAAAGAAAAAAAAGATTCCACGCATCTCTACGAAGTCAATCATGACGAGTGGGAGAGGCTCTGGGTATCGTATCGATGAGTAACCGCACGTTACCAGAGCGTTACCCCATATAATGTAAATTGAGTGACATGAAGTGAATATAGCAATGTAAATTTATTTCGCCTTCCAGTCGTCTTAGGCAATTCAAGGTGGATTATAATAATAATATCTGGGGTTTTACGCCCCAAAACCACGATATGATTATGAGGGACGCCGTAGTGAAGGGCTCCGGAAATTTTGACCATCTGGTGTTCTTTAACGTGCACTGACATCGCACAGTACACAGGCCTCTACCATGTCGCCTCCATCGAAATGCGACCGCCGCGGCCGGGATCGAACCCGTGACCTTCGGGTCAGCAGCCGACAACCGTAGCCACTGATCCACCGCAGCGGACCTCTTCAGTTGTTTGTCGGGCGTTTTTGGTGTTGTGACTTTTTTCTTGTGTACGTGTTTGCCCGCCCAGTCTTTTTAGAATCAATACTTACCAACTAGCTCAGCCGGCTCAGCTCTCTGTTATTTTTAGCGAATATGTTGCTAGGGAAAGCAGCCCATAAGCAGAACGCAGAACACGGAATGGCAATGGAGTTTTATGTCACCTATGTATACATGATGCGTCACAAAGAAAAAAAACGTCGCTAGCAGCGTTGCTGCTGCTCTATATCTGTGCGCTGATCCGGTATCGCGTAAACTTTGATACGGTCACGGACAAGGTAGCCATTCCAAAAAGCTTCCGCCATCGTGCGGAGTTTGAAGTTCTTGTCGTAACCCGATAGCTGATAGGTAAGCAGTGCAGCGGCTCCCATCAATTACAATATTGACAAGCAAAAATTGGCAGTTGTTCCGTGTACGAATACAACCGATCAGCGAAGCTCCTTAGAAATGGGACGCAAACGACGATGCGCCTGATCTCTCTGCTGGCTTTCATGAAGGTGGTAGGGTTGGGAGAGGGTGGGGAGAGCGTCCGCTGTGCTCGGTGGCGGGAACGACTGAGCGAGTGAGTGTGCGGCGCGCGCAATGCAGGGAGAAAGAGACAGGTGGGAGAGGGGTGCGAGCGGTGATGCGGCGGGGAGCTTCGACGGTGGCGATCGGCGCGCGCGACGTTTCATTGTCTTTTTGCGCCGGCGCTGGGTGGGAAGAGCGTCTGCTACTACCTTCGACAAAGCGCCCGTAGTGCGCTAGAATGATGGTTGTCATTTCACAATCCACGATAAAGGTGGTGAAAGTGAAGACGACCATTATAACCAGTTGTGCACCTCGAATTTCTGGTGCGTTAGAACCAAACCGGTCATGGACTAAACATTTCCTCTTAAATTACCGGTCACTGCAACCTAAAGCGCTGCTTAAGAGAAGGGAGCTTCGACGGCGACGGCGGGCCTAAAAACCGATGACAGCGCAGTATAAGAGCCGTAACGTTAAGCGGCTAAAACAACAAGAGGTGTGCACGAGCTCCGGGTAGCCCGAAAGCCCGAGCCCGGCCCGGTCCGCGGGCCGGGCTCGGGTAGGCCAATGTCTTCCTCATCTCGGGCCCGGGCCTGCGGGTCGGGCTACTTTGTTTTGATCAGCCGGGCTAGGCCAGGTTAAGAGCACGAATCAGGCCCAAAATATAGACATTGTCCATTCTAAACAGAAAGGCGCGCAAACACTAATACCCTTGTTACACAGGTAAGTTAACCGCGGTTACGACCAACCATGGTTAACCGCGTTGAAACGCGCTTAGCGCCAACCACGGTTCACCGATGTTACACAGCGCAAAAGCGTCCTCAGTTAAGGTGGCTAACGCCACCTCCATGGACGCCGCCATTTCCTCGGTTAACCGCCAAACCGAGGTTGCCAAGCTCAGTTTCCTACAACCGCGGTTAGTGGGATAACCGCGGTTTCGCGTACCGTGTAACATAAGCGAACCGCCGTTACACGTAACCGCGGTCACGTTAACCACGGTTTAGGCTGCCTGTGTAACAAGGGTATAGCTCAAGAAGGAAGGCAGGACACCACAAGCGCCTACTAACAACTCAAGATGCACACAACGGCGGAAAAGAAAGAAGGCACGAAATTTATCTGCGCCTGTCCATGTAGTATGCGAAGCTATCAATCTGGCATGCCTGTGGGTGTACGTGAAAGATAAGGGTTAAGGATTTCATCTTTATGCAAGTTAATCGACGGTTGGTTCACGCATGCGCTACCGCTATTATCGATATGTCATGCCTCAATCATCAGACGCGTTTCGTCATTCCTATCAACGTTTATAGAACCTGTTCAGTTTGAAAACTCGGCGGTGTTGCGCGGCGCTGCCGCAGCGTTGGCTGGAAGTGGCGCTGTTGTCGCAACAGGCTTCAGCCAGTCCAGCAACGTGCGCCGGATCGAGTGTGTGTTTGGCTGCGGTTGCGCTGTGTCCGCGTGTTGTAGTACGCACACTGAAGAGATTTTGCTGATAGCGTGGATGTTTGTTCGTCTGCAGTCCCGACTTGTATGCCTGGATGCACAAGTGGCTATAGAACTTCCGAGAAACTTCTGGGCTCTACGTGATTCGGCTCTCTGTGCAGCGCGAGATCACGCTATTCCCCGTCTTCGCAAGAGGCTGTCGGACAAATTGCGAGTTTGCGATGTGCATTTTTATGCCGAGAACATCTTGAAAACGTACAGGCACGTTGTCGACGTGAAAAAAGTCGAAATCACTTGCGGTAATGAAGTGGAGTCTTCTGCAGGGAAGTGTGCTTAAAGTTTTTCCTATAGCCTCCCGTCGTATCTCGCGAAGCCGAAAAAAAAAATCCAGATTGAGGAAGGACGGTAGAAAAAACATGTTCTTTGAAGCGTGCTAAATCACCCTGCGAGTCTGAAAACTGTGCGGATAACTCAGACTTCACTTCGGCAGGCGGTGCGCTCGGTTTGAGTGGTATTGAAAGTGTTCGTTTGCCGTCTGCGAGTTGGCGTAGCTGACAGCTGTGATGAAAACGGTAGTTTTGCGGCCTTTTAAGCTATAAACGCTCAAGAGCGCACACTAGTCATTGAAAAATGCGTCATCGTCACTGAAGATATGTCACTGAGCGTTAGTGTGCATGGGCGTGCTGCAAAGACATTTAAATCTAGCACTATCACAGCGCTTTCATACCTGACAGAACTGCAAATGCGCTGTTCCGCTAAGTCGATCTGCATGACAATTTTAAGCGATGTTTCCTAATCTTCCTGACGTTTCTTGGGCACTTAAAAGAAACCGTAATGGGTTATGCGAAGGATGCGAGCACAACCCAGAGCACAACTCGCGCGGCTCCGATGAAATTCTGTAGTTGGGTATTTTCACAGGACCTACCAGAAACTTTGAAGTCTTCCCCTTTAGCTGAAAAACATTGTCAAAGCTGCTCGCTTTGTTATTGAAAAGTGGATTTACACAATGAGCAACACTAATGCCTGTCGCGCTGAAGTTTATGAAAGCCGCAGCGTCCGCCGAGCACTGGGTGCTTGCGCAACATAGAACACCATCTAACGCACTTTGAAACATTCTTGCTAATGGATTAAACCTTCACGATTACCTAAAGATAAAAACTAATCGTTCTCGTCGTTGCGTTTTCAAGCAACCCAATATTTGTGCGGATAGCAGCTGCATGCGCGACGCTCGCTCCCGCTTCGTCGTCTGCTAAGTAGAGCCTGTTGCTGCGGTAGCGCCACCTGGACCGGAAGTAGGTTTTGCGCCGCTTTCAGAGTATGGCGGAGGCGGAGAGTTTGGCAACTGAACAGGTTCTATAAACGTTGATTCCTATATGCCAGTAAAAAACTGCGCATTCATCGAATTTTGGCGTGCACTTACACTCTCGATAATATGAAGAAAGATTAGAAGGTGAGCCTCCGGTTAGCGATCTCTGATGTTCCAATAATATCTGGTTAATGCAGCGCCTAGCGCTGCGCTACCACTGTTATTTTTATTACGTACAAGCGGTGTTATCTTATCAGCCGTGGTCTCAACCAGTACAAAAGTTTGAACTTTATCTGAAGATATGTGATACATCTATTAACTCTCTGCGTATATATCCATCAGATTTATAATTCATATTGCTCGACGTTTCTTGACGTCAAGTAATGTGCGTTAGGGGGCTAGTTGGTACGATACATTGAAAGGTGAAATAAAACTGCGAAGGTGACGGAGTCTGCACCCGTCCTGCCGACTTCTACTTGTGTTCCGTCACCCGCGCACTTTTATTTCAGTTTCTTGACGGGCCAAAACATGTACAATCAGTCGGGTGCGTATGATTGAGTACATAAGCTTTTGGGGTGTTGCTAAACAGACGCTTGGCCGTTTAGCGCCATCGCCGTCTGTCATCTGTTCACAACGAAGCTGTTCTTGGTCGAGCCTTTCATGCCCAGGATCCGCGGTAACGTATGCGGGCATCAGAAACGGGTATGCGCCACAGACATTGGGTAAATCTGTCTATTCACCACCGGTGCACCGAAAATGAAGGCAGGTATACGCCGCAAAAATCTATGCGGCCTTTCAGAAAACTATCATCATCATAAACGCGTATGTGCGACAAATATGAGAAGGAAAGAAGTGGAAATTTTTAGGGCTCTATAGTATCTAACAGTGCAAGAATGCACAAGGCCAAGAACGAAACACTGACACGCGCTGAGCTCAGCGCTTGTCTGTGTTTTTTAAAGACGATAGTCTTTCTTGGGATACTTAAATGGAGAAATTTTGGTCTGTTTCTCTGTTCGTCGGCACGTCACACGATTCCGCTACTCGGCCAAAGTTTAACCACTTTCTGAACGCCCAGCCATCTTGAACAGTCGTTTTCGTGCATACTTGTGAACATTGTCGATCAAAAAGCAAATATTACGCATATCTGAGGCGCAACAACAATACGGAAGTATTAAGTGGTGTGTTATTTTATAGAAAATACATAGATACTTAATTCTAAAGACCCTAGTGTTTCTTAGGCTGCGCTGAAAATGCGAGCTGCCTCGCAAAAGCGAAGAGCCGTCGTCTATCTTCCGAGGTCGCGCGAAGTGCCGCGTGTTTCATCCGACGCACGATAGCTGGCGCAGTCTGCCCCCGTCGCTGCAAACAAGAGAATCTCTTTTCGTGGTCGCTCTGCGCGACTTCTCAGCTTTTTACACGGTGCCAAAAACACCGCGCTTGCGGCGAGAAGACGCTTGGTCATGCCAGGACGGAAATGGTCGAGAACAGCATCACAGGTGGCCGCGGATGAGACCAGGACTCATATAGTACGACCGGCAGAAGACTATCGTCTTTCGATGACATTTGCAGCGAAGCACGCAGATACGCGGCCAATTTTTTTTCTTGTTCTGGTCCTTTCTTGCGCTGTTAGATACTGTAATGGACCCCCCCCACTTGCCCAAAAATTTGCACTTTTAAGGGCTCGTTTTTCTTTGTTAGACACAATATTAATGAGAACTAACAGACAATAATGCGAAGGAAAGTATATAGAGGATGTTATTAATAGTAAATGTTATGTAAGTGTGAAGAAAGAAAAGTGGACGAAAAGATAACTTGCCGCGGGCAGGGACAAAGCCTGCGACCTTCGAATAACGTGTCCGATGCTCTACCGACTGAGATACCGCTGCGGCCATCCGTCTGTCCACTTTATGGGGTATATATAAGGAACAATAAAGAAAATACGACTTTCGTTCGTTTGGCACTGTATATTTTCACTAATGTTTCGTCTGGTGGACCAGACTTTGTCAAGTAACAAGTACATCATGATGTGTTTCCTTATAAACACGGTTAAATAAGATATTTTCGTGGAAGTTATCGATAGCAAGAATGACAAAATAAAATAGCGGTGACACACAGCCGACATAGATTCATGCGCGCACATATAGTACTCGTGGCAGTGAAGTCAGGTTACACACAGTAAGATAGAATGCACGCGCAGTTGATATGGCATTACACACTAGTGATGGGCAGTATTATTAGATTGCACGTCACGTGGAGGCAAGAAAAGGGGGGGGGGGGGGGATGTCATCAGATCTCCGCTTTAAATATTTTTTTCGTAGTAACGTAATCACATGCTAGCATTATACTGCAAACAGTTTGAGATCGCAAACAGAAAATTGGCACGCAACACTAAGATCAATTTTTTGCTCTTTAGCTCCCCCCTCAAGTACCCTTCAAATACGTCAAGGTTAATGCGAGAACACACCGAAAAACAAGTCGAACGAAGAAGGAAAAACACAAAAAAAAAAGAAAAAAGAAACAACTAACGGAACTACGCAGCACAGTCACTGAACACAATACACACAACCCAGTACGTCAACACGTGGTCTGGTACGAAATTGTGGAATATAATGGGTGGTTACCAACATAACCGTAGAGAAAAGACGAACGATATTAGAAACAAAGCTGCCTATCCCTTAGGAAGATCAGGTTATGATTAATGGTGCTTAGTGGGAACGCTCGTAAGTATGCCTGTGCTCTCGTTAATACCAGATGAGACGGTGTTAAACTTATAGATTAGGTAAGACTCGCGGGTTTCACGATCGTGATGAGAACGAAATGGCTGACTCATGTATAGTGGCCCGATTATTTTCAAAAGAATGACCAGGTAAGCGAATGTGTTTTGACAAAGGTAGGCTAGGAAGCTTATTGACATGTGATCTGTGGTTATTAAAGCGCAATCGAAATGAAATTTCCGTTTGGCCAATGTACTGCTTTTTGCAGACGGTACAATCAAACATGTATACAACATTAGAACTATCGCAATTAAACGAACCTCGAATGTTAAGGGTAAAGACTGAAAACGTGCTAATGGCTTTCTCTGTCGTTTGCATATGTACGCACACCTTGCAACGTGCTTTGTTGCAAGGTGCACAGCCAGCTATTCTGTGCTCATTTACTTTTGATGACGTTAATAAATCTCGGAGATTCTTAGGCCGTAGGTATACCACGCGAGGTTGTTCAGGAAAAGTACTCTTGAGATGTTCACTTTGAGCAAGGATATTATAGTGGCGTTTTAATATGGAATGTACCTTTGGTGCTGAGGCTGAGTGCGTTAGTACAAGGTTGGTGCTATTCTGTTTATCGGGCAAACGCTTCCCGCTCAGAATGTCTGCTCTATTTAATTTATCGGCTCGACCTATTGCGTCATCAATTAAAACCGATCGATATTGCCGTCTCGTGAGAGAAGTTTTAAAATTAGCTATGAAATCTTCGTGGTTGGAGCACAATCGTTTAAAGCGGTGGGCCTGACTATAAGGAATGGCGGTCTTGCAATGTCGTACATGACTGCTCTGAAAATGTAGAAGCGCGCTTTCATCAGTAGGTTTGCGGTATAGTTTAGTCAGAAGTTTTCCTTGGCATAGCGACACAGTGACGTCTAGAAAGTTTATCGAAAGCGACGAGTAATTATGCGACAGTTTGATTGAAGGATAGAACTTATTAAACGAATCCATAAACTTCAAAAGGTTTTCCTCCCCATCGGTCCAAATCAAGAAGATATCATCAATGAATCGCTTATAAAAGAAAGGCTGTATGTCAGTGCTGGATAAGCAATCATTCTCCAAAATACCCATAAAGATATTAGCATAATTCGGGCCTATTCGAGTTCCCATTGAAGTACCACTGACCTGAACGTAATGGCTATTATTGAATTCGAAGTTATTAAGTTCAAGAACAAGCTCCAGCAGCGATCCCAACGTTTCTTTATCTACAGGCTTTGCGAAACGACAATCTTCATACGCTTTAAAGAGTGCTGAAATCCCATCGGCATGCGGTATGTTAGTGTAAAGCGAGGTGACGTCGAGTTGTTGTAAGGATTGAATTATGTGGAATGGTTTAATATATCTTGGAGAAAACTATTGGTATCCTTTACGAATGACGGAAATGTTCCAGGAATTTGGTTGATCAGGGAGTCTACATAGCATGAAAGGTTTTCTGTTGTAGTGTTCCCGCCGGAAATGATCGCGCGGCCTGGGTTACCTTGTTTGTGAACCTTTGATAGCAAGTAAAACCTACCAGCCACGGGGCTGAGCGGTATGAGAGACCTAACGGTTTTTTCGTCTATTTTTTTCTGCTTTAGTAGTTTTGTGAGCTGATCTATCAAAATGGTCCTTAAGTTATCGGTTGGATCGGCGGGAAGGGGTTTATAAAAAGTGGTATCCGAGAGTTGTCGGGTCGCTTCCATGATATAATCGCTCTTATTTAAAACAACAATCGCTCCTCCTTTATCCGCAGGTTTTATGACGATATCATTATTATTAGAAAGCTCTTCAAGCGCTGTTTTTTCTTTCTTCGTCATATTCTGTCGGTAACGGACACGGGTCTTGTACGCCTCGAGTATTTCACGTTGCACTGCACTTATATACAAATCTAGAAATTTATCACGTTGCGATGGTGGGGGTCCAGTCCTTGTATGACGGCATAGGTAGTTTAGCGTCTCTGGGATTTTCACGGTTATGGAAGTGGTCTTTTAGACGCATGGTACGAGCAAAGCTGTCAAGGTCTTTTAAAAGCTGAAATTCATTGAATCCACCAGAGGCTGGTGGATTCAACATAGATACAGATACAGTTCCAATTGAACCATCCCTTAGAAAAAGGCTAATTGAACCAAGCGACAATGCTGTTAACCTATCGAAGTTTGTTCTTTCGAGTGCTCATATATCGGCCTTATTGAAGGGTCTTACCTTTTGCCCAGCCTCTGGTGGATTCAATGAATTAGAAGCTGAAATTCACGTGATACCAAGTCACGTGATACCTTGTGGTTATTAAAGGTGTTGCTTTTACTGCCATCTCAAAGCTTAACAAAATGTGTTTAATAAAGAGCAGTATGGTCAAGTCGCAATAAAACTATACTACCACCTCAAAGAGTGTTTAATGAAGAGCAGTAATACAACATATCTGAAAGACTTGCAAAACATAGAAATGGGTTAGCCTTCGTCACCTGCTTCGCTGTTTTCATCGGTATCCACAAAGCGGAGCTGGTTGAATTTTTTAGGGGCGAGGCTTGTCCATCCGTTTGGCGTCCGTGCGCACTGCTACAGTCGAAACATGTGTGAGACACACAAAAAAAAGTTTTACAATAGACTAATATCAATCATAATCGCGGCAGAACAATATAGAACACCTACAAGCACAAACCCTTTATACTAGTCGGCAACATCAACGTGCACATTATGGACCTTAGGACCTAGTTTGTCGTCGACTCTCACTGTCCGCTGTCAAGGTATATAGAAAACCGTTTCTATAGCCGAAACATATGTGTGCATGTGAAGAAAAACAAAGGTTTACAATAGATGAACATCAATCATTATTGTGACGGAACAACATAAAACACCTACAAGCACAAACCCATTTATACTCGACTTCAACGTAGACATTATGGACCTTAGGACCTAGCTTTGTCCTCGACGCTTTATGTCAGTTTATGTCACTCAATTTGCATTATATGGGGCAACGCTCCGGTAACGTACGGTTCCTCACCCATACGATACCCAGAGCTTCGCCCACTCGCCATGATTCACTTCGTGGAGATGCGTGGATTATTAGGAGCGAAGCTCCTTAGGCTCTCACGATGTCTGTTGACGCCGTCGTTGTCGTAGCTTCCTGTCGGACCGAAACACAGGTGTTACATATACCGTACAGAGAGAGTTCATAGCGCGCACATAGGTTCGAAATATACCGTACTCTGTCCGTGCATCTGTCTGTTCGTCCGTCCTTCCTTCCATCTGTCCGTCCGTCCGTGCGTGCGTCCGTCCGCCTGTCTGTCCGTCCATCTGTCCATCGGTCCGTGCGTCCGTCCGTCCGTCCGTGCACCTGTCAGTCCATCCGTGTGTGCGTCCGTCCATCCATGGACGGACGGACGGACAGATGAACTTCATAAACATACTTTATATCGTTTATCATTTCGTCAATGGAGCTTCGCTCCATCATCAAAATTCACTTCGTGGATCTGCAGCAATTTTACATTGAAATGATGGCACTACCTTCTGGCACATTTCCGTATAAAAATAAAAAACCCCTTCTGTGACGGAGCGCGCTGGCATTCACTTTTGCGTAGCTTGGTCACAGCTCGCGTGCTCCGTTTTACTTTTGGAGCACCTGTACATGCTTCATGAGCTTGCCAATGCAGGAAGGTCAGGCAGATCGGACGCCGGTTTTCAACTTGAACAGGTTTGCCCGGCTGAGGAATCAGGGAAGTTTCGGCATGTCGCCATGCTTGGGGAAGCGTACCTTGGCGCCAGCATTCATTGAAGATACTGGTGAGGTGGGTGATATCCGCGTCTTTTAGGTTGCGGAGTTTGGTGAAACGAATGTGGTCGGTCCCGGCCGTGTTACGGCGTAGATCCTGTAAAACTACTCGTATCTCCTCAACCGTGATATCTGCATCTAACAATTCATTTGTCTCGCCTACATAAGTATAGTTGGGGTAGTGTGGTGTCGGGCCTGTCGGTATTAATGTTCCAGCTACCTGAGTAGTGTCGAGGGGTCATCTCGATACTCTTGCATTAGGATGTGTAGCTGCTGAAATGTCTTTGTCTTCGGGGTGGTGGGGTCTGTGAGCGATCGAAGAATCGACCACGTTTTTGCTGTACCTGATGTTCCTGAAAGCCGGTTGTAGAATCCTCGCCACATTTAGGAGCCAAGCTCCTTAGGCCCGCACACCGCAGGCGCCGTCGCCGCCGTCGCCGCCATCGCAGCTCCCCGCCGCATCACCGCTCGCACCCCTCTCCCACCTGTCTCCCTCTTTCTTCGTCTCTCCCCTCAAACCGGCGAACGCGCCTTTCCGCCACCGAGCGCAGCAGACGCTCTCCGCGCGTGCGGCGCAAACAAGGCGCGCGGCGCAAAAAGCGCTTCGCGTTAAAAAGAAGCCAGCGCTCTCCCTGTGCCACACACTCACACTGCTGCAATGGACGACTACACTTTCCTCCGTGCTCCCATCTCTTCCTTCCTCCGACAGTACAGCCATTGCGGGTTCGACCATATCGGCGAGTACTGGAAATACGACCTACCCGATGTGGACTCCTTCAGTTTCGCAAGGTCATTGGCGTCGACCGAGACACCGAAATGACAGTCTGCCTCGCATCCTTCGAATGGTTAAACAGTTTCACACGTACATAGTCGTTTGCGTCCCATTCCTAAGGAGCTTCGCTCATCGCTAGTATTCGTGCACGGAACAACTGCTAGTTTTAGGGGCGAAGCTCCTTAATGTCAACGGAAGGAATAAGGCGCAAACCAAACGAAAACAAGTAGTGACAAGGCCTTATTCCTTCCGTTGAACATGCACCAACTCGCTCAACAAAAAGTTCTCCTTAAGGTCGAGGCTTGTACATGACTCCCCCGGTGTAGCTACGCTAGTGCGATGACGATGACGCTGCCATCACGGCACAGCACATGCAAGGTAACCATTATACGCCATGACGATCACGATGACGCTGATTACGATGAAGAATAAGCGCGTTCCAGACCACACAATTCTCTTTCTGCCATGGATGAAACGATCGTGAACGCGCTCTCGCCCGCGAAAGGCAAAACGGCAACTCCGACAACAAGCTGCTACTCCGGAGGCAAGAGCACGGCATGCGGCGGCTCAACGCCTACGCAGACAACAAGCTACCCCAGCACGAGAGCTCGGGAAGCAATGGCAAAACGGCAATGCCGACAACAAGCTGCTACCCCGGATTTGAGGACGCGGGAAGCGGCGGCTCAACGGCAAAAACACATTGTATATACTGTACACACGCGTTGTCATTCATTTACATGCTCGAGTAGGCAACGTCACGGGTGATTTACGGTAAGAACGATCCCCCGTGCTTCGCCCACTCGTCGTGATTCACTTCGTGGAAATGCGAACTTTTTCTTTCCCCTTCACGCTTACTTCCCATTGCCGCACCCTTAGTACACCATACTATACATCATGACGCGTTACATAGCCATGCTGTGTGTTACCGTTTTAGATGCCAAGCATCTTATGCTCGGGGCTGTGTCCGTCCCGCGTCCCGCGTCCGGTCACTTTCATGAAGTAGGCAAGCACCCTATTATGCGAACCAAAACACTGCAGTACAATAAGGCCGTCAACCACCACCACAGTTACCAGAGTCATAGCCGAGAGCACAGAGTGGCTGCTTACCAATAGCTAGGCATGTGTTGGGTGCAAGCAAAGAAGAACACGCACTACCGGTGGTGTCTGTCGCCCACGTTGACTCCATTCCTTGATCTTGCTTGCATGTGCTTGCGGAGGCTTTGTCCGTCCCGCGTCCCCCCTCTCTCTCCTCTCCTACGCTCGCCCCCCTTTCTCTCCTATAGGAATCCTCTACTCTATGGAGTGGCGCCCGCGTCCCGTTGTCTCCATTCCTTGATCGTGCTTGCGGGGGGCTTCGTTCGTCCCTCCTTTCCGCGTCCCACACCCCCCAGAGCGCATGCGCGTCCCCTCCCTCTCTCTCTCTCCTCTCCTACGGTCGCCGCCCGTTCTCTCCTCTTCTACTCTATGGAGCGGCGCGCACGACAGGTGCTCTCTCCTCTCCGACGCTCCCCCCCCTTTCTCTCCTCTGAAATCCTCTACTCTACGGAGCGGCGCCCACGTCCCACACCACCACAGCGCATGCGCGTCCCCTCCCCCCTCTCTCTCCTCTTCTACGGTCTCCCCCGTTCTCTCCTCTAGGAATCCTCTACTCGACGGAGCGGCGCGCACGATAGGTGGTGCGACAGCTGCATACTCCGCTGGGGCGTCACGGTAGTTCCGCGGTATGAAAATACCGCGGAACTACCGTGACGCCCCCAAGTTCCGCGAGCCTCATTCTCTCTCATGTGCAGCGCCGGGATGAGGCCGGGGCCGCTACCACGAAACTGGAGAGGCGACGTTTCTCCCGCTCAAGCCAGCCATCTCCCCGCTGCTTCGCATCCGCACATGGTTCTCTTTAGCGGGAGATGGGGATTTTTTGTTGTTGTTGTCTTCTTAGCTCCCTCTTTGTTCATGAGTCTCATTCATTTTGAAAATAAAAGAGCTTGCTGAAGCTTCCTGCAAGTTATCGCACTCTGACTTAACATTTGACGTGCAATGTTGAGCATCTGCCCGCATTCGCAATTTTCCATTAGCGACGCAATTATCGCGCCACAAAGCTCTTTTCTGACACAAATCCATTTAGCGTAGCTTTCTCACCTCAGATATCAAGCACGAAAGGAGCCACTGCCCACGACCGGCCGATCCCAGAGCACCATTATTTTTGAAGCCACCTAGCGCGCCAATTAGATGCTATAATTGCATTCCATTCCTGCCACCTCTTCTCAAAGTTACGTCCACTACGTGAGGCATACAGCAGGTTCGTGTAATGTATGCTGGAGCAATTACTCGTCACAGCCAGGTCGTCTCCCGTTAGAACGCCACTTCTTCGACTGTGAGTGCCTTTCAGCGTGGCTGCCGAGTTCGCCGCATCGTATGTTGCTAGGCGTGTGCAAATTATCCTTCGTTTTGAGCTTCTACGTAAAGTTGTGGCCAGTAGGCTCACTGTTGTTTAAATGCGGTTTTCTCGAAGGCATCAAAGTTTTCTGAGCAAGAAGCGCCAGCCTTTACAGAGGCGTAGTGCGGCCCATTTATAGAAGACATGCGCAGACGATAAATGGAAGCGGCAAACGAAACAGCGCCAAACAATGCGCAGGGCGAAAAAGAAGGCACACACAAACAGTCGCTCGGACTTAGAACTCAGTTTTTCAAACTCGAGAGGGTTACGGAAAGGAACAGACCGTACACCCTGTTTTTCAAGCGTAAGCGCGTCTGTGTTATTCTAGCGATATAGATGCTTATTATCTTTTACCTCGCATTCGGCCACCAGCTTCCGAGTAGGCCAGGCTATCTGCAGAATGACGCTGGAAGGAGTAATCACAAAAATTATTAGGCATGCCTGTGCATGAAGTTGGTTTAAAGTGCATCATGTACCGGTTATATAAAATGTTTCTCGAGCGTGAACAATGCGGTTATGAAAATGTAAGGGGAATATTTTTGTGCGCACAGCAGGAAGCTAAGTACCTCGCGTAATCTGAAACTCTGAGGCCTTCTACATGGCCCTTTGGCAATTATAGGGACTTCTTACGTCAATCGCAATCAGAAGCTTTATTTAGCACAAGCACACATGTCTTCCAAAGCTTGATATCAAACGTAAACGAGGCACTACATAACAGGTTCTATCCGATATCTCTAAGCAACCCTGGGCAAGAGACCAACGTAAAAGAATTGCCACCAGCAAACCACTAAAAGAACAAGGAAAAAAGCCATTTCTCAAGTTTTGCTAACAAAGCCACAGGATCTGAAGGAAGCAAGGAGTTTATTGACAACAATGAAAGTAAGCATTTTTTTTTTCATGTCTCTTCTAAACCGCTCTATGCAAATTATTTGTGAATATGGTGTTTGGAAGGCGTTGTATGTAGCTCGATTTCAAAGAAAGGAGGCGCTAGGGCATTTTGCAATTTTTTTTAAATTTTAATATTACAAACAGCAAAGATATTTACGGCAATATAAAGAGAGAGGATACGCAGCGATGGTGTAGAGGTAGAGCATCAGCTTCGCATGCAAGAGGTCCGTGGTTGAAATCCCACTGCCCCCCCAAGTTCTTATCGGCTTAAAAAAATCCGCGTGTTGACGGAACTGCGTAAGGAGGCCTGAAGTTCGGCCCCTTGCCGATTATCACAGCCGGCAATGCGCCCCACGATTGACCACCCTGGTGCAGTATTTCGCGACCACAGGGATACACCAATGAAACCTCGGCCCCGAGCTTCCCGCGGACTCGAAGCAACTGACCGCGCCGGCGGTGAGACCCTTGACGATGCAGAAGGTGCAATGAATTTCTGGGTACGAACGGTCGGCCGCCATAGGAATCTGAACTTGTCAACATGATGTATTCGTGCCATTGGAGGAACTAGGGGGTGTTAAATGGGACGTGATAGGGGTCAGAGAGGTTGGGATGACACATAGGGCCTATAAACAGCAGAATAAGGGGTCATGTTCTATGCTACCGCGCTTTTTTTGGAGAAAACTGTGGCTGTCGTTCCTTCTCCGTGAGAACATAGCTGGCAACATAGAGGAGTACTACAGCATTAATAAGAGGGTGTGGGAGGTATCGTAAACAAACATAATAAAACGTACAAGATAAAGTGGTGCAGGCCTCTTGCAGAAGGGAGCGCGAAATTGGTTGGGAAGAAAGAACACACGACAGAAAAGACGTGGTACACCGTCTTTTCTGTGGTACAGGCCTACACGCCTACATCAAGCCATGACGACCAGTTAGTTGAAAGCTGAAACTGCGACCGTCTGCGCCCGTCCTTTCTACTCGTTGTACTTGTGTTTTCAGGTTTCTTTCAGCTTCAGTCTCGTACCAACTCGACCCCCCCCCCCCCCCCCACATCACCAATTCGCAATGAATAAGGTAAAAGCACTCTATGCGGTACTGATGGGCCACTTTGACACCAATGTAGGCAAGAAGCAAGCTCGAGACTAGGCAGTGGGGGAATGTGGCATTGGTTCTAGAAGTAGCAGCGGTAAGTTGTTAGTAGAGCGCACTGAACGCAATAACTTACGGGTTTCGAATACCTTCTAGGAAAAACGGGAAAACCCGGAAGTGGAGGTGGACGACCCTTAATGGCGAAATAAGAATGAAAAAGCCTTCATGCTGTGCGCGCACCCTGGCATCGTGCAGCATGTGGAAGTGCTTGGCAAGATACGACGTAGTGACCATAGCACGGAAAGGTCGCAAGTTTTCCTAGACTTGACGAAGCAGCGGCAGAAACAGGCACGTAAGAAGCGGTGAAGTGTGTTAGCGCTGAGAGGGAAGTTCAGAATCTCGC